>CM042435.1:26674503-27257003 GCA_023631565.1 Gymnocephalus cernua
GAACTTTGAAAGATGGGGACTTTTAAAATATGACTTATTTTCCTTTTGCATTGCATCAGGATGCAACAAATACAGCAGGCCATATACAAAAACTTTTCCTCTCAGATTGTTTATTCTTCGTATGAGATCATCATTGTCAGTCATTTGGTTATCTCGTGAGCTTACCAGCTCATAGGAGACCATTAAAAGTCTTCATGATATCTCAGAAACTGGCTCATCAGAAAATGTCAAACTATCTGTTATGTAAGGCATGGATAATAAATGAAAAAAGAAGAAAAATACATCTTTTTATGAACCATCCACAGGGGCAAGTTGCAATGCATCAAAAGACAAATATGCATTAGATATGAGGATAGGCGGGGCATTTCTATTCCGCTGCATGTGGGCTATTCAGCAATACTCAGTTTTTGGCAAATTCTGCAACAATAGTTGGAGAGCTGAGTGTTCAAGGGGCTGGGGCTTAAGTTGACAGTGGAGCAACCATTGGGGAGAGTGAATAGGAACCTAGTTTAATAAGCCCTAGTACAGGCTGGACTACACAGGGGGCTGGCACCGCTGAAATCAGAAAACTGCAGATGAAGATGAGAAAGAAATCTAAAGGATCAGTCTGATTAAGTCATAAGAGCAGAGCGCTGGGACTCCACATTCCTATTCACCATTCCATGGTTTGTAAACACATTAAACATGTGCACATAATTGTAATGATTGCATTATCTTACATTAGAGCCCTGCTTCTGAAGGTGTGGTAAAGATTATTAATTGTCAAGCTGTCAAATTAACACAGGCTTAGAAATGAAACAGATTACCTTACTAATGTTCTCAGAGAAGAACAAGTGACATGAGCTACACATTCACGTCACTCCACTGTTTCTTCTTATTGACAGTTCTATTATGTATTGTTCAATCTTTTCCTTTAGAATCAATTGTTGTTCATTGTTACAATTTCCCTCAGTATGCATTGTTAGCATCATTGATGATTCAATGCCAAAACCCTCAGTAGCTACCATTCTCCAACTGGAGAGAATGTGAAAAATAAATTAAAGCAGCAGTGAAGCTGCATCCAGTTTACCATGAGGGGTTTATAATTTCCCATGGAGAGAGGGGCAGTGTATAGAAAAAGCAGATATATGAGTCATGTTCCATGCATGTTTGGAGGAGAATCTGGCGACTTACCATGGAACCACACTGGCAGAGATTAGGGGGCCATCATGAAGGAGCCATAGAGGGTGAAGATAGCCAGGAGCTGCAGGGATAGAGTTAGATGAGACAGAGGAACAAGAGGACCTGGCAAAAAAAGGGGAGGGGGCACAGAGGGGTGGATGAAAAGAAAGCAACTTGGAGAGCAACATCACCACTGGCTTGACCAGGGGAGGTTGGGGGAAAAGCCAGAGATCCAATTAAAATCTCACTTGGTCAGAGAGTCCGAGTCAACGCTGATACAGCCCCTTCAGCCCGAGCCGGGTGCTTAAACCGTACTTGGAAAGGTATGGGAGCCGCACAGTGTAAGTTACGCAAGATGTCATACATGGTTATGATGATGCATAAAACCAAAGACCCTGGTGTGAAAAAGCAGCCCACCTCCTGTTACACAGCTGGGGCTCGACCCAAGTATGGCATAACAGAAACGCAGAGGGGGGGGGGGGGGGCAAGATGGCAATTCAGTGTGTTCCAAGGTGAAATGGATTTAGTTACATTAAATTGATACGTATACCGTACGTATACCCCGTATACCCTGTCCAAAATGGCGCCTGTGCTTGTTGCTAGGCAGAGAGCGCAAGAGTAAAGATGGCGGCGGGCAAGTGGCAAACTGGGAAGCGGAGGTCTAATCAGTTGTGATTACTGGGGGGAAGGGGTGTGTCAGGGTTCAGTGATTATGGAATATTACCGCGGCTTGGTCAAAAATACACGACTGAAGACTTACATAAGCCACTGTAGTCAGAGAAATTCACTGTTTAGGTTGCTGCCTTTTGGCTTCATACATGTCCTCACCCAACAAACGGATAATCAGTTCAGTTCCATATTGCAAAAACAGAGGCTTCTCTATGCACAAAATAGTGTTTGATCACCTCTATTGTGTTTTCTGTGGAGAGATTTACTATTTTTAGAAATGGAGAACAGAGGGGCAGAATGTGGCAATGCATACAATAGTTGGGGTTTAGAAGATGAGCTCTGAGGTAAACAGCATTGATACTACAGTAACACTAAAAGCATTTGATGCAAGCTATTGATAAAGTTGCAATACAAGAGAAAGATACATTTCAGTCATCACATCATTAAAGTACTCTGATCAAAGCCAACCTTGTTCACCTCAATTTACTGGAAGAAAGAAGCACTTCACAACTTAAATATTTTACAACATCAACCACTTGAAATGATCTATCTTAGACCATATTACACCACATCTTCAACTCAAGGAAAATTATCTGAAACGACCTGAGCAGCACTGAATCAGTAGTACTTATCAGATACACATTCATTACTCATTGAACAAATAATAAAAAAGATGTATGTAGTTGTTGAAATATATGGATGGCTTTCAGCAAGATACCTCACGGAAATTTACTGCAGTGAAACTCAAAAGGGATTTGCAAAATGCATCATCAAAAATACTTAACTGTCCCTAAATATGTATCCTCATAAATATCATGCGCAACATTAACCAGCACACAACACACAAACTACTTAATCACAGCTTTGCAAAATATTGAGAACAATTCCAATTTGAGCATGTAAAATGTGCTTACAGTGCAATGTTTCACTCAAAAATATGGGAATTAAAACCGTTCTGGGATGATTGTTATTTTGAAATGTTTGTTTAAATATAGAAGGATGAATGTAAAAATGTAAAAATAGTATGAGTGTCTTGTGGGCCTATCTTACTAGCAATTCGTCTTATACCAGCACAATAACCAAAGTATTCTGAACTTTTAAAGTGTATTAATATGGTTGACACTGGAAGGAAAACATCTAATGCTGTGGCCATCCAGACAACTGCCCCTCCATCAAATCCTTACACTGGAATAAGGAACATCGTTTTTACAGCTAGTTAGCTGTCAGATCGCTGTAAGCATATATTTCAAAGAGATGTATAAATTAAAACACTCTTGACCTGAATTCCTATTGATATGTGTGAAGCAAATTACATATATACAGTATATAATAGCAGTCATCCCGGTACAAAATGCTGACATCCATACATACAGGTACAAAAGCATTGCTACTGGCAGAGGCTTTATTTCACTACCTTACTCATCATAATTGTGACCCATCCGACCTCCCTCATAAATAAGCTATTGCAGTACTTTTCTGAGCGGGACGAGGACAGACACTCACTGGGTACATCATCTTCAGCTACATGCCATTAAATGGCTCAATGACTGTACTTCAACCTGCTCACTCAGTTTCAAATCACTCTCCCTTTTAAGTTACTAATATTGTTAGAGAGAGGTGTAATGTTTGACACAGGAAACAGGGAGAATGAGCTGTATGACAATAATAATTCACTATGCAGGAGTTTAGCTCTGCTCCAGGACTAGCAGTGAAACTGAATTCAAGCTCTGCTGAGGAAAAGGCAGGCTTCAAACAGAAATCTACTGCTTATTTCTCTAAAATAATGAGGTGTTGGTTGAAATGTACATTCAAGAACACAATAAACAAGCAAGCATGAACAAATATGCCAGTGAAACTGTAATATAGGTGGCGTGAAGCAAACGTTATACTATTAGTAGTGTGTGCACACCAAAAAATGAAGAACTAACCTCTGTTTTATTTTCTGCTTTTTTTTTTTTTTACTTTTTCAACTTTAATTAATAGCCACATTACACAGAACACCACATATCTGTCCTCTCTTAGTAGTATTGTGATTTTTGATTAGTGAAATCCAAAAAATAGGAATTCAGACTCAAAGTGAAAAGCTCACAATTATTTGAATGTAAAAGCCTTTTAGAGTAAGTGTTGTTTGTGTTGTGAATAGAATAATAGTAATAATAATTGAGCGTTTTTGTATTAGTCTTTGAACAATACAAACATGTTTTGATGCTACATATTTGTGTTTGCAGCTTGCTTTCCTTTGAGGTAAGATGTTTTAGTGTGTGTGTGTGTGTGTGTGTGTGTGTGTGTGTGTGTGTGTGTGTGTGTGTGTGTGCGCGCGCGCGCGCGTGCATGTATTCGTACATTGAGTGACAGAAAGACAGAGCAAGACAAAATCGAGTGGAAATATAAAAAATGATTAATAGGATATAAAATCCACAAATTGACCTAAAGTGGAAGAAAAAGCACTCAGGGACGCGCCTCATTGAAAGACAGAATGCGCGTGCCCTTGTTGCGAATACACCTGTATCCCAAAAAAAAGAACATCTGATTTAAAAAGTGAACGCTTAGTTTTGAGACGGCAGTTTGTTGTTTGTTGTGCAGAGTGACCATCACATTATTGCATGATTTGTTTTAAGCAATTTTGAGTTTCTCACGTTACTTTTCACAAGATTTCCCTTAATCAAACCAGTGTAATACATTTGTGGTAAAGGTCTGACCATCTCCTGATATAAACACAGAATATATCTTTTGTATGTGAGAATACCCGCTGTATTAGTTTGCACAAAATTGCAAAGTTGCAAATATGGCGCGGGCTACTAAAGGATAAAATAAATTAAAAATTAAAAAAGAATGTGATGAAAATGCATTGATTGGGTTTAATCACACGCCTGATCAAAGAGAATATAGACACTTTAATAAAATATAGAATACATTAATTATACAGGATAGGCTTATGTACAGTAGAACTGTATGCTAATTAAACGATAGTATCACGAACACTGGTTTATGCTCACACTGGTCTTACTTTGCACAGACATGTGAAATATACATATAATACAAACAAGAAAAAAGTGTAATGAAAAGGGGACAAAAAGTGGAACTTAATCAAGTTGAGGGGGGGGGGAAACCTACTGAGCCTCGCAGTATTTTAATTACAGACAAATAATGCTTCAGGCCCATCACGCAGGCTTGTTAGGTCTCAAAACGTAACTTGAGAAAAGGTCTTTCTGATATTTATTTCATATTGCGACATACATAAAGACATGAATAATGTTTCTATCTCCCCAGCATACATCACATCTAGTTTACATTCAACAGAGACCCCTACACTTAACGAAGGGCTACATTCAGCAAGACGTCTCCCTTTACCTTCCAGTCCAAGCTCAGAAGACTTATCACGCAGCTTTCCATTAAAATCCTTTGTAATTTTGTGTCTCACTTAAGATAGATATATTTAATAATTACGTAACACATCGAACAATTAGGCATATACACTTTGTAAAAGTTCCTATAACCCACTGTGGGAGAGATGTGGCTACAAGCCAAACCCAACCAAACAGGCCTGCACAACAACACATATAGCTCGCCACATTGCACAATGCAATATTTCAATAGGATGACTCAGGACGTGTCACAAAATATTTGATACTACATTCACAAAAAATACTGAGAGTAATATAGATACAGCTGTGGCTATAACATGAAAAATAAGCCCGAAAAATAGGGTAGGTCGCCCGCATGTGTCCTAACAGGAACTCACAGAGACGGGATGTTGTTACATTGCTTTGGTGGGAAGGAGTCCACGCCGCTGTGGCATGTGTACCATCCGTTGACAATACTTTTCTGAAAGGGAGAAGTGTTGGGGAAAGTCCTTGAGCTCTGGGCAAAAGTGTGACCTGTCTGGCCGCAGGGGTACTGGGAGGACTGGGACCTGTAGCTGCCTCTTTGTAGCAACAAAGGGTCCAAGAGGGGTGGTGACCTGTGTGTGGAGTAGTCCAAACTGCTGTCAAACGTGTGATGGAAACGTGACCTCGAGGTCGAATCATCTCGACTCTCTGGGGACAGGGGGACTTCTTGAGTTGAGGTGGGGGGGTGAGGAGGGCTGACATGGGCTCCATCGGGGACTCGGGATGACCTGGCCTCCGCAATGTGACCCCCGTCCCCGGGACGCGCGTCATCGCTTTCGGCGACGTGGGCCTTGTTGTAGTGGAGCTTCATATGCTTGCGCAGGGAGCTTGGGTGGGTGTAACACTTGTCGCAGCCCCTGACCTTGCACATGTAGGGTTTGTCACTGGAGTGCACGTGAGAATGCTTCTTTCTGTCGCTGCTGTTCGCAAACCTCCGGTTGCAGCCCTCGAACTCACATTTAAAAGGTTTTTCACCTAAACGTGCAAAGAGAGAAATGACGGCGAGTTACGAAAATGCTTGCAGGCCCGTGCATGCTCTCCTTGGCCATACATGCTAATATGTATAGCACTAAGTCAATTGAGTGCACTCTATATCACCATGGCATGTTATATGAAAAGTGAGCTTGCAAAACAAAACATAAAATGCTCATTCAGGCTTCACTCGACACTGAAATGACTATCTGATCTTAAGCTTTCAACCAGTGACTCTGCAAACACAAAACCGCTTTTCAGCCTTGGTTATATATGTTTAAAAATGCCACATCTTCATAGTTATTTGTTACTGATGTGTAAAAACTTGCGATGGGTCATGAACTTACAGAGTTCAAAGTATTTGCTGAAACTTTGGTGCAGTCCTGACCGCAACAAGTGAGGCAGTTTGTCTGCGGACTAACTCAACAAGGCCGTAGTTAAACATGCATTAGATTATGATAAACCTGTGACAGCATGTGCAAAGATTTGTTTAAATGTAGTTATCATGCATAGAATGAATTATGGCTATCAAAATGCTAATTGTTCTTCTTGCACACAATTGCCTATACAGCTGCGCACTGCCCCTCCTGCACACACACTGATGTAGACAACCAGTAAGAGCTGGACTCCCAATAAAACCTTCATAATTTCTGTTAAATCATTGTGCAGGCCTGTATCTAAATGGATGTATATCTTTTGGAATTTCAAAGAAATGCTAATATATTTTTCTGACATAAATTATGTCTAATTAACACAATACGCATGTGCAGTAATAACAAATGTCATTAAGCGTCCCTTTTCTGTCTCTATTCTCTTTGCTTTCATTAGTAAAACAATTTAACACCAGAAGTAAAAGGGGGCGCCTAATAAATATTTTTTTTCTCCAGCCTCTCTTTTTCTCTGAGGGCCATTCACTTCATTCGTTAATTATATTTTCAATTTAAATGCCTACATTTCAGTATCATTACACCTTGTGAGATCACGTTTCTACTGCAATCCCTAAAGTGTAAAACATAAGTATAAAATAAGATTGCACAGTAAATCCTTTTTATAGAAGATATTAGAGTCTGTGCTCAAATGGAGCATAGAAGGAAAAGCCCAAAGACAGTCAGTTTTAAAATGAAATGCATTTTATGACAATTCCACAGCGCTGCCTTCGTGGTAAGTAACAGGCCTATCAAAGTGATGGAAATTAGGATAAGGTTATAAATAAATTAGCTTTTGGAAATGTGACTCATTTTATTTATATGTCTAATCATTTCATTTTGCTGACTGAGGTCATCCGTTTGCTCGCCTTTTTATTTCCCACTAGGCCTACATCACTGTGTGATGTGCTCTGCTAGTCTTCCTGCACAGGAGATGAGTCCCTGGGAGGCAGATACAGCGTAACGGCTACGTCACAACTCTCCGGTGTCCCGGCATTTATTTAATAATTTCAGTGAATGAAGTGGGAGAGGCACCAAAACCACTAGGCCTGCATAATATACTCGTTTGTAACTGACTTACTACTACTCCTCTGTGGTGCCTGCATGGAGCCTAAACATGCTTTTCTCCTGCAAAACCCACAGGGACGGCAAGAAGCAAGAGGAGCTTTAAAAAAAGCATAAAAACATTTTATAACAATGTTGGCCAAAATAACAGCACAGAATAATTAATAATAATAACAATAATAATAACAACAATAATAATAAACAATAATAAATTGTGACATAATTGGCAAACTTCCATAATCAATAACATAACGAAAAATAATAAAATATGTCCACACAGATAAACAAAATATTTTTTTTATTTATTTAAAATATCACTTATGAAAATGTATTATTATTAAAATGATTAGTTTTATAATAATATCATCAAATCGTGTGCATTAGTATGATTATGAACTAACCTGTGTGAGTCCTCTTGTGGATCTTTAGGTTTTCTGATCTTGCAAAAACTTTCTCACAGCCGTGAAAGGGGCAGGGAAAGGGCTTTTCCCCTGTGTGGACTCTGACGTGGTTCACCAGCTTGTATTTGGCTTTGAAAGGCTTCCTGTCCCTCGCACAATTCTCCCAGTGACACACGTATTCAGAGTGATCTGGTCCTCCGACATGCTCCACTGTTACATGGGTGACAAGTTCATACATGGTCCCGAAGGCTCTGGAGCAAGACAGCTTCCCAGCCCCCTCTTGGACGTCACTCCACTTGCACACCAGCTCATGCTTCACTGTTTGTTTAGAGCACCTGAGGAAAGCGTCGCCTCCTCCACGCTGAATTGCCATGTTGAGGGGTTTATACAGACCCAGGAATTGTGAGACAAGTTGCTGGCTGTTTCCCTTGGGGTTGATAGTTTGGCCATAAGGGTGCGTCCGGCCGAGGAGGTCGCCGGGTAGACCCAGCATCATCTGGCTGCCAAAATCTCGAGATGCGTCAGTGGAGGCGTGGGCCTGCTCCTGATAACTTGAGAAAAAAGCATGGCTTCTGTTGTCTCTGTAGCCATGAAAGTCACGATACCTTCCAATCCCGCCATGTTGGTTAGCTCTTGATGCCAGTTGATCAGTGACGGGTGGCATGCCGGCTCCAGAAAGATTGGCTCCAATGATAATGCCCCTAGGGCTGTGCTCTAAGCGGTGGCTGGGGTATCCAGAGTCTGAAGAATTGGGAAACGAATGGTCAGCATATGCACTGGACCTCGTCTCGGGGTAGTCTCGCAAATTGTGCGAGGGGCAGAGTTTTAAGGAACTGCCAGTGGGGAGTCCCATGTGCTCCCCTGCCAAAGGTGGCAGCACCACGCTGGGTTCAGTATTGCTCTCCCCGGGGTTGACGCAAGAGAGAGGGCAGCCACTAAACCTCGAAAGGCTTGTCATGTTTTGTTGTTGGTTTGGCTATGAGTTTGCAAAATCAACCGAATTCAGCACTCAGGATTCACCTAGAAATCCTCTTGCCATTTTCCCTGTTTGTGTATCATCTGCATGTGAAATTCTTGGCTGTGAACTTCGCAGAAGTAGGAACCAGACTCAATTTCGTTAAAGTTGGTGTGAGTCCCATGCCGTTCACTTTGCCCTCTTGATTTGTGGCAATAACCGTGGTAGTAAAAATGCTTCGAAACAGGCCATGGTGCAATATAAAAGCACAGCAGGCAAACCTGCTTTTAAAAAGGGAGCTTTGGGATTGGTTGGAATGCGCTGTGATTGACAGGCGCTGGGTTTGTTTTAAAAGGGACACGCAGGCGTTCACTGCACGACTCCGTTTTCAAATATGGCAGAGAAAATGCTTTGAAATGTGCCGCGATACATGCAAATATTGCTGCCTCTTTAACTTCAGGCGCCTTCTCATAAGACCCCTTCTCTAAATCTCTACATGTTCAAAAAAAATGTAAAAGTTCATGTGTAAAACTAATCATCTGAACACAAGACTATCTACCGTCCTTAATATCGCTGGAAATCTTGCCAAAGTAAATGTCCCACTCCTGCCCTGCAAGAATAATAGAGAGTGGCCATAGCGTGTCCAGGCCAATTATTGTCAAGACTTTCATTAGGAGTAGTGTGCCACATTTCAAAACAATATAAAATTACAGGAAACTAATTCTAACAATTAATTCAGTTGTTTGGAATTATTCAAAATAGCCCATAATGCTTGTGTGCGTCATAGCCTGTACGACCACACAATTTAAGGGTGTATTTGTTGGCTATGTAATATATAGTTGACTGAGCTCTCATGGAGGTAAGAGTATCTTTGCATTAGACTTTACGCATATTTTTAAGGGAACAACATTACTTGTTGGCCTCATGTCCAAAGAAAAATAAAACTTGCATAAAGCAACAAGTAGTTCTATGACACCGGACCACCAACATATCATAATTATTTTATTGGAAAAAGTTATTTCAGATCATTTACCAGCAGTGTCACTGAGGAATACTGCAGAACAGGATGTACTATGTTACCTTTGAGTCCAACGTGAACTATAAGCTTTAATAAATTAATAATCATCAAAAGTGCACCATGCGTCCTGCAGCCTAGCACATAAATGTAAATTATGAAACGTCAGAAACAGTGGACAGACTCCACTGCTCCTGGTAAACTCTGATCAACTGTCTTACGTTGGGGTGCTGTGAGGACAGCAGCGTCAAGCTCTGCACGCTCCTCGCTTTAACGTCTTTTAGCAAGCCCAGTTCAGACACATTCTTTTATCTGTTGCTTTTATTTAAATCTACACGACGGACTGAAGGTTCGAAATTTAAGGTGAAGAAAAAAAAACGTATTTCCAAAGACAGTAGCTGGCGGAATTTTCATCCTTTTCTTAAAATAAAATGCGGAAAAAAAATCCTTTTCCACATTGTTATGCTGACGTCACCTGCAGTGGATCCTAGGCAGAGACAAAGCAAGGGGCCCACTTGACATTAAGTGCTGCAAAATAGTAGACATGCCCAGAACTGGCCTAATTCCGTCATGATTGTAATGGACGCTCATGTTTGTCAACCTTTAACCCAATGCATTTCCGAAAATGATTGAGGGTTGAAGGCCAATAAAGCGAAAGTTTCCAATCTGTCATTCAGAAAGCAGAAATGACTGACAGACCTGCGCCCCAAATCATTCCAGGTCCTCATTTGCAGCGGGAAGGCCAAACAAGAAAGAGGACCACCTCTTTTGTGATTTAATAAACCGAATCTGTGAGGCATGCTCACCTTTTCAATAACAGTCACATAGAGTGTGCTATTAGGCCTAGTATATTTTGTATAAAGGACAAAGGTTATTTAAAGGCTCATAACATGTAGGCTGTTCAAATTACCCTTAACTGGTCATAACTTCAATTAGAATTTACTCTAATAAGCAGTTTTTAATTTAACTGCAATACAGTATGGACGTTTAATAATAACAACATAATCAACTATGAGTGCAGTAGTCTTCATTTGTAAATTTATATTTAGAATTTGCCGAATACGTTTAACAAAATTTGTATTTCACAGGATTAGTGGTAGCTTCACAGTGTGAACAATACAATTGCAATAGTAATGTCAGAGACAAGTAGTTATTACTTAGTTGAGGACTTTTTCATGTCCATCTTTACCATATTATTTGTTAAATTTGACAAAATATGCCAAGTCCGCGACAATGTGGAATTTTTTTAATTTGGAAACACATGAAACTCGAGCTTAAACATCTACATTGTACCAAATTCTAGCATTTTGACACTTGCGATCCCTTCTAACCCTCCAGTTTTATGAGTTTGGTCATTTATGCTTGGTTGCTTGACAGGCCAGACAAAATCCTAGTGACTGTTGCACACAAAATATTACTTCCAACTATCAAAACACTCATGTCAGGGAATAGTCTTTATATCCATAAGATCCCAGTCACTCCCAGTAAATATGGACAAAATGAATGACATAGGGGCGATATAAAGAGATGAAATCAAACAGAAAACACATGCCAGTTAGAAGACCAAGAGTTACAATATAATGCCATGTTGTAGATGGGATTGATAATTCAGCTAATTTTATTCATTTAAGCCAGAGAAGAATTCTTTTAAAATAACATGCAATGCCTTTTTTGGGGAAACTATTTGCACAAAGGTGATAAACATTTAGGCTATAAACAGTGTGTATAAGAAACACCAGGTGTTACACTTTACAAAAATAATAAAGTGTGTGTGTGTGTGTGTGTGTGTGTGTGTGTGTGTGTGTGTGTGTGTGTGTGTGTGTGTGTGTGTGTGTGTGTGTGTGTGTGTGTGTGTGTGTGTGTGTGTGTGTGTCAGACACAACATTACTATGTCCATATATGTGGTACAGACAGTAATGCCTGTGTGTGTACATTTAAACAACTGCAACTGTATTAGTATGGAGTAGTGCTGAGATATTATAATTGATGAGGGGTGGCAGAGGCAACAGTCTTGCCATGACTTTATGAAATTTAGATGAATTAACAGGTTTGGGATGAGTCCATTTGCGGACAGATGCTCCTGTAAATCACAGCAAGAAGTCAATTAGCCCTCTCCATCAGCCATATGAAGGCAAACACCTAGTACTGTAGCAGTCACTCAAGACCTAAATGACCATATAAAGTATGTAATATCAATGACAATTTGTGCAGTTATACTGTATGCAAGTATAAACCTGTGTCGAACAATGTGAAGCGAATACGAAATGACAAAACATTTCTGTTTCCTCTAATAACAAACACATAGACAGCACAAAAATAGGCCCGAAAACGATGCAATACAGTCAAGTATTATATTGTGAAATTCCAAATTACAAGATAGTTAAATTGTCATTCCTCACGTAAAGCTTTACTATCTATGGTGGCAAAATTCTTGTCATTATCAGCTAATACACTTCTGAAATCTGAAACAACATTTGATACTACATGTGTTTGAAAATACAACGTATAATGTAAATATTTGATTTGTGAAAACCCTAAGAATTCAGAAAAAAAAGTGGAAGCAAATATTGCATGTATAAACAGTATTTTCACTTAAACAAATGTGAGCCAAAATTGATTTTATTCTATAATGTATGAAACTGCAGACCACAACCTGAGTTGTGAGCTCAAATGAATGTAAGAGAACTGAAAAAAAGTGCCATGGAGAATGCACCCAATGCAATTCATTTTCTATTAAATCAAGGCAAAGACATAGTCTGGGAGTTGGCACATTTAACCACAGCAAAAACCTGCAGGTTCATTCAACACAATGTCCATTTAAGCAAAATTGTGACTCACGATATTCGTTTAACTGAGCCGTTGGGATACATTGACCATTTTCTACCTGTTTAAAATGGAAATACGGATAACACATTCACATACAGTGGCATGGAAGTACTATTGGGGTATGGTTTTGCCATTGTTTTCAGCTAGATGAAAATTTCACTTTTGTCTGGTCACTATTAAGTTAACTTCAAGTTCACAAACTCTTATAGCACAAGCGGCCTGAGCCAGCCAAGCTGTAGGCTACCGGCCAGACAACATGGACTAAAAAAATTACTCAACATTGCTGTAAGAGAAAATCTAGACGTTTGGTCTGCCATAGGCAAATCTCTTTTTATGAGAAAATAATGATCATGCATCTAAGTCATTTATCAAATTATGCACCTAAATAACCTTTATAGCTGCTGACTCTAACACATCTAGTTAGAATGAATGTATAAATGTGAGTTGTTTACCATTTTGGCTGATGGTTATGTTCTGCTCTTTTCCAACAGCATGGGCCTACTGTCAGAGGTATGCACACTATATTGTGATATTTTAAGGTAACGCGCATGCTCAGTCAGAAGAAGATTATGTTTTAACCAATGGGCTATCCCAATGCCCAATGAGGTAATCCCAGCAGAGATAACTAAATCATCAAATTATACATAGTCCTGCAGAATAACGTGCTAAAATAGCACATTGATCATTAAAGATTTTCGGACATTTGAACCAAACTGCAGGCTTACACTAAATGCATATTCATTAAATAATTTTTTGCAATGAAAATGAACATCTCTAAAATAAAATATATAAATAAATATATAAAACCGGGTGGTTGCAAAACTAGAAAATATAAGCTAACTGTATAAAATTTACCAGAATTAAATAAAATAGATTTGTAAAAAAAAAAAAAAAAAAAAACGGAGGTGAAAATGTGAAGGGCTGCATGCCCGAGCGGGAGCGGTATACATATTCTGGCTGGTGTGAGTGAGACAAACGGTTAACAAAAGTGCAGTTCTTTTGAAGGCCTATTAAGCTGCCTGTCCCCTTCTTACAGTTTCCCCATTTTCTATTGTCCAGTAAAAAAATAATATTATCGCGCCAAGGCAGCCTGCTTTCTTCAGACAAATAGGACCTAATATTCTTGCAATGCTGACTCTCTAGATGCATTTAGATGCTGGTGAAAGACACACATTCACATAAATTCCACATTTGTAGAATTAATAAATACAATATGCTATAAATAGTGTACCAGAAGAGATCTGCAACAGTTTAAAATGTAACTCTCAAGCAACAGTTTTAGACCTAGCTGATGACAGCTCCACTTTTTCTCTGCAAAACCCCAGTGCCTACGGTATATGCTGCTCTGTCGCTTACAAACTTTTGTTTTTGTGACTCATCTAACACATGTTACTTAATAATTTAACTGTGACGATAGAGCTGCAAATACACGGCACATAACTTAAGTGGCGTATGGGGCCTTCACGTTTCAACAAGCCAATAAAAGATGGAGGGAATACAGGAAAACTTAACAGGCTGCTTGTCACTTGTAGAAGTTCACAGAAGGTCGCCATGAATCTCATACTGCAAAACTGCAAAGGAAAACTCTGGTAGCTGTGTGTGTGTGTGTGTGTGTGTGTGTGTGTGTGTGTGTGTGTGTGTGTGTGTGTGTGTGTGTGTGTGTGTGTGTGTGTGTGTGTGTGTGTGTGTGTGTGTGTGTGTGTGTGTGTGAGAGAGTAAAGGGAGGAGTAAACTGTGAGAGGCTATGCCTCCGTGGTGAGAGAGAGGGAGAAAGACGGAGAGAGAGGCAGGCGAACAGGGAGGGAGAGAGAGAAAATGGGAGAGGGAGAGCAGCTTACGGAGGAAAAAGAGATGAAGTGAATCTCATTCCTCGTTTTGGTTCAAGATAAATTGTTGAGAGTATGTACAAAAGCGCCAGTGTTGAACTAATGTGCACGACGGCCATAAAAAAACAGAGGTATGCAGGTCCTTGCAACAAATTCATTACCATATGAGTAACATGCGCACTGAGCAGGTTATGTTCACTTCAAGAAAACTAACTCCCATGCAACCTCCACCGGCTAAATATAATAAACTGTAGATTTACACACTTGACCATGCAGGCCACACAGGTCTGCCTCTGTTACTAACACATAGGCCTACAGACGACGGATAAGTAAGAAAACTCACCTTTTCAATCTATAACTCTTTCTCGAGGATATGTTCTGGAGTGAATGCGGTAGGATGAGGGCGAAAGCAGAATGAAGGACTGATTTGAAGATTTTTTTTTTTTTTTTTTTTTTAGGTCCAGATCCCCTAAAATAAAGAATGTGAGCTCCTTCCTGGGACAGATTGAGGGGGAAAGGATGTGAAAGGCTTGGAGTTAAAAAGCGCCGCTTGAAGCACTCAGCGCGTCTCTGAACTTGATCAGATTGTATGTGTCCTGCAGCGAGTCAGCGGCAGCCCTGTGAAAGTTGCTCAATGGCACGGTTTTTTTGGCTGAGCGAAAAAATCTCAGGATATTACAATTACTGCCATCTTTCTTTCTGTCTTTTATTCCTCCGTCTTACACCCTATAGAGCTTTTGCAAAAAAATACCCCCCTCCCCTTTCAAGCGGCTTCAAGAAAGCCACAGTTTGGAACTGTGCCAAGTACATTGAAGTTTTCAGTTAATAAGAGCCAAACTGGTCACATGAAAGAGAAGAAATAGCACATAAGTCAATGACATAGTATAAACTACGATAGATAGATAGATAGATAGATAGATAGATAGATAGATAGATAGATAGATAGATAGATAGATAGATAGATAGATAGATAGATAGATAGATAGATAGATTTTTTTCTTTAATATAAAGGCCCTCTAACAAAAGTTAAACTTGCTTTCAAACTGTGTTGGAGGTTTTTTTAATATGAAGGAGCTCGCGAACCAAATACATTTTATGTTGCAGAATAACTTCAGAACTGTTTCTGTAAAATAACAATAAATAATAAGTGGTCCACTATAAGTTTTAACGGAATGTGGCTGGCTATAATAGCCTTCACCTATTTTTTTATTTAGAAAACTGCTTGGGAGTCTCTTGAGGAGTAGCTGTAAGCTGCATGCGCAACACATCCAGGATCTGCGCTAGAGTGCCCCGTTATACCTGCAAAATAATGCCTGCTAGAGCCAATCAAATGAAACCAATTGAGACGACCTGCCATCTTCAATACCAAACTGTGCCAATCACCAGAAATCTAGCCAATTAACACCCTCCTTCCCAGTCACGTGTCAGAGGGGTAGCTGAGCGCTCATTGGCTGTCGTAGCACTGCCTCCCGAGTTCATTTATGTTCTGGGAGTGAGTGATTGACTTTATCAGTCCAAGGACATCATCCGCCTGGAAAGGGGGGGAAGTTTGATCCTCTTTCTCACGGATCGCGGTCAACGGGAGTTTTTTTCTCTCCCAACTCTTTACGCATAGGATTTTCCCCTGTTTTGGCTCCGTTTGTTTTTTTTTTTATTTTAGGATTTGTCACAAAGCGTTGTAAATCTCGGCGCGGTGTCTGCAGCTTGCGCGCTCCGCTACACTGGATTTTAATTTTATTTTCTGTTTTCTTCCCGTCTCCTAAGTTTGCTTCAAGCTCATGACTATGCTTCTTGATAGCGGTCCGCAGTTTGCATCGTTAGGAGTGGGGGGTTTCGGGACACCACGGCACCACGACATCGGGAACAGAGACCCGGGTCTGGGACTGAATCCCTTCACCGATTCCTCCCACTCCGCAGCTTTCAAAATCAGCCCCGTGTCTCACGATATCGCCTCCAGCCAGACATCAGCGTTCACCCCGCAAGCCACTGGATATGCCCTGGGACACACTCACGGCGGGCAGGTGGGCTCGTACGGTGGGGGTGCGTTCAATTCAACACGGGACTTTCTCTTCCGTAACCGGGGTGTTGGTGAGTCCGCAGCGCCTGGCTCCCAGCATGGGATCTTTGCAGCTTCGGCGGGGAGCCTCCACGGCCCGCCGGGGATCGGCGATAACCCCGGACATCTGTTGTTTCCGGGACTTCACGACCAGGGGGTGAGCCACACTTCACCGAGTGGACACGTAGTTAACAGCCAAATGCATCTTGGCTTACGCGGGGACATTTTCGGAAGACCTGATCCCTACCGTCCGGTCGCGAGCCCTCGGACGGACCCCTACGGGACTCAGCTCCACAACTACGGCCACCCTATCAACATGAACATGGGGATGAATGTGCCGACACATCACGGCCCAGGAGCCTTCTTTAGATACATGAGGCAACCGATTAAACAAGAATTATCCTGCAAATGGATAGACGAGAACCAGATGAACAGACCCAAAAAGACTTGTGACAGGACTTTCAGCACCATGCACGAGATGGTCACTCATGTGTCCATGGAGCACGTCGGCGGCCCCGAGCAGAGCAACCACATCTGCTTTTGGGAGGACTGCCCGAGAGAAGGAAAATCTTTTAAGGCCAAGTACAAACTCGTCAACCACATTCGTGTGCACACGGGCGAAAAACCGTTCCCATGCCCGTTCCCCGGATGTGGGAAAATATTCGCCAGATCGGAAAATTTGAAAATCCACAAAAGAACACATACAGGTAGGCACCGAAAACATCATGGCACGGCGTGCGTAAAATAACATCATACAAGTAAAGCTATATTCTGAATAGAAATAGTATGTCTTGTTTCAGAGTAGCCTATAAGAGTGTATTGTTGTTTACAAGAACCGTCTGAGAACTTGTGCCCAAATGAATCATGTTAAACAATTCCTAGATTGTTATTAGTGCAGTTTATTCTGAATTATTTCTAAATACAGTGATAAATTAGTGTTTGCTCAATAATGCAGTTTAGGTAGTTCTGTTAAGCAACTCTGTGTGTTAACCCCTCTTTCATTCTTGTAGCTTATATGCTAAGAAGTTGTGTGCGATTCAGACGGATACTTTACATGGGCCAACTTGTTAAAGTTTGAGTGATTTAGCTGTTTGAGGCTAGTAAGGTAGATATGTGCTTTCTGAACGTCATATACAAGTAGCCCATAATGAATCAGTTTATTGCTGTGTTTATGATTCCGGGGCTTGTTCAGCTATCGTATAGTGCAGAGCATGCCCTGTTGATTCAGTGTTTACTATAGTATACGAGCAGACGCACAGAACAGGGCAGTAGTAGCATGAAGGAGCAGGCCTCTTGAATAAATAAAGCCTGACAGAGCAGAGTGTAGTAGTAGAGCTGTATCCATGTCGCCCCGAAAATGTAGGTTACTCTTGTTATATAATAGGCTGCAGACAATTTACATCTCCGGCTTTGCAGGTTGTGTTACAGTGGGAGTTTGTTTGTGTGGGCCATTGGAGTAATTCATGGTATGTATTTAATCCTGCAGGTGAGAAGCCGTTTAAGTGTGAATTTGATGGCTGTGACAGACGCTTCGCCAACAGCAGCGACAGGAAAAAGCACATGCATGTGCACACATCAGACAAGCCATACATCTGCAAAGTGTGCGACAAGTCATACACACACCCCAGCTCTCTCAGGAAACACATGAAGGTAATTAACGTCTTCATTACTCCTTAAACACATTAACACACACACTCACTCTACCCCCACCCCCTCCCCCACTGCCACAGACAGGGACTATCACAACTTTAGGCATTTCTTAAGATGCTCCAGCAGTGTTATACTGCACTAAAGCAACATTTAACATGTAATTTAGACTATTCGTGAAACTTCAACTCTCAATTAAACAATTCGCCATAGCTTGTGAATATTCCTTCCACATGTCTGTCACTCTTTGATACTACAGCTTTAAGCCTTTTTGTCTTATTTTAAAAAAGGAACCTGGTTTAAAGAAAAGTGTTTACATTTTATCTCTTCATTCACATTTGTTTTTTAAATAACATAGCAAAACTACATTTTGAGATACAAATGAACGGCGTTTGTTTACTGTTATAGTAACTATAAAATCCATAGCTAATCCGCATTTAAATCCAACACCCTTCTACCGAGCCACTTTATGTAGTTAGGGCTTCCATGAATATTACACACGTCAGTCTCAGCAACTCATTCTTTGTTTCCCCTCTTTTTTTTTGCAGGTACATGAGTCTCAAGGATCTGAATCGTCTCCAGCAGCAAGCTCTGGATACGAGTCGTCCACACCGCCAGTGCTGGTCTCAAACAGCACTGAAGACCCGACAAAAACACCGCCGTTAGTCGTACAAAACACGTCCGGCCACAGCGAAGGACTGGCACCCAACTTTAATGAATGGTACGTTTGAAGTCAGAGGAACAAACCTCACAATGTGGACCACAGAGTTAAGGATAAAAACCTTAAAAAAACTATTCCTGTTCCCTTCACACACACACACACACACACACACACACACACACACACACACACACACACACGCACACACACACACACACACACACACGATGGGATTGGGACAACAACGACAACAGGAGATGAGAGCAAAAGCCAGCACCAAGCAGGCCACGTCCGTTCTCAGGATCACGAAATTTGACTTTTACTCCGCAGTTTTGAGGAAATAAAAATAAAATCACGAATAAACAAAACGTAATACTTTCTCATTATAAATAAATGTTTTTTTAATCTTTTAGTTTACAGAAAAAAATGTTTTATTTTTCATTTTATGTATTTTCTCAAATTTTTATTTAAAATAAAATAAAAAAGGAAGATTATTTCACGCTGTTTTTATATGACGGTGATGCGCTGTTGTCGCCTCTTCAATTGATTGTTGGAACTTCAAACAGTCTTAAGAAACGTGCCAAAGTCTTTGTCATGAACTTGAACACAGAAAAAAAAACTAAATGAATATTATACTCGTGAATGTATTTCCTTGTTTGATGGGGTCGAATCTATTGTCAACGTCCGTTTTCAGGTGGAGAAATGTGGTATTAGGTTACGATTGTTACCGTTGAATATAACGTTGCCTTTTGTTAATACCGTTGTAAATACATATCCATGATGCCATATTTATCAATTTGTAATTTAATTATGGGTATAAGTTCTGAAACTTAAATGATATTTATGGAAATGTTTTCTAACAAGAGCTGTACAGTTTCGGTCATAACCAGCTTAACATTGAACAAATGATAAACTCTAAAGCTCCAACATCTCGATTGTATCCTTCTGTTTGTTTTTTAACCAATAGGCCTATATGTGTCTTATTTGGATCGAAGAAATCATCTATATGAATATTATGGACTTGTCTATATATAATGCAGATATTTCCGTCACTTTTATTTTCTTTATGAGACCATTGACATGTAAATCATTGACTTTGTAGGACTGAGTTCAGTTGAGCTGAGAAGCTATAAAACGGTTCTGTTGATATCTTTATTTTTGGTTCAATTTAAACTTTTTTGTGTGTTTTACTTTCATAGAATCAGAAATAGATGTCAATTCGTAGCATAAACTCGGTATTGGAGGGGGAGGAGGGGGAGAATAAATCAGCCTATTGCACTCCTATACAGGTCTTAGACGAGTGTGCGAAGTTTATGATTTCCAAATCAAGGTGACAGCATTTTGAGTATTTCAAATTCGGGTCAAGCACCCAAATATATACGCCTGTGTGGCACTCTATAGTTCCAGCTATGTCTTTGTGCAAGTATGTTTAAATGTGTGCATCGGCAACAATGGAACTGTCACAACACAGTATCTTCAAAAATAAAAGAAGTTTTTTTGTCTGTCAGCTTGCATTGTTTTAAATGTAATTCTTCTGTGAAACTAAGCGTGTTATTTGTTGTGGTGTTGCATATAGAGCAGTTTGATTACACATTTACTTGTTTTGTGTGAATAACTTGTCAAGATGACTTTTTTTGTGTTTAACAAAATTTAGTGGAAGGAATTCTAGATCTATGTGGGTTGGGGGGAGAATAGTTCAGTGGCAAAAAGAGTTACAGCATTGCATTGTAACCTATTCTCAAGAATTAAATATTATGCATACAGAAAGTATATTGTACTCATATGAGAACAATTTCAGACCACCAGCACTACTTTTAAAATAAAATGTAAAAAAAAACGGTACCTCGTGACAGTGATATATGAAATAAGTTTATTTAAATAATTTAAGGAATATATGTTTTATATGCTATTTTCTATACCTTAATTTAAATGAAGTACTTTTTCTTATTCCCACCACCTTTCTGCCCCATGTCCAGAGGTCAGCGAAAAATATCTGATGTATAAACACAGCTAGAATGTGATGTAACACTTTCTGGGAGAAATGGGTCACACTCCAAGTTATTCCTGAAGAGCAAAAATGTTTTACTGATGAACTGTGTCACTGTGCCACATTGAGGCAACAGCAGGCCTATTTAGCTACCAGAGGCAAAGGGTCCTTGTACTTTTTAGGCTACTGTATGTTGGTTGATCTGTTTTACCAACTATTTATGAAGAAATGTGAACGAAACTTTTGACTGAAATTAAAAAAAAAAACATTGTGAAAAGCGACTTTCAGACTGCGACGTTGATTATTATCACCATGTTGTCCTGCTCCCTGCATCTTTACGCCATGATGTTTGTATCAGACTAGTAGGAGTCACTTGAACTTGACACTGATTAAGGCGCCATCTTAGTATCTTGGCTGTGTGTGTGTGTGTGTGTGTGTGTGTGTGTGTGTGTGTGTGTGTGTGTGTGTGTGTGTGTGTGTGTGTGTGTGTGTGTGTGTGTGTGCGTGTGTGTGTGTGTGTGTGCCTGTGAATAGGAATATTGGGGGGTTAGTTAGATAACCACGTCTTGGCAGGGTACAGGGTTTATATGGGGATGTGGGTTATCTGTCTATGACTGCAGCAGTTGCAAATGCAAAATTGTATTATTTTATTTTATTAAATGAACGCTTACAAATAACAATCCTAATGTGGAAACTGAAAGACGGGCACCCGAGGACACTGTGTGACCGTGAAAGTGGAGTGGGGTATGTTGCCAAAAGTGGCGCTGCCTCAGCGTCTCCCGATTAACAAGGCACCGCTTCGTAAACACAACCAAAGGAGTTACCACACATCAATGGACGCCATAATAAGCATTTAAACGGCGAAACATCAGTGCATGTACAGGATCTGCATAGTGCACAGTGTAATTTACCTAACGTTTTATAAATCTGTTTGAATGCAGGAAAAACAACAAATACACACTGTATAATTTGAAAGACTGCTGTAAAGGGAAGACTCAAATGATTTATGTCTCTAAAAGCAGAGGATTCTTACACCAACCCCCACAAGGTGCTTCAGACCTCCCCCCCCCCCCCCCCCCCTATATTCTTCAGCTATGGAAAGATTTGTGTTATTGATTCAAATTCTGTTTTTGATTCTTGCGCAAGCGCAACCTTTGCATTCCGTTTGATTTCATTTATTTTTGACCCGCTCCTCCCTCCCCTCTTCCCCATCGCACCCTCCTCCCTGGCTCATCTAGTCGCACATTTCAAGTTCCCCTCTCAGACACCGTGACGTCAAATAACCGAGACCCGGCTTCCTCCTAAACACGACGGGCTCACATGGAGGTTGCATTTTTACGCATGCATCTGGGATGTGCTAAACCGAAAAGGTGGCTGAGCCGCTCTGACCTGATAATCATAAAAGAAGAAGCGACATATGATAATGAAATAAATAAAACGTTAACATGTTTACATCTTAATCCTGATCATATAATGTTCATTTGAAACCGGGTGCAGCAGCTATGGGCTAAATGCTGCAAAATACAACGTTGTGCTCTGATTTTTAGGTGTCCACTCTCCACCGGGAACAGCCCGTGTTATTGCTCATGCATGTGTGCTTTATGCTGACACCCAATACAAATCATCGTTTCCAGATTATATGAGAAACCAGAGCAGGCGATTCAATCCAGAAGAGAGAAAAAAAAACATGAAAGGCTCCATTCTGGATTCTCAATGGATTAGAAAGCAGTGACGGTCACGTGGATGCAGTTGGGTAAAGACTGGCTGTATCACACAGCAGAGCACTACTTCCTCTGAATTACGTTAGCGCTTTAGAGCTAAATTTATTTTATGGATTAATATACTGGGCTGTGGTGTGTGGACACGGAGGATGGCAGTGTGCGATAGCCTATAATCTCTCTCTGTCTATAGGGTTGGTTTATAGTATCCGAAGTAGGTAGGGAGCGGAGGCTGCTGGGGGGAGTGGGGGTTGTATTCTGCATGGGGGGAAATAGGACTGAGTTGTACTCCTGGTTCGCGCCTGTCGCTGAAGTTTGATATCGGATTGATTGGTCAACCCCAACCCCATAACTCCATCCGTCTTCTCAGTCGCAGATTATTTGCTGGCTGAGAGCGTGCTCTTAAGAGGATAAACCGACACAAGCAGATCCTCAACGCCCTTTGTCACGCAACGGAGGCTGTGATCTTAATGAACCAATTGGCTAATGTATCTCTCAATAATTTGAGTAATCAGACGCAACATCCATATACTTTATCCACCTTTTTAACCCCTGCGTATAAATTATAGACTGCTTTTTTTTCTTCATTTGAGGCTTTTACATGGCACTATTAAAGCATTACAGCGAGGGACTGTGTAGGGTGTAGTTTTGCTCAAGGGCACTTTAGAAGGGCACTTGGCCCTTAATCGCAATAGGAGACATTTTGGATATGGACGGCCGTTACGCAGCAGCACTTCAAACACTGCTGTCTGCAACAGATTCCCTCCCATCACTGCTCTGAATAGACACGATGCTGCCAAAACTGAATCATCATGAATTAATTCAGTCATCTGAGAATGTGTGTGTGAAATGCAGGGTTTATCTTTCCACATATGGCAACAGAACAACGTAGTGGATTACTGCAGATATGTATAGCAGTCCTTTCTTAAATCAAGACATTACGCCTGCACGGGTAACTACATTTTGTCACTAAACGCACCATGACAATTAGATTGAAGTGAGATGGATTTGTAACATCATAAGGGGAAAAATATGGTTTGATAAACAAATAATTGCATAAGAGCTAACATACATCTGATAATTGCTTAAACGAGGGCTTCCATTTGCGCGGAAGTGGATGCCAATTATCGATGCTTATTTCACCTCCAGCAGGCTGTTGAATATGCATTCACAAAGTACCTTAATCCACGGTGTGTCTTTATATTTTAACGTGTTGCATGGCTTTTGTGATGCAAACTGATTAGCACAATGGCTTTGTCTTTGAGTTAAATTATTCTTCAATTGACTGCTAGAGACATTTGCATATGCCCATCGTACTGTATACTGTAGCCTGCAGGCACTTCTGCTGATGAGGAAATGAGTGAAAGTGGTCGGCCAATTGAGAAACATTATACAATAATATTAAGTCATTCAATGAGTTCAGTTCCTCGAGCATTCATACTCTACTTTCACAGAAGTAAACCTGATAAAAATGTCTAATAGATTAACAGATCAGTCAAATGTATTGTTTCTGTTACCAATAGATAGTGACAAAAATGTGCAAAATACATATAATTCACAGCTCATATCTCGCACAAAACATCCACCTCTCATGTGATAGGCTATTTCTACTCTGCTATGAGCTGAAAGACAAACTATTAGTAGGATGTCCAACAGGAGACATCGCTAATTCCCCAACATCTGGCGGGGTGTCAGAAACTTGATGAATTCCTTATCAGAGCAGGCGCGGGAATCAACGCTAATAGGTCCCCGGAGTGAAGGCTCCTGCAAACGCTCATTCAGCAAAGCAGATGTTCGACAATTGTGCTTTGCGTTTGTCTTATGACAGATATATTTTCAACACTTTTGAGAGGTGGTAAATGGGTACATGAGCAATTGACATCCTTTTAATGGGCCGTTGCTCTGCCCTGAACGCTGCGGTAGTGATGCTTCCCACAAATCCGGCGCAATAACAAGAAGTCCCCCTGAGAATGAAGACTATGTTTTATGAATCATTGAACTGCAGGTTATTGGAAAAGGGGTGATGTGTTGAGGTTTTAATTGTTAAACAACCTACCCGAAACTACCATCCTCTGTAATTAAATATGTAATTAAAGCCATAGCACAACTGCCTCTTTAGCTTGTATATCAGCTGCGGAGTCAACAAAATGTTTTTGTTTCAGATTGCATGAATGGCGTGATTCGGCACTTGAAGCAAACTTTTCACCTGAGAGCCGCCCTCGTCCCGGGACAGCCTCCAACTCACAGGACGGGTTGTCCCCCGAAGGGACGGACAGCAGCGCTCACATATTCATCAGCCTTTCAAAATAAAGGGGACAATGCTCGTTAATGTCCCATTTTCTAGAGACAATGAATTACAATTGGAAAGTGCCTCTCCATTATTTAAAGACTTCATTCATCGCTTCTAGTGGCGATTTATCCGCGCATGCGCAGTGCTCTGAGTTCTGCAAAACTCCAGGTTGGCTACTGCAACATCTGGGAATGGAAGGGACACATAGGCCTATGTGTTTTGATATGAAGATACACATGTTCGCACAAAAGATATTTCTTGCGGTATATGGAGGTGGGTGGGTGGATATATAGATCGAGTGCATGAATGAAGAAGCAGTAAATAAATAAACCGACTTTAGCATTTGTTCCTTCACAAAAATATGTCACTACAACACAGCGAGAAACAAAAGTAGCCATTATTTATTACACAATTCCAATTTGTGCCCCAGAAATGCCAATCAACGAGGGGAAAGGCGAGCTCTGGTTGCATAATGTTTGCGCAATCTTTAATCTGTTATGGATATGCATGAGGCAGGGATAACACTATGAATAACAATCCGCTTGATCCTGCCGCCTCAGAACGTGCGCGCGCGATTCCTTGCACCACATACAGAAATAAACAAGAAAACCAACGTTGTTTCCCCCTCTATAACTCTCCATTCAGGCAGGTGGTGGGGGGCTGCCCCACACAGACTTAGTTTACAGTTTTATTTATTCATATGGACCTAGCCTATCTATTTACTTAATTATTTATGTATATAGAATAGAAAATAGTACACATTTCAACTTTGTGATGTACATTTATGGAACACATCATGGTAAGAAAAAAGGGTCACACTGATAAAATGGTCTTTCAACCAGAAGGCATACATTAGCAATACATATATGATTAGATCCCTTTTGTTATGATTACTTACAAACCTTTTTTATTTACCTCTAAATCACTCTCTCAATCCCCTCCATAGATTCAACTTTACTGGCTGTTAGCCACCTTCACCAACACTGGAGCCATTATTTCCCAAAAGATGAACAGTTCTGAAAGATGAACAGACCTGTTATGATTCAGACTAACATGGTGCTATATTGGCACCTTCTGTGAGACTAAATATTCTTCATCACAGCATGCATGATAAACTTTTTCAAGTGCTGCCTTGTGCAAAACATTGCTGCAGACACACTTCTTGCACAGCAGTTGCTCACCAGAATGTAAAATAACAAATTAAGGATGGTCAAAGTAAAATGATGCCTATGCATCTTTATTTTCAAATATACATGTGAAAAACAGAAAAAAACGTTTTGTTATTAGACAAGGATGTCACTTATAGAGGACATCAGTGCTGGTGTCATACTTCTGTCACTTTGAGCTTGAACATGTCAAACATAAGTCAAATTAAGTGACACTGAAAAGAAATGCATGAAAAGGTTTCTTTAAAAATGGTCTTGTTTTCCAAGTGTTTTGTTTAAAGGACAGTTCACTGACTAAATATCTCAGTGGTCCTTTAAAAACTTAAATAATCACAAAAAAGGAACAATTTCTTTGTAAAACAAACAAGTATGGTCCTTTGTGCAATTTCAGCATCTTTCAAATGTAATAGGAGCCACTTAAGAAATATTTCTGCGGTATATGGCCACAGGCATTGTGGATGACTATGAGTTAAGAGAGGAAGCATGACACATAATAGCAAACAGGAGCCTGAACCCACCACAACAACAACAACAATACAGCCTGGATCTTCCATATGTAATGCCCCAGACCTTGTTGTACTGCATGATGAGGGCTGATCCTGCCATAAGGTGTGTTTGGATAACTAGGCCTTACAGGAAAGGACCAGGTTCGTGGATGAGTGGTGGGGGTTCTGCTGTTAAAGGAGAGTGATATTCAACAGCTGTGTTATACAGGTTTTCAACAGCCATAATAAAAAGTGTTAGACATAGCACCAGTTATTTTCTTCCCACTTTTCCACTAATCTAGACTCGACTCTCCCACTGAGCCTTTTGGCCCAAACAGTACACTCATATTTTCACAGCATTAGACATACTATTATTCTGTGGGTTTGGGGTATTTTCAAGGTTCTGTCTTCAACTAGACCAACAGAGCAGAGTCAAAGACATTTTTTTCCCCAATCAACAATCACTTCCATCATGATGGGAATCGATACAGCATGATTGCACATCCTCAACTTTGTCCCATACTCATTGGACGGTACAAATGTTGTTTTTTTTTCTATTAATGGTCTCCATACTAGGACAATAACAGGCGAGCAGGGTTTGGAGAGGGAGGAGGAGGTGTACGAGGAGAAAAAGGAAACAGGTAGGAGGGCCTGGTGAAGGGGGGGGGGGGGGTGTTTGGGAAAGCCAGGTGCAGGCGATTGCCAAAGCGACCTCATGCCAGGATAATGCATGGGGCCATAGGTGTCCTCCAAGCCAATCCTAACCCTCATGCTGATATCTTTTCAATGCCTGCGGGACAATCTCTACAATAATTGCTTTTCCTGTTTCAATTCTGCTCTAAGGGCCAGTAACAAAAGAAAAGGGACTTTGTTTCTCACAACCATTGCAAAAGTGCATGGTGTATAGTATTTGGAGCCACTCTTATTCACCACATAACGTAAGCAGTGGTTCAGGATTTTAAATAACACCACAAAAAGAATGTGCTTTCAAAGTTTGTACATGGCCGTGTGATTGGCAGATCTCTCTGTAATAGTTTGCACATTTTCCTTCAGGAGACCTTTGGACGTTGTAACTAATCTCCTGTTTGTTAAAAAGTAACATAGCTAAATATTTTCATTTGCATCTCTGAGACACCCTATCCATCCTCTGCTTTGATGACCGATGACATAGTTCTCCCCTGATGAAGGGAGTGAAGCGCAGCGGGCTGAAACCTGAAACCTCTCTCCACAGTTTTTCACAGTTCCCCCAAAACGTCAATGGGAAGTTTGACTTGTTGCTATGACAATAAAATACGTTTTTTTTCTTCTTCTACATAAGCTATTCCGCCTTTTTTCATTTCGTTCGGTACCCATCTGCCTAACTTCTGGTAAATATATTTACTGATAAAAAAAATATTATTAATCAGACTAATAATACAACTTTGTCCATATAAATACTGCTAGTATTAGTCCTAAGTTTATTAGCATATTATTAATATTATTGTTGTTATTATTATATTTAAATCAGATGGTTTTGTAAAATCCTGCAGACTTTAACTTTATTTTTCACGCTTGTTAATTGAATGGATCGATGTCGCGCATTTAAAGTTAAAAGAAACCTACAAGGCCTGGATTTCCGCGCTGCAGTAACTTTCCTCTAAGCGCCTTGCACAACTCAAAATAACAGAAAGTAGAAAACGTGAGCACTTCTAATTATTAGCGACCCACTTGTCTTGTCCTTGAAAAGGTTTGGGCGTAATGAAGTCAAGGAAACCGAGTTCAATCAAAACAGGGCCGATTTCTATAGAGGGGAACTCTTTAAGTAGCGGTGCAACGGTGAGGACAAGCTTCTCATTAAAGGGATCTATTAATATAAGTTGAATTAATCACCGTGTTGCGTCGGAGGAAACGAAATTCACTCGACGTTTCTCGGGACGAAAATAAAAAAAACTCTTTAAACTCTTTAATTTGTATGAGTAGCCTAGACGTGTTCGTTTTATTCTCTGCTGCATAAAAGAGGCAAATAAAGATAACGTAATTTAGATAGATAAATAAAACAAAAGGGTGAGGGGATATAACTCAAGCAGTGTGTGTGTGTGTGTGTGTGTGTGTGTGTGTGTGTGTGTGTGTGTGTGTGTGTGTGTGTGTGTGTGTGTGTGTGTGTGTGTGTGTGTGTGGGTCAGGATAGGCTACAGTTTAATATTGAGAAACGTTACCAGTAGGCAGTTTGTTTTCACTCTTGCGGAGCATAAATTATGTAGAACCTCGCCTGTCTGTCACTTACAGTGGAAATGCCTTCGTTCATGCATTAGAAATGAAGCTGGTGGAAGCTGTTGTAAAAGGTGATATTATAAGACGTGACTTTGGGAACTGGCTCAACCTCCAACGACCAAGTTCACACCTTGTGAAGAGATAGAGAACATGGCCTCTTTAGCCTCTTTAATAAATATATAAATAAATAAGTGGGGGGGGGGGGGAACTTACTTGGCAGATTTTGAGAGAGCTGATTTAAAAATAGATCTGTGCGTCGTTGTTTCAGTAGTAAAATGACTCCAAATGAGCAGGTTTATGAAGTGGAGTAAAATCTGTGAGCTCAATTTCAATTCCAGCGTTTTACAGTCAAGTTTATGTGGTAGAGCTCAACCCTCACTGCGTGATACTTTTGATATTCTGTTGAAATTGGCAACAGTGTGCCAGTCCAGTACCTAGTTTAATTTACCTTGTCTTGGGAATGATTTTTCTGTATTACCTAAATAAGGTGAAATCTGGGGCATGCAGACTCTCTACTGCTTGTCAGAATCAGTGGAGTGTGAAATTGCAACACCAGACAGCCAGGATAATAGCACAGAAGGGGGCTAATGTCCCTGCTACATTCACAGAACATTTTTATAATGACTGAATTAAAAGGGGGAAACGTATAGATTTATGCTGTCTGTTTTTTTCCCATTTATTCCTGTCTGTAGGTGCATTTGTCTCGTTAGGATTAAACAGAGAGGAAAAAAAAAAGATTTAGATCCAAAATGCTGTTTGTAAAATGGAATTAACCTGTGCAATGCAGTGCAGCGCAGTCTGGCCTTTCCAGGCTCTCATTTGGGCCCTTTAGGAGCCTCCTCTCTCACCATGCCCAGGACCAGTTGGAACAATATAATACTATTGAGGGCTGTGTCTGCTCCATCATCCCAGTCCCACATACATGGCCACAGAGAGAGCACACATGCACTCGGTCCATGTAACACATGCACAGACACACACACACTTGTACTCCAACACACACCTAAATTACATGGGGATTATTGAGACATGGTTCTGTTCTGCGAGGGATGACACCAGCAGGGCCTGATTTGTCAGGCTTTACCATACCTAAATTCAGTTGGTAATTTGTCTGCTTTTAGATCATTCCAAATAGCTCCCCAAATCCCTGCAACTCACCATTTAACACTCCCACTGGTGCTAAACCTAATCTTTCCTCTGACTGGGGTCACCATTCTGGTGGTCTTAGCTTTCCAGCCACTGCACCAACTTCTACCAACTCAGTCAACAGCCTGTGTCACATCAAAGCACACATCTGACACAAGAAGTACTCTTTTTTTTTTTTTTTTAACCATACATCTATTAACAAGATAAAGTGAAGCCAATAGATGCTGGAAACACAGCAATCAGGTAGATGAAGTGTTAGGGTATATCAGATATTTAACCACAAACTAATAGTAAAAGAATAATAAAATGCCAAAAGCCGGTCCAGGATTTGCTTAATCAAAAACTGTGGAAAATCAATACCATGTTGATCAACTATTGGGTAAACAGAACACCTGCTCATACACCCATAGTAATGTCAAAGTAATGCTTCTTTTAAGGATGTTGTTCTGGTGATGTAAAAATGTTCCCGATAATCCTGGCTTGTTCGCAGACTCAGAACCTCGGGAAATCTGTTTAAATAAGCATGTTTTCATGTACTCACAAGCCCCTAAACTAAAGCCAAACCTCTTCATTAAGAAGATATAGTGTTTTTAGATTGTTTTGATGTGGTCGAGGAGCAGACGGACCATTGGCTAAGTATGGAAAGAGCAGACCGACAGACAGTCCAAGCGGTTTAGCCTTGTTTAAAATTATTAATCCACTTCTAATTCCAGCTGGCCCCCTGGCAGCATAGAACCCTATCAAAAAAATCAGCGCTTCCATTGTGAGGCCTGGCAGAAGGGGACTGGGCGTATTTTTCCTGCTCCAATCAGTTTCTAGAGGTTGGGCGATTAAAAAAAAGACTCCCAAACCCCCCCCCCCCCCCTCGCACAGCAGGAGAATAACGGAATCATTAATTCCCCATTAATTTCTGGAAAAAAAAACTGAAATGTCGACTCGATGTAGTCACAAAATAAAAGACAGGAGCGACAAGTGCTTTTAGTTGACCAGAAAGTGTTGAAGGCCAACATTCCAAAACTCTACATATCCATTTGGAGAGAAAAACAGCGTAATGTGATGTTTAACATTCAGTTTAACTAGAAAACAGAAAAGACAGTCTGTAAAAGCCCCGGTTATGGAAGCACAGGAATACGACTTATGGTCCTGTCCAATTTCATAAACGGTGATATCTTTTTGGGTGTTCGGATACTTCTTCTTCTTCAGTTTTTTTACCAACACTCATCAAGTAGATTTTTTTTGGAAAATGCATTTAAAGGTACTTGGTGTTGAAGCGCTTAATGAGGTGTCTGATTGAGGCTGATGCATAAAGATACATCAGACGTCATTATGTGTAGTCGCACAAGTTTGGAAGTTTGGAAAAGGACGATATCTCAGTTGTCAGATGTCAAACCTAGTAAACAATCACACTTCAAACATACACCCACAAACAAATCTAGTTTTTCAGAGGGTAGACAAAATAATGTATACAAGGTCTTTAACTCTGAATTAACTATATAAATCGCACATGTGGTTGACCACATTCAGCTGCCTGTTGGTTGCCAGAAATTGAAACTCCTCAATCTATATTATTGAAACTAGACGTTTGTTACGGCTCGTGTTTCTCACGTCAGTGAGAGTTTGTCTGTGTTTGTTATATGATCTTGGTGACCAATTCTCTTGACACATTCAGTACATTTTTTAGCCGTTTTGTAACTAATTCACTTGCACGTATGGGAACAGAGGATTAAAAGTTTTGTAAGTTGTCTCATATCACTTTGAAATCTCAAAAATTAAAGTGCTAATGGCCAGACTTTTTATTTCACATATAACAATGTTATTCTATGACAGGTTTACATTATTTTGTGCAAGCTGTTCATGCATACAAGGATGTTCCAGGCTGCCAACCTCACATACTGTACAGCAGGGTGGCAGGCAGGGGGGATTGGGGGAAATGTCAAATCTCAAAGGGGACAAAGAGGTGGTACTCCATCTCTCCCAATGTAAACAACATACAGCAAGCACACTGATGCACAAGCACCCAGCGAGCGGATGGGTTTTGATTAGGAAGCATGGCTGGGCCCCCAAGTGTGGGCCCCTATCATCACCCTTTCATGAACACACACACACGCACGCACGCACGCACGCACGCATGCACGCACACACGCACGCACGCACACACACACACACACACACACACACACACACACACACACGCACACACACACACAGAGACACTCATGGGGCCATTATAGCTGTCTCTGCTCAGAGTGACAGCCTTTCATATCTGTCTGTCTCCAAGCCAAGTGCTTATCATCTATGCACCCAACCATTAGGAAATGTCACAAACACACAAGCTGACGCATACACACACATGCAAGTGCACACACATGCACATAAACACACACACACTTTTCTTTCAGGAAATGAGGTCCAATTAGATGTAATCAAGGGCGGATAAGTAAAAAGCATTTAAAAAAATTCAATGCTTTTAATTTTTATAAATTGATTTTTCCACAGTTTTTTTTCTCTCTCTCTCTCTCTCTCTCTCTCTCTCTCACCCTTCTTCTCTCTCCATCTCTCAGGGTGACTTTTGAGCACTCTGAGATTGACAGAACAAAAGAGATTGTTGTGGAGATACTAATTATTTAATGAATTCTTTATTTATTTTAAAAGTTCCCTGGGTGGCAAAGTGCCCAGACTGTTACAGTAGATGGAAAATTACAGGCTGGAAGACAGTGAGTGACACATGAACAGAGGCAGAGGGGCAGGGGGTGGGCCGTGCCATCCAAACATGCCCATGCCCTTAAAAAGCCATGGCAACATACCCCCCTCCCCCAATCCGATCCCCATCAACCCCTCCCACCCTCCATTTGCCATTGCCACATTCCATTTCAACAAAACTGCCATATTAATCATGTGTGCTCACTTCAAATCCAGCTTCAGTGTTTAGTTTTTTTTTTTAAACGCTCTGTTCAAAGTTAAAATTTTTCAGAAACAATCGTTAAAATGACAACAAATGACAACCAATTTACCTCAGCGAGGGGCAGCATGTCCACTACAATGAATGCAAACCACTAAAATATCAAAACGATGTCCTCTTCCCCCCAAAACCGATAAGTAGGGCATGGGGAGAGTGGGCCACTAAAGACTGGGTCATTATTGATTTGACAAGTGAGTGAATAATTCATCTCTAGTGGCAGGCATCAGCTGGGACGGCCGTTTCTCGACTACTACTGTTACTATGAGAGATGTATCCCAAATCTGACCTTTCCTCCATGTCTCCCACCAGTCTGTTATTAGTCTAGCACTCTGTACATCCCGTGCCCCACCTCTGTCGGCCTTCCTCACTCTATGGGAACTCCTCTTATGGTCTCTGGTAATCACTCCAAATGTTCCATTCAATCCCAGATTTTGTATGATTTCCTCAGCCAAGTGCTGCTTAATTTACGATCATTTCCAGCTTCCCTGTAGCTCTTGGCCAGCGGGACACAAGGACAGCTTTATGCATGGGTGTAATTCACACACTCATTGGCACCGGCCCCAGCAACTGCCTGCTATACAGAAATACTGATTTACACACTACCTCAGCAATAGAAGATACAAGAAAACAGATAGTTTTGATTGGCTGAGTCATGTTTGAAGCTGTTGCCTGCCAACACAGATGTGACTGCTAAGCTGTTAATGTAAATCAGACATCCCCATTCGTGCCAGTACTATACTGCTTGGCACATGAATAACTGCTAGTTAGTCAGCCGTTACGACATGCACAGTAGTGTAAATCTGCTATAAGTCAATCTTGTTAGTGCTAACAAAAACACAAGGGAGATGAAAAACAGCCCTTGTGGTGGTAACCTCACTGAAAGGTCGTAGGCTGATTCTAGGATTTAACTCACTAAGGCCCAGTGACCATCTGAGACTAACAAATCACTGGCCCAGTCATTACTTCAGTTCTCCTTCTTGATTTCTTTAAACAAGTATCACTCAAACACAGGCATTGGTTTTATTTATACAGTGGCAGTCTCAGGTTATTCCAGTAAAATCTGAATGGCATCAATTCTTTGCCACACACACACACACCATGTCAGAAAATGACTATGAGCTGAGCAACCCTGAACCTATCCACATCTGTACACAATAAAAAAAGAGCTCCTGCAATTTCTTCTACAATAAAGGAACAGTCGTGCTCTTGAATAGAGCTCTCGGGGTGTGTTGAGCGCAGAAAGGCAGAGTTAGTTTCAATCTGTACGCGGACTACCTGCTGAGTTACCAGATCCCCAGTGAGTGTGAAGTCAAGCAGACTGCTTCTGACTCACGCTGCCTGCCACCACCTCCACGCTGCATCATGATTTATTCCCTGACAGCAAGACATTGGGACTGTAAGATTAAGATGCCTTTTGCAAGATGCCTGACACTGATCACCTGGTGGATACAAACACACACACACACACACACACACACACACACACACACACACACACACACACACACACACACACACACACACACACACAGCTTGTGCTTATTCAGATTTAGTTACATTTATCCGTGTACAGTACTGTATTTGCACACACCAGCATGCACACACAGCCTGCATGTCAGTAGGTCAAGGCACCATAAAGAGTGTCAGAGCAGGCTAAAAGATGAGTTATGTGCGTGAGCTGTCTGTGACCTTTGCCGTTTGTCCATATGATATCACTCAGAGAAGAGGAAACCGTGGGACGCCTCAGTCCCAGTCCTGCAACTCTGGACCTGCATACCAGAAACAGACTAGCTGCATTTTGGGAGCACATGCAGACAGCATAGTCTAAGAAGTTTAGACTATCTCAAGGAGCATAGTTCTAATTTCTTTTGCCATAAAGGCTATTAGAGAGCAGATGTGTGGCTTGAAAAGTCTTGTTTTCCTGTCTTTCTTCCTTCTATCTACGTCTCCCTGCTCACACACACACACGCACGCACACACACACACACACACGCACACGCACACGCACACGCACACGCACACACACACACACACACACACACACACACACGGAACTCCAAGTTTCCATTCATGCTTCTCATTATCGGGGCATGTCGGTATTTTATGAGGCCGTGTAAACCGCTGAATTACTGCACTTTAAAATGCATCCTGACACTATTATGCGACCATGTTGATGGAAAGGCCTTTCATTGCTAGAGCGAGGACCTAAAATGGTGGACGACAAAAGAGCATGACTTGTTAATTATTTTTAACTGCCGGATAAAAATGATTATTAAGTAAGGCAGGATACACAAATGGCCAAGGCCACATCATAAAGTGACCTCCCGTCTTTGGAGAAAAACTAACTTCAGTTTTAGTAGTTTTTCTTGTTTGTTTAGAGAGGCAAAACAAAAATATTTGGGCTTCAAGAATGCACACCAGATTTTTTCAATCTCCTGTCCATTATTAACAGATCATAAAATAAAGGGGGAAAAATGGTATATGAAATGGTAATGAAAAACGCATTACATTGAGTTGATATCATGTTTTTCAATTTATTCTGACACGTTATTAATTACAGCAATAAGTGAAATTATTCATCCCAATTGTCTTTTCAATTTAATAGACACGCATTTAATTAAGTGATTCTCTTATTCAGACCCACACAAAGTGCTTCCAAGAAATATAATCGAGTGTGCGTGCGTGCGTGCGAGCGTGCGTGTGTGTATGCTCCAACCACTGCCAGAACAGTTTTCATGCTACTGATTTTTTTTTGTTGCATAAATGCAAACTGATCAAAAGACATTTTTACAAATAGTTGTCACCATCTCAAGTCAAAAAATATTAACTCTGACCATCTTTAGCTCTTTAAAAATGCAGATATTCATTAACATCTACAATACCTACTACTCACTAACAAAGTGTGTCTCACTCACTCACCCTCCAGTACATGTATAATACATGTATATATGCTCATATTATTTGACCAGTGCTATCATCAAAGCCGATTCCAATCCCCTTAGTATGCCCTGGGGTTCTCGTGTGTGTGTGTGTGTGTGTGTGTGTGTGTGTGTGTGTGTGTGTGTGTGTGTGTGTGCGCGTGTGTGTGTGTGTGTGTGTGTGTGTGTGTGTGTGTGTGTGTGTGTGTGTGTGTGCGTGTGTGCGCGTGTGTGTGTGTGTGTGTGTGTGCGTGCGCGCGTGTGTGTGTGTGTGTGTGTGTGTGTGTGTGTGTGTGTGTGTGTGTGTGTACAAATGTGTGTATGCCCATGTGTATGTTTGTATGCGCACATTTGCATTCTTGCAGTGCATGCATGTGTTTGCGCACAAGTGTGTGCACATATGTTCTGTGAGCGTCTCTCAGAGAGCCACAGTGGCAGTATAGCTGAGGCAGGAGCAAGCTGTTGGTCGGCAGAGTGGGGACAATAAAAGGTGGCAGACCAGTCAAAACAAGCCCTGTTCTTCCAGGCTGGGCCAAAGTGCTGCTGAAGAGGTTCTTTTGAGGCACCCTAAATGTGGTAAAGTGATCTCCTCCTCAATTGGGACACTCCAAGAGGCCATCCCTGACAACCAGAGCAAAGCAAACTCCCTCCCCTCTCCCTCAGCCTTGTCACTTTCCATCTAACTCCCTTGGCCCGGATATCCCCCAACATGGTGGACGTCTACGGAGAGAAAAAATATACTTTTATCAACATTAAATGTTAGACAAGTACTTATCTTTATCTGTATCTATCTTAGCAGCTATTTCTCCTGTGTTATTTATCATAATCTAGTGGGGATGTGGCCTAGGTTGCGAAAAAGCCAGACAGTGCTCAGAACACGACAGCAGAGCCCAGTTGGCGTCCTGACAATTTGGCCGACAATACCAGCAGACTTAGCACTCACTTTTTACAAGGCTGCCTCAAATTGCTTCCCTCTTTCTCTCTCTCTGTGGCACTCGCAAAAAAAGAGAGTGGCAAATTGAAACTGAACTTTATTGGAGGCTGTAGCCAGATATTGTCGGTAATAAGTATGGTTGCCCTGATCCAAATAAATAATCACCATCAAAGGGAATCGTCTGAAATACAGATTTGACCATTCTGGCTAACTCTCCGTAATGCTTCCAAAGAGGAATGGAACTTTGGGCTCGACTTAAATGAAAAGGGGGTTTCTTTTCTTCTTCTCACCCTATTCTAACTCTTCCTTTTTCTCTCTTTACTTCTTCTTCTTGTCTGTTGAAACATGTGGTCAGCTGTTATGCTTCCATGTGGTCAGATGATCAAAGCTGGGGAGCAGCAGTAATTGTCCCCCGCTGAAGCCCTGCCCCGGCTGGGATCAGGATCCCAGCAGGTGGGGGGGACAGCCATGAGAACGGAGGGAGAGGGTGGAGGAACGCAAGAGGCCCTGCCTGGCAGAAATAAAGACTTCCTAAGGGCTGCTCTCTGACAACAGAGCCCCAAAGGGAGAGTGAAAAATGAAGCCTCCACACATTCAGAGGGGTTTTCACTCAGGGAAAGGGGCCGCCATCGGGGTGAACATTAGAGAGAGAGGGCAAGATGGAAAGCATAAGAGAATAGGATTATAATATTTGCTCAGAGCGAAGAGGAACAATTGTGTGCCCATTTCACAGTGTCCTTAGAACAGAGCCTGTGTCGAATCCAAGAAGGGATTTTTTCTTTTTCTTTTTGATGGTTCATGAAATATGGATGCAGTTTATTTCACCTGCTAACCCTGACTTCTCTAGTAAAACACCTTCCACTGGTAAACATTATCACTGGCAAAAAAAAGAAGAAAAACTACAGAAATAATCCTGGCAGCCTTTCTTGTAGAACACACAAATACACAAGCCACTGACATGGACGTAAACACAAGAAGTCCACTCTTTCCCTTCACAAGCAAGCCAACAAACACATTATTACCATACACAAACAAAAACACACACACACACACACACACACACACACACACTGAGGAGGGGGAAAGACCACGCATACCTCGCCTGTCAGTGTTTACCTGAAGACCAGAGGGAGCTGTGAAAGCTCACAAGTCGGGCTACTTTGCATGTATGTGGGAGCCCGCAAAACACTTCTCACTGCTGTCCGTCATTTTGATTGCCCAGCACGACTCCTCCGCCCCAAACCTCCCAACACCCCCACCTCGCTTCCCCCCCACTGGCCAGATGGCTTTTTTTTTTTTTTTTTAACTGTCTGTGGGCTCTTGCACCTCTGCTCTACCACACTAAATCCCAGAGATGGCTGGGTGGAGTGGAGGGTTTGGGAGCTCTGCTTGGACAAATGGTTCGGAGGTAGCAGAGCAAATAAAACGGATTAAGAGGAGTCTTTTCACAGATACTTCAAAACTATTTTGGCGCTGAGCCATGGACCCCCCCCCCCCCTCAATACTCCCCCTCGATAGGAGGAAAAATCAGACACCCACAAAGAAATTTTCAGAGCATACAGACCTTGTCTTTGGGGGATCTCAGATGAAACGATTGTGCATGTGCTGCATTATATGTAGATCAAAAATACTATACAGCAATCTATTCATAACTATAAATGAAGCTATAACAGAGGTCCCTATATTCTTTATATGTGCATTATTGCTGCAGCCCTTCAAAAGACAAGGTTTCTAAATATTGTATTCATCTAACACAGAGTCAGGATAAATAATCTTGTACGTTGGATGCTATTGCATTTGCTAGTGCTCCAGAATTGAATAAAATATTACGACCATGGTATAATGCAACAGCAGAAGACCCTCAGCCTCATAACTCAGCCCATTACTCCTCTTCCATCTTGCATTATGGTAAGAATAATGCTATTTATTTTCTAAGTGTTTTTATGCCCTTTGAGTAGAAATATAAAGCCACTGATGATGGAAAAAAGTAAATGCACGTCTACAGAGCAGAATGACTCACGTGAATGCACGTCCATATATAAAGACTGTTATTTCCATAACAGCACCCTGTTAAAGCTGCCTGCTATTGACTGAATGCTTTCAATTTTCTCACTGGAGTTTAAACCATTTTCCCCTTAAAATACAGTAACTTTAAAGCATACTTTTAACCATTTGAACTCTAAAGTGCAATCCAACCACAGTCAGAACACAGTTCATCAATAGAAAGTAATATGAAGGAAATCCAAATGTCACCTCTTGGCTCTATCCAGCCAAAGGTTAGATTCTTGACTCCCTGCTGTCTCCTGTCATTAGGTTGCTTGGCAACAGGCTACAAGCTATAATTAGCTTAGCAAAATTAAGATTTCCATTTTGTTAACACAAAAACGCTTATCTGAAAAGTGTCACATGTTCACTGAAAGAGATTCCAAAGGCATGCATTGAAATATGCAAGATTTTTTTTTTGAAGACTTGGCATGCTACAACTGTCGCTACTGAGTGAGATGTACAAGTGCAGCTGTTGTAGCATACTTAATGAAAAATCATAAGATGGGGCATGATATCACCCTGTGAGCATCTGTCAAGTGTTATTCGCATATGTTCGTATAGCACACTAATTTCGAAATAGTCTAACTGTCCCTCCATCCATTCATCCTCTTCCTTATGCCTGCATACCTGCTGCAAGGAAAATCCCTCGAGGAGCAATAAACCGTTTATTTCTCCATACACTTCTTGTATGCATCCACTCACACTTTCATAAAGTCACAGGCCAGAAGTTGGGTGCTTTTGTTCAATGTACCTTAAAGCACTGATTTCAATTAATTATTAAAGTAAACAAAGCAGAAACGTTAACACCATCAATGCAGAGCCACTGAACCACTCTTAACCTTGCTTCCTGGCTATGGTATAGCCAGCACATCAACCCTTCGTCTATAATCTATCCATCCATCATTTCAGCCATCAACGTACCAGTACATCCCACAACCAACACCCATCCGCCAGACTTCTAGTTATGACTTAAAGCAGAGGGCCGCGACACCGGCTTCTGCTGACGTGTTACCAGGCATCAACGACAGGGTCACCAGGATCACTCAATTAGCAGGGGTGACAAAAGACCCAGCAGGATCCAGCCCGGCACCACAAGCAGGGGCCTGCCTGCTGCCACCACCCTGTGTCTATGTGTTGTTAGTCATCATAGATGTGTAACTAATACCAGTGCTTTTCTATTAAAGGCTACTGAACGTTGATGTTTTGTGTCAATATTCAATCTTGAAGATGTCTCCTTTATGAATAACTCATCCAGTCAACTCCATAAACACCATTTAGATCATCGCAAGAAAAAAAGGCTCAATTAAAATCCTCAATTATCTTAGATTTAGCAGCTTTTAAATTATTAATGTATTGTATAGTGTGGAATTTAACATGTAAATGTATAAATCCCAAAACTGGATGTTTTCATGTGGCTTTTATCATTGGATTCAAGTTTGCTCGGTTGTTATGGAGATGGTATAGTATGGCAACCATGCCTCCTAAAAAAATCATATAGTACTTGCTTGTTTTGCCAAATATGATTTTGCTGGAAATGTTTTGCTTCTATTATGTTCAGTTGCAAAAACAATTCCAGTGGATAAAAGCTATGTTCCAGAGACCAGGCTTGGTAACCTGAGTTCTGCATGTAGTTAGGTTTAGGCAACAAAAGCATTTTGGTTAAGGTTAAGGAAAGATTGTAGTTTCAGTTACGAAGTTACTGACTTTTTCAATATTTAACCAAGACCACAATTTTACACGAAAAGTGCTCAATGAGTGCCTCAACAATCCCATCAAATATGTTAATCATGCTTTATTTGCCACAAGCAGATATTGTACGGAAAAGGAATTAAATATGCTGACAGTAAAACATTGCATTAAGTATGAACATTTGTAACTTGGCAAACTGGTTCAATAAAAATGTGGCCTGGGTCGGTCCAATCACAACCGTTTATCTAATATGGGGCGTTTTGCAGGCGATGACAACTTGTGGAACAAGTGGAGCCTTCGTGCTTCGTGCAAAATATGTGACTTGCGCACCCTCATAGCTAGGGACACTACGGCAAGCATAAACCTTGCTTAGTAAAGAGATGCGCTGTTGAGGCATTTTCAAAAACAACCAAGATGGCTGCAGCTGATGTGGAACTTCCTGTTGAAGTACTATTTTCAAATTCTGATGTCAAAAATGGCAACACTCGTTCATAGACATATTGATGCTACACCTTCACAGCTCATCTCTGCACACTGTAGTCTGTTTACATTTGCCAGTCGGCTCAGCGCTAAGTCACGTTTCGTTGATCTGATTGGTTGTAGGTCCATCCTTGGGTGTGTCAGTAGCTCATTCCGTAGGAGTTGGGCAGGGAACCGGAGGGTCGCAGGTTCAAGTCCCAGTATGGACCAAAGTACAGAGTGTGGATTGGTAGCTGAAAAGATGCCAGTTCACCTCCTGGGTGCTGCCAAGGTGCTCTTGAGAAAGACACTGTACCCCCCCCCCAACTGCTCAGAGCACTGGTCCAGCACTGACAGCCCACTCCTGAGCATTAGTGTGTATTTCAGGTCTGTGTGTAGTGATTTCTAACAGAGTGTAAATTGTAATTTCCTCACTGGGGATCAATAAAAAGTATTGGCAGAGATTTAATAAAAAGCAACATACAGGTCTAATCTTCAAGTGTATACATGTGAATGCAAAATACTGAATGGATTCATCGCAACACACAGATGTGCTCACACTTTTGTACAGGTATCCGCATGCACATACATACTGTATGTAAGTGCTAGTGTGTCTGTCTGTTCGTTAGTCTACTTTTTTCTCATCCTCTGTCTATCAGTCTGTCAGGCCATCTGTGTGTATTTCCCCTTCGTGGCAACCTGCCTGCCTGCATTTCTCTTCCCCCCCTTACTGTCCTATTTGCAGCGAAATGACTCCTGCCTATAGATCAGTGTTTGGGATATTCCTTGCAAAGAATACACATAACCTGTGTGTGATTTTGCGCATTCCCTGTTGAATGGATGCTTTTGAGTTAAGGATGCTGCAAGTTGAAGAGATATTGCAAGAGATAGGTGTCAGCGAGAATGGCATCATTGTTAATTAAAACATTCCCCTTGATGGGTCTCCACCTCAGCTACGATATCTAGGGCAGTAGTAAAATAAGATGCCTTTGATTGTTGAAGAATATAAACACACTCAAGCACACACTCAAGAGTACTATACTGAAACAGCGGTGGAAATAAAAAGATTTAGAGACTTAAAAAAGAAAACAACTCTCTTGAGTCTTTCAAAGACTGTATGTGTCTATGTGTGTGTGTGTGTGTGTGTGTGTGTGTGGGGTGGGGGGGGGGAGCATGAATCCAATGGAGGGGTTTTGGTGAGGATGATAAGCCTCTTTAAGCTTTCAGCATGCTTGAAGTTGTTGTATTCAGTGCTTTCCCTCAGTGATCACTGTCACTCCCATCCATTCAGGCAAAATTGATTTTTTGTGTAGTACATTCAGACCAAACCAGTAATAACAACAACAGCAACAACCACCATGAGTGCAAAGATTTAGGAGTGGCTGCTGCCTCTTGCAAGGCAAAACATATTGTTGACGTCCATCATTTCACCTCTTTCCTGTCGTTTTATTTCCTCCTGTGAACATGAGTTAGCTGACTGATTGACTGACTGAACAATGAAACAGGGATCATACTGATTATCAAAAGAGAGCATGGGAGCTGCAGGAAAGTTGGTAGAGAGAAGAGGTTTCTACATGAAAACACTGCATTAAAGTAAACTGCATTTCATCCTTATACATAATGCATTTGACCTTGCAAATTTGGAAGACCCAATTGCAAGACAAACAAAGCAGCGCAACAGCTGGCCCCACAGTTTACACAGACTTCTACAGCTGCTCTCCTGATACAGTCAAATAAACCAGCCTCAGTGACCAATGAACTTTATGTCTCCATTCTTTGCATTTGCATGGTGCAATCAAAATTCTAAGTTTGTTTTTCTTCTGAGTTCTCCTCCTCCAAGCCCTCTTCATACACCGAGCAGGTATCGCAAGTTAACACTTCACTAATGGTTCCCTTTTGGTGCCCATTAACTGTCCAATGATTATCTTTACACTCCACAAACAGTCACACGTTACCTTGTGTCACCACAGGGCCAACAAACTGGCCAATGAGGGGCTGATTTTGAGGGTTGAATAAAGTTGGTCACTGAAAAAACTTGATAATCCAAGGACTGATGGCATGTTCCATTTGTACTCGGAAGTCGGAACTTCTGAGATCCAAGTCGGAAATTTCAAATGGAACGCCTCCAAAGTCGGATGGGACAACCTCATAGTATCCTGGGCAAAGCCAACCTTAAAATCCGGTACTGGCCAACTCATACAACTCAACATGTTGCTTTGGTGATTTTAAGCACAAAATACAGCATAATGTGTTGTTATTAACTGGTATTGCTAACAATGGCTAATCTGGCTAGAGCAAACATTCCGACTTGTACTGGATCGCGATCATCTCGGGTGTGACGTCATTCCCAGCTTCAGGTTCTGATTTCCGAGGTAAATGGAACGCAGCATGAAAGTAGCTGCTCTATAGGTCAGGAGGAGTTAAGAATAGAATGGTTGTGCTGTAAACACTAAACTATTAAACCATCAACCAGCTGTCATTCAAGAGGTAGAGATCAACATTACTCTAAATTGAGCTAAATTGGGAGTCAACAAACTAAGCTTAGCATTAAGACTGGAAGCAACTTACCGGTACTCAAGTTTCAAAATATGCAGCACCTCTAAACCTAAATAATTAAAACGTTGTTAGGTTTTTTTTGTTTTGTTTTTTAAATCTGAACACAAACTGAAATATAAAAACAACTAGTTGTGGTTTGAGTTGTGTGCCATAACTATTTCTTGGCAACCAACCCCTGGGCAAAGTGACTCCCTTCTCGCATCACCGCGAGGTCGCCAGGACACTCTCATCCAACTCTCTGATGAAGATAAGCATATTTCCCAAAATGTTGAATAACTCTAACACAATTTCATGACGTTGCTGCGTTAGATTTGGAAACACTGTGTCCAAGTTAAGTTCTGTATGGCTAAAAAAAACATTTTATAATTTGTTCCTTAACCAAACTGTTCACCAATCTGTGTAGAAATCTGTTCATAAAACATAGAAAAACAAGAGAGATGAAGATATGACCTGATATGAAAGATTTTAAGTAAAAGTGGGGTAAATGTTTACAAATCCATAATACTCAAGCAGAATGTTTTAAGTTAAATGAACAAGTCAAAGTACAACTGTAACTTCACTCCTGTAGAGAGGAATGGCAAAGGCAGGGGAGGAGGGTATATGACACCTCTATCTGTTGACTCTACACGTGTGTAGTGTTTAATTAGCTGTCATCCAATTGAGGGATATGGCTTCCTGTTAACAGAGGTGCAAAGGGTCGAAATAAACAGCTTACAAGACTATTAAACACTAAAGATGCAGCCTACAGCCTATAGGAAGACAAATCCCTGACCTTAACACGCTGAGCATCAGTCCACTCCTCAGGTGTGAACTGACCTCCAGGAGCTGCTTCATGTTGCTTCAGGCTCTAACTCTGTCAGATCTACGAAATACTTTTTCCTCGTTATTAAAGCAGATAAAATAGGAAAAGGGAGAGGGTGTAAATTGAAAGGATAAAAGATAAAGGACATGCAGGATCAGTGTAAAGACAATTTTGGTCATAAAAAAATATCAATTATTATTTCACTTTTATCGTATCTTGCCTGCGTTTTCTTTTTAAAGAAAAATGGCCTTTTCAAGGGAGATCAAAAAAGTATGGCAAGCATGTGTTTCTAACTAGAACCCCAGCGCATGCACAAAACACTGTGTTATTAGGTCATTATGATAGTGATCTATTTCTCTCATGAAAGCCTCTGTTTCAAAACCACCCATGAGCCAAAGGTGTCAGCTTGTAAAGGCGCTCTCCAAAGCTCATCCAATCAGGCTCAAATCATCATCCAAGCCCCCTATCCTGCAGATAAATGAAATTCAGTATATACATGATTTAGAACAATTGGTCTGAGAGGAACAACAGTTGGTTGATGCAGAAGGCATGGGCTTTTTTGAGGAATAAATAAAGCTGAGTGGTCAAAGAAAGACTGATTGGAACATGGCTGAAAACCATGGCAACAGACTCCTTAGTAAACAGTTTATGGAAGCCCAGTAGGAAACCGGGTGGTTGGGTAAAGACAGCCTTTTGCTAATCAGTGCATACCAACACCTCCAGCGCCCAAACCTCCATGAATTTCTCAGGAACAGATGTGTCAACTCCTGCCGGCCCCTACGCTGTGCCGCTGCAGGGATTAAGCCGATCAGAACTGTTACTCAAAGAGAATGGTTGCATAAATTACTGTGTGGGGACGTATGTGTGCTTCGTGGTGCACAGTATGTTTTAATCTACTCAGATATCTGTCTTTGAGCAAGTGTCACCTGAAGACAAAAAGGTCATTTCAAAGAACTGTCTAGTTTGTTGAATTCAAACTATAAAATAAATGCTAAATATTACATTAGATTCTTGTAGAAAATTCCACATCTTCTTTTCCATCTGAGCGAAGAAGAGCAAATGAATAGGAACATTTAATAGATACTTAAAACTATAAGTTCAATGAAAAATACCAGAAGAAAAAAAGGTATCTCTGCCTATAGCAGGAGTGGTGTCGTTAAATATAATGTTGCAACTGGCTGCGCTGTGATCAATAAGCCAGCAGCAGAAAGACCAAAGCAATCTTACAGGATACACCACAGACACATCTCATCTAATCATCTTCAAAGTTTCACAGCCCAACACAAACCCTGGGACCAGCTCTGAACACATGAAGACTGTCACTCTCCAACAAACAGGTCGACACACAGCACGTGAGCATCCATGGAAGTATACACATATGCAGATGCCAAACAGACATACACTCACACGCACAGACACTCCTCCTTGAGAAACTTTTAGCCTCATTCACAGTGTGCTATTCTCCCAACATGTATCCCAATGTATAATTTATTCCTATCATTTATCAAAAATAATTATCCGCTGGGGCAACTGGAGAAGATTGGCAGTGAAGTGACACATCTGAGGTCAAGGGTAAATTATCTTTCAGGGACTGCTCCGCACTGTGGGTTGTTGCCAAGCTGCGGTGCTGGATGGTGAGGTGGCGGCGGTGTATGGGATAAAACGGGAGGCATGGTGGGGGGGCTGCCAGTGCAGATGCCCGCAGACAGACCGCCTTGCCTGAGAGACACGAGAGCTGCCGGAGCCTCAGACAGCTCTCTCCATCACCCACTCCAACTCCCCCACCCCTCCCGTTGCCATCTGTGAAGCACACACACGCACACACACAAACACATAAAGAAAGACAGCACCACTAACTAAGAGGCCCAGGGACACTTAGCCACGTTAGCAGCCTTACTAAGATCGCTGTGCCGGGTAACTGCTGACATGCTCTAAAAAGACTAAGAGAGAGAGAGTGAGAGTTAGTAAAGAGGGAGGGAGACAGAGCTGCTGAGCCAGATGGTTGGTCTAAGCTAAGCTAAGCGCCAAAGAAGATTGAGATACCAGCCAGGTGAATTCTCTTTCTTTGACAGGTGGGCAGAGAAGAGCCGTCTGGGGTTGACAGTGCTGCCATGTTTTCAATACACAGTGCTGCGCATGTGTGTGTGTCCTACAGTGTGGCAGGAATAGCTGCGCTGATGGTGCGACCATTTTTGTGTGAATATGTATGCGTGTCTGCTATTCTGTTTCTACGTGTCCATATGGGAAGTATGTGTGCGTGTATGGTCACATTGTTTATTTTTCAATACACGTGTGTGTCTTATGTATGGTAAGCCTTGGTGGTTAAGCCCTGTACTTGCATCAATTACAGCGGATGGTGTTGACAAGTGTAATGACAGAGTGAGGACCTCTAATAGGCCAGACTGTCACGGAGAGGAGAGTAAGCTACTGTGTTCAGCACTCTTCACGTCTCCTTTTTTTTCTCTCCCCTCTGAGCTATTTTTACTTTCCCCACTCGCCTATTCCTCTCTTGGCTTTCATTTTTACTTCTCTTCTATCCTCTCATCTGTTGTCAGGATAAAAAGGTAATAGGCTAAGAAAGGCTAACAGAAGAGAACAGGTGACTCAATTTTAGCTTTTTCCTTTGTGGGAGATTTTGTCCCACTGTCAAGGATGAAGCCAAACTTTTTCTTTGAAAGTCATGATCTGGAATCAACCACGTAGACCAGGGTCATAATCACCTATTTAACATGGGGGGCATTTTCAATGAACGCCTTCTGCAACCCAATCCTCCATGGGGGTCTGTGGGGGGAATTGTCTGTCTACATTGAGACCTGAACAATTCCCCAAACAGTTTGGTCTTTTAAATGTAGAAATGTAGTGCATATGTAAAAAGTCCTTGATAGTTAAGCCCCCCAACGTCAACTTCAAGGCAGTGCTGCAACCGTCGACTTCAAGGCACCTAACCCTAACCATTGTCTAATCCTAGTGCCTTCCAGGCAGCGCTACCTGGAAGACGACGTTGGGGGCTAAAACACCAAACACCATGAAAAGTCCCCAAACATAGGCCACCTGACAACACCTGAGGCAGGGAAGGTAAACCGAACACTCATGAACACCTCAAATATGATGCGTGCATCCTTTGAGGCGATTTCCTTATAGTTGTTTTGATTGTGAAAAACATAAAAACAGAAACAGAGGCAAGCAAAGAACTTGAATAGCAATCTGCCTACTGAAATACATGCTTTAACTGCCATCCTGCTGACTGCGTCTCATTCATCAATTGAGTCAACTGATGTCAACTCTCCAGTGTTTCCCTACATGCCATTAGTCGGGGCTAGACCGGATACTAGTTTTGTTGAGACTGTGATCTTATCTTCTCGTGAGAGTTTGAGAGACAGCTGGAAGCACACTGTCACATCAGGTGTTTACTTCTATTAGTAGAGTGATTTTTTTACAGTAATGTGTCAGCTGTATGGTCTGGCTACACCGCATATTTATTCTGGGATAGGAAAAAGATACGTTTGTATTTCTTTAAACCAATCACAACTGTCCGGGATGACGCTAAACCCCGGATGCAGCAACGGTGCCTTTGTAAAACAAAAAGCGGAAAGAGAGGGACATTTATCCAAGCAAAGTAAGCCAGAGTAGTACAGTATAGACCCCCCCCCCCCCCCCCCACACACACACACACACACACACCCCACACCTCACCCAAGCGTCACTTTGCTGTTCAGCTTTCGAATATTACAAAAATAAGGTCACTGAACGTCAGTACGTTCTCCTTAGATGCGTCAGTACGTTATCAGGGTTCACCGTTGCACTGGAAATTATTGTTGATTGGTGCCAAATATGACGCAAATTATAAGAGCATGAAAATAGTCAAAATCAATACATTATTGGGGGGTCCTTGTATGCTCCAGACATAGACTCTGTGATAGGCTCTGTGTATACAGATTGTGGATTTGGGTTTTAATATTTTTACTTTATTTTTACACTGATGTTGGATTTCTTTGATGGTGGCAAAGGTGAAATAGAATTTAATTTGGTAAAAGTATGAAATATTCCTGCACTTTGATATATTATTCAGTCAAAGGAGCCATGACAACTGTTGCAGACAAAAACAGTACACATGGGTTAGCTTTTATCACAATTTTCTGAGTTTGGGAGAAAGCTGAAGTTACTGTGTAACCCTTGACCCTTGATCAATTCCAGATTTCAGTCTGACTAAAATCCTGCATGAGTGAATCTTATGTCATCTAAATGTACACATGATGTTGAAAGTTTGAGTTAGGATGGCTCACTGTGTGCTAAATGAGCTCACAAACTCGGCAATAAATCTTGTAGTAATTGTCCTTTAACATAAGGAATAGGATTTCAATACATTTTGATTGTTCGAAAATGTATTTAAGAGCAGTCCTTATCGTCTAACAGTGGGTAGCTACTACATCGATCTAAGGATGCTGAGTCAAATCTGCCGTAATAATTAAAGATTCGTCCGGGAAAGGCAAATGCATTTTGTGATCACTTCGGTGAACGTAGACAGTGCACATTTGTTCATACAAGATAAAGGTGCTCTGCACAGATGAGCTGTGTAGACACACAAATTTGTGTGCGCACACACACACACACACACACACACACACACACACACACACACACACACACACACACACACACACACACACACACACACACACACACACAGTTTCATGGGCTCTAATCTGCAATGCATTCAGTATGTGGAGCTATTGGCCAGTGCTGTGATAGGCAAAGCTACATGGCACACAGAAACCTCCATGCTAGTCACCATACATGTATCCAATCAGGATCTCCCCTGGCTCCCATGCCAGTGGGGCCAATCAAATGCCCCAGATGCAGCCCACCCGCCAACCCCCCGTGGAAACACACGCATATCTACAGTAAACACACATGCACACACATCAATCCAGCTGTGATTCTTGGACATAATCCAAGTTGCCTACAAGGTGGCATATATGTGTGTGTGTGTGTGTGTGTGTGTGTGTGTGTGTGTGTGTGTGTGTGTGTGTGTGTGTGTGTGTGTGTGTGTGTGTGTGTGTGTGTGTGTGTGTGTGTGTGTGTGTGTGTGTATGTGTGTGTGAGAAAGAGATGATCTTCTATCATAAAACAGGAGAATCATATCAGCAATCATTGTTGCCCACACGCAAAACAGAGAGGAGCTGAATACTGAAAGAGCACAGGTCACTTTGCAAGATGGCAGAACAATACACATCCAGGTGAGAATTAGAAAACAAGAGAGAGACAGTGAGCGAGGGAGAGAAAATGTTACTGAGAGCAAAAGAAAAAAGCAGGCAGTCATTGAATCATTCTCACACAGAGAGCTTTGGCCCAGATCAGACAGAGAGATAAAGGAAGAGGATTACACTGGCTGAAAAGACTTGGAAGTATCCCGAGTCTCCTCTGACTGTCTGCCACTTCTACAAAGTCACCTCTGACAATGGAACTGTGTTAGCAGAGTCATAGATCAAAAACACACAAGTACATTTGGGAAGTACGCTGTAGTGATGTGGAGGTCGTTCAAATGTCCCAAATCAAACACGAAGAGATGTATGTTACAGAATAGGCAAATGAGCAGTGTTTGTGGGGTTGACTAAGCGTGCTCATGACGAAATGTGGAAAACTGGAATAATTTGCCCATGATGTGGTCGGTTTACAGTGCAGAAAGGACTCACCTGTGCAGAGGGCCGGTTCGATGCTATCCAGAACTATACGTGCCGCAGGGAGACAATCTGTGTCTGTTAGGGTTAAAGACAAATGACAATTATAGTTAGTTTCACCTTAAAGGGATTATTTTACAGCTTGGGTCTTATGTGCATGGCTTTGGTCGTCCTTTATATCAGTTAGGGTAACTTTGGATTTATCAAAGTAATTGCTGAGATTTGGAAATAAAGCATTATTGTATAGGAATCCGTGTTTGCTGTTGAACTGGGAAGTAGGTCTGTAAACTGGGGTGGACAGTTTTAACTTTGTTTGGGCTTCCAAATAAGTTTGGCTAATCTGGTAGTTTGTTAAAACAATAACTGAGAGTATGGGTGTCTTGGGGCTATTACCAGTATGAATGGTGGCCATAGCTAGCAGTGTGCTATTTGCTAATGGGTATTGATTGTGACTGTTTGAGGCTTCCTGACAATAGTGTTAGCCTTGTTTGTTGTGGACATGTTTGCACATGTGTTTCTTAAACAGGAAACATCCCACACATCTGGGATATTTTAAAATCTTTATTTAATTAGCATTTTTGATTTTCTTACATCTCCTTTAGGCAGCACTTGAACATGCTCTTTCAGAACCAGGAAGTGCCAAACCAGGCACCAAGTTTATGGAGGTGTCCCTAGGGGAATGCACCGACCGCGGTATTGGTGGACGGGGGATTGTGATTTGTTTTGAGAAAATACTGGTTTTAAAAAAAAAAAATTGTTCTGATGACACTTTTTTAAAACATTTTTTATGTGATTTGGTGGCTATTAACTTATCAGGTATATCTACTGAGAAACTGATAAATCGCTGATTTGGGTTATAATCTCCCAACCTTCTCGCCCAACAACCCTGCTACTTGTAACAAAGAGCTTGGCCTCAGCCCTCAGCTGTCGCTTCTCCTCCTTGGCTTCCACCAAGCAGACCTTAGACGACTGGTCCATTATCTTAATGCCTATCGACTTGTCAGACAAATTCAAATTTCACATGTCAATTAAATGAGTGTTGCCCTGGTGATTAGCAGATCCCACTAATTGTCACTCCCTCACTCCCTCCTCCTCTTTCCTCCACTTTTTTGCCCCCTTCCCCTCCTCCTCTTGCTCTCCTGCCATTTTCCACATGGAGGAGCAGGGAATGGGGCTTTGTGCCGTTGGGCCCCATGTCAAAGATGGCTCCTCAGCTTCATCCCCCAGCCACGCTCCTCCTCTTAAACTCCCAGATCCTACACCTCAACTCTGGGGTATAAGGAAAAGATGAACTTAAAGAGTGAATGTGTGTGCATGTCTCTGTGTGTGTTTGGGGGAGCACATATAGATCACACAAGCGGGAAGAAGTATATAGGGTTGAGTGCATATGCATTTCATCCTGTTTGGGGCCATAGCATCAGGACGCAGGATGGGATGCTCGGAAAAATCCAGCCCTACAATCTCATGCGCACCTTACAAACATGAGCACAGGGACACGGCCACTGTGACACACACTCCCACACGTGCACCCTGACAGATAATTACCCCAACAGCCTCTGGAGAGCAGAACGCCCATGTGGGCCCCATAACCGCTTTAGACAAGGGCCATGGCACACCCAAGAACCTCCTTCTTTGTCTATCTCCCAAGCCACGTGTTTGTTTTGCTTGACTCAATGAACTTGATCCCAATGGTGTTGAAAAATGTTAAATCAAGGAATTGAACAACTCTGAAAATGGAATAAGTTTAAGTAGAAGTATGCATTCATGTATAATCCAATACACAGCATTATACTTAAAAAGTACACACTATTTAATAATATTTCCTTACTTCACTGCTTGGAAATGTCTCACTCCTTGATCAAATAAACTCTTAAGGTCATGTTCAAGTAGCTGTTTGCTTCCATCTTGACTTGCTCACAATCTAGGAGTACAAAATCTTCATGAAATTATTGCATATTAAGTGAGTCACCCTTTTGATTTCCAACTAAAGTGGTTCCTGCAGGTGTTGGATGAATGCATTGAAATAAAAACTGGTCTATTTCCCGCATGAACATCAATACACCCACACACATATGCCCTGCTCTGATCACTTTGACAAGTGTGTCATGTTGGCGCTGTCTGAGACCTCTACAATATTGGGATTTTAAAACCTTTGAAAGCAAGCCAGACAGAAAACTCTCCTCCAGTCTTAAGCAGAGCTCTAATCATCCCTCATCACAATTAAACACAGTGGACAGCAGCTCCAAACACTGGGTGACATCTTAAAACTGTGTGAATGGTCCCTACCCCCAGCAGCCCCCCCCCCCCATCACCTAATGTTCAACACTAACCAAGCATTACACAGACCTACATTCACAACTACAATAGAAAACACTGCAGCAGGCCAGTTCAGCCCAGACGGTTTCGTTTGCACTTTATCAGACTATACAAAACAGAAACGCCTCATTGAGCCACAATTTGCTGCTAGTTTCCTACAAGAAGCAAAACAAAGAATGGGGCGGCCTGGCCTTCCTTTTTGTGCCAAAGCACCGGACCAGAGAAGGCACATAGACACACACACACACACACACACATATACACACAGCCAGAGTAGAGGACGTACATACAGAGAGAGAGAAAAGTGAGAGCAGCAGAACAACACACTCCAGAACATGTCTGTCACATCCTTCAAAGGACAACATGAGTAAGCTGCTGAGCCACTCAAAGCCAAAGCCACTAAAAACAGTGACATTGCACACTGCAACACAACAAACCTCTCATTTTATTCATATTAGTGCAAATGGTATGTGTAGAATAGACTTTGCATATACAAATGCATATTCTCAATTGAAATGAGTAACTACTGCAACTTTCGTGTCTTACATCGGTCTTCCTACAGAAGCCACAGGAGAGAACAATGGCTTGTCCTCATGACTGGGTCACGGACATGGCAGCGTTTAAAAACCGCTTGGGGATAAAATACTTCTGTTGGGGCAATCACTCTCCTTTTCCCTCCCTCTGCTTCCCCCGTCTCAGTCCCTCTTCCTCTCTTGTTGTCTCTTTCACTCTTCCTCTCTAGTTTTACTACCACAATAATTCCTGAGTGAGGAAGCGAGTGTGTTTTGTGTGCGTGAGCCAGTCAAGGCTAAAGCTAAAGTCCTGTTTGTGCATTTGTGTAGTCATGCGAAAGCACGTGTGAATGAGTGTGTTGCCCGTGGATGAGTGCTGCGGCAGCGTGCTGAGGGAGACAGAAGTCTGCACAACTAGAGGGGCTTACTTACAGTCAGGCTATCAAACAGGCAAAACAAACTACAGTTAGGAGTTTGGCTGTGTGTGCCCCTGCACACACAACATAGGCAAAAAGAAACCCTGCAACTGCAATTCTCTTTGGAATGAGAGTAATGCAAATGATAAAATAATGTCTGAAGGATAAAGGCTCCACATATCTAAATAAACAAAGGCAAAGCAATGCATACATAAGACCAGATTAATTAGCATACAAACTGAGATCAAACGGCTTTCTCAAGTTCAGTACATCATAGCCTTCTGCTCAAAGAATTCCTTATCAGAGTACATTCAAGAGCACCCTGCCCTCCTCCCTTTACTTCCAACCACCACTAGCCTTACAGTGCAATTTGAAACAGAAGAACAGCTCCTCTGGAGAAGAAAATTACGTCGCTATGACAACACTGAAGAAGTTCAACCACTGACAAGACGGTGCAGATGATGTGCTGATTGTGCCTTGTGTGTGAGAGTGTGTGTTGGCCTCCCTTGTTCCACCTTAACCCGCCCCACCCCAACCTTGCTATGCCCTCTTCTAGCTGGCAGCTGTTGGTCCTGGTACAGGATGGGCATGTGTTGTTTTGTCTGCCTGCGTGTGGATAAATAAATGATGAGAGTGTTGGATCTTTGGGACAGGGCTAAGCTGCTGGTCTGTCCTGCTGCAGCTTTTCTGTCCTGTCAACATGGCAAAAAAAGGGTCTGAGATGACCGCTAATTGGAAGTGGCGAGGTGATCTGATGACACTGCAGGGATACTTTTGTTTGTCACAACGTGTAAAGGCCCTTACATTTCAAGGGTGGATGCCTTCAAGGAGGAGTTAATCAATGCACAGCTTAAAGCAAACGACTCAGGACAGAGCACAGTTGCTGGTCCCAGGGTAAGGTTAAAATCGACGAGACATTTCAGACAGACAATTACTTTCCCCGCTGACTTTGAAGCTATTAAAACACAGAAACTGCAACTACTGCTCCTTTAGCAATCACACAAGAAACTGTACCGTACCAATAGTATATTATGTCAACACTGTAATCTAAAGTAGACATGCTTGTGATTTTGATATTATACCTCAGCTGCTGATGTAACTGCTGATAGCAGAGCATACTACATCCTGCAGACAACCGTGATAGTGAGGCTGTAAAAGATAAGATAAAAATGCATAAGCTCGGAGCATCAATCATGGTCCGAAAAAAGTGATTCCATTCACAATCAATTTCCATGGTACCTTCACTCCCTACAGCACATATGATACTTTTTCCCCAACGACTTTCTTCACACTCACAAAGGCATTTGATATGGGGCACAGGAAGATAGAGAAGGAAAAGGGATTTATGTGTCTGGGAATGCCTACATACCTGCATCCTAACATGTCATATGTTCCCATCTAATTCACCTTCTAAAGCAAAGAGCATCAGACATAATATCTATATCTAAACCTCTCTCTCTTTTTCTTTTTCACTCTCTCTCACTCACACACATGCACATTACCCGCCACCCTTTACGGTGCGCTACACTGACTTGTAAAGTTGTGATTTACACTTGTGTACTAAAAACAGCTTGAGACAAACAAACACATTAAAATCACAAATGCTGAGGTCTTCAAAGTGTGCCAGCAGTTGGGCTAATTCATTGAGGCATCCTTAATTTAATATCGAGGCAGAAAGTTTTTTCACAAAATACACTTAAACTAAAAGGAGAAATGTGAGAGTTAAAGATTCTAGAACCCTCTATCATACATGAAACCTGGGTCTCGTGTATATGCTCCCAGACCACCTCTGATGCATCCCTTGGTGAAATTAAGACCTTTAGAAACCCATTTACATTGTAAACACACCATGCAAATCTTGTTTACCATGTTGGGGGTCTGCAGGCATGGTGGTTGGTTGCAGGTCTGAGGATGGAGGATCCACGGAATCTCCCTGGACCACCACACAGACATAAACACACACAGTACTCACATTGTACCCACTAACTGCATGGCCCCCCTGGGGAGAGTGCCCACCTCCTGACCTCCTCCAACAGGGGGGTCAAAGGGAATTTAACACAAGCGTCCCACATTCCTTAAAGGTGATAATTGATGTAGCTGCTGGCAGGGGGTCACCAGGCACATGGTAAACATGCAATGACTTTCTAGGTGCCCCCCCATTCCCACCCTGCTAAACAGTATGCATGGCTGTGACCTGGTTAAATTATGCCATCAAGCCTGGCGTGACAGCGTGTCACCCACTACAGTGAACTGGGTCTGCTTGGTGTCTGAGCACCCAGGTGTCTCAATTAACTATAACTAAACCATCAGCAAGACAAGCCGCTTTACACATACGGTCAAATACACACTAGAAGATAGCTCTATGTAATAGGCTGTAAGCTAAGTGGAAGATCCACGAAGAAAAACAGTTCAATAACAAAATAATCAGTGAAGCCTAATCACAACTCTCCATCTTGTCTTAAGCTCTGCAAACCTGGGAGCAGGTAAGGAGTGAGTGATGGATGACAGCAGGGAAGCAGTGAGGTCTACTTTGCTCCATCTTCCACTCTGGGTCTCCCATGCTCTCTGTTGCATGGGGCCTTGCCCTTATCATCAATATCCGAAGAGCAATAAGATAAGATAAGATAAGATAAGATATACTTCAATGTTACTTTTATGTTACTGTTTTATCAAAGGTGGCTGACTTTTTTATAGGAGGAATTCAGTACCTGCTGTTCAATTCAAACTAAATTTACACTGCTTCAGCACAAAAATCACAGAAATCTTACTGGATAACACCAGGTGATAGTTTATGTTTTTCTTATTATCCACAAATCAAAAGACAAACAATAATGAATTGATCCTACTAACAAGTATTGTCTGTGTATCTTATTCTGCTGTGCCACAGACATCCATTGTTGCACAAAAACTTCTAAAAACACACCAATGTGCCACACCATTGCACTGGATTACATGTTCTATGATTGTGCTGAACATGGACACTGTAGTTTATTTTGAGTCCCAGATACATCATCCTGCTGCTGCAAATACTCACAAGTGCACCAAATGTGTATTAATCTGTAGCTGAAAATAGTCCCCAATAAATGCTTTTACTGTCTGTTTTAAGACATTTACTAGCATTTGTGAAACTATATATTTGTTGTAGGTTTTGGTCTTTTAATGGCATTTGTTGACAATAAAAAAAGATACTAGCAAGGAAGCTAGGTATAATAAAAAAAAAACATTTCTATGATAACATAAACATTAAAAAACATTAAAAAGTAAAAATTCTCTGATTCCAGCTTCTAAATTGTAAATATTGTCTAGTTTTTTCACTCCTCTATTACAGTAAACTGAATATATTTTAATTGTGAACAAAACAAGACATGTGAGGACGTCATCTTGGGCTTTAGGAAACACTGATCCACATTGATCATTTTTAGACATTTTATAGATTAATCAAGAAAATAATTGACAGATTAATCAACAAATAATCATTAGTTGCAGCCCTAAACATTAAAAAAATATTATTCATTTAAAATACTTAAAAAAAGAGATGATCTATGCGCTGGTGTCCTGTGCATTGTTTGGTGATTATCTTAGATAAGAGTGCCAGGCAGTGCGGTTATTTTCTAGTCTCTGCCCACATGTGGTTTCCCCCAGCCACACACTAGGCTTGGGGAGGTTATAAAAGCCGAGGGGGTGATTATGAAGCAGGAATAATAGCCGCCACAAAACTAGGAATGTGTTTAACTGCTACAACGGCTCCGGAATCGTTCTAAATCGGACTGTCGCCGTTAATATCAGGAATGATTCTGCTGCTCTTGAGCAGGGAAAGTTGCTGGGGTTTTAACACCATGTTCAAAGGAACTGGCCCTGGGAGAATATGAGAAGCAGAGGCAGGATGTACTGTAGGTTGTGATTTATGTCCGAGGGTGACCCCGGAGGATTTAGGTTGGGTATATCTAGAGCTGTGCCGACCTATCCACCAGTTCTGCATTGTTGGAGGTTGGTGGAGCCTTCTAAATCCAGGATTGAAAAGTCACATATACAAACACCTTCACCTCTCCTCTCTTTCTCGCATACAGACACGCCAAGAAGAGAGAGACAGACAGAGTTACCGTTAGCTGCTACCTGCCTCCTAAGCATGCCCAAACCACATCACTTTCCTCATTACTGGAGCTTCATGGCTTTTTAGGGCTCTGTGCTTTATCTGGGATTTCACATTTCCCAGCCTGCCACTTGACATGGCTCACCCAGCTGCCAGCAATCAAGTAGCAGAGGGCAGCAGCGGGGCTGGCTGAGTCTTCAGGCTGCACCTTGATTTGAGAATTCCACATCACAGCCACTGGCCCTGCTAAGCTTCTGTAATTACAGGCCACACATCCCATCACGCCTCCAACCCTATTTCTACCCCACATCATACACTGACCTGGCATAATGGGTGGAGGGGAAGGGGGTGCATACAGGGAGATAGAGATGGTCACAGGTCAGGGGTAAATTCTAAAGATGTGGATCTGTGCCTCAAAAGGCATAAAGTGTGTGACAGTTTTGGAAAAGGAGTGAGAATATGCTCCATCTGTCAATCTCAGATTGTTGCGTGTATGAAACATCCCTGTGTGTTTTGTTTTTTTTGCATTTCTGCATGCATGTATGTATGTGTGCGCTTGCATCTACAGTACACACATAGTATGTGCATGCGCCTAATTGAGAGGTAAGCAAAAAAAGTTGCCTTTAAAGTTGCCAATAAATATCCTGCCAGTAATGTTAAACACCTGCCCGTAAAGCCCAGAGGAATGCTAAATGAAACCAAGTTGCAGAGCCTGTCTCCTGTCTGGGGTCTCAAGTCAAGACAGCAGGATTTGTAATGGCTGTATCCAGGATTACTGGGTTCAAGCAGAACAGCCAGGAAGCAAGAAAAAAAAAACATGACATGGTCGGCAACACTGCTTTTCCTCCCTCCAACGGCCAGTCATGTGTGTCCCGTTTACAGTACAGAATAGTCAAGAGTATTCTTCAGTGTAATTGCACAGCAGAATCAATGCTACAACGTTTGGCATCAAAATGATGTCAAAACACATCATGGCAGCATTGTTTTTAACACACACTCTCACAGCTGAGTGATCAAAGCTCCTCATGGAGTGCTGTAAAATACTACTGGACATATGTGTGTTTAAACAAAAAAAAAGTGTTCTGTGTGCAAGTGTGAGCTAGATAAAGTAAGACAGATGATTACCGCAACTCAAAACATGCCCCCCTGATCTTCTGGCCCCAGTGTCACACACCTATAAAACATTCCCTACACACACACACACACACACACACACACACACACACACACACACACACACACACACACACACACACACACACACACACACACACACACACGCACACACACAAAGATAACTGTGCCCACATGCACTAAAGCACCTACATTCACAAATATCTAGTGTCAGGGCAGGAAGAGGCTCTTGCTGTGCTTTGGAGCCTCCAGGGGTGAAAGAAAGCATCTGACCCCAGAAGTCAGAGACGCTGCCGTTTGGCCTCATCTCTGGTTTCGATTCCCTAAACTCCTGACGCCTTCCTCCCACTGCACCTGTCGAGCGCCAATAGACCCCCTGCCCAGACCCTTTCACCACAGAGAATATATGGCCCAGCTCCTTGGTCCAGTCTGGCTAATTGCTACTGACCTCAAACTGGCCCCAAACGCCACGATGGGACGGGGCGTTTAGCTGCTGTTGCCAACCTGAGGCCCAGCTCAGCAGTCCTCCCACTCACTGGTGCCCCTCCATTCCTCAACAAGGGCCAGATAAGGCTGACCGAGCACAAGCATTTACTTCCAGAGTCACAGGCTGCCCCATTCAGCTCAGAGATTAAGCACTGCTGTCTACACGCAACCATGAATAATGAAGTTATCACTCCAGACAGGCAGGCAACAGCAGCATGAGTTATATACACCAGTAATCCCATAGGTTGCTTAGCACATGTGCCAAAATGTATACAGTAGTAGCACCACTGTATAGCTCATGCATTATTTCACATTGCAGAAGACTTGCTTAGAGCCAATTAAAGATCTTCAATGGCATTAGGTTTAAGTGTAGGATCTTCAATTTAGCTTACTATCATCTTACAATAGGACAATGCATTGGCGTAAAAAGCCAAGGGGCCCAGGTGCAAAGAAGAGTTATGTGGCCCCACTACACACTAATTTTGCACAAGTGCCTTTGGAAACTACTTCAAGTGTCCTGTATACACACAGAATACACAAAGAAATGAATTTGTTACTAGCCTTGCAGACAGCATTCAGCACTAGGGCTGGGTACCTGGGTACGTTTTAGGCACCGACCAAATTGCCTCGTCATTCAATACCAAATTTCAATACCTAAAGAGTAAATCTCATCAGTGTCAGTGAGCCAATAAGCATGCAGCATGCTTCTACCAAGATATAATAATGCTGGTGATTGGCTGTCCAACGTTACATGTCGTAGAGACACGCAGGAAAAGCTCTACGTTACGCACAAAGACGGGGTTCACAGAGTAGGAGATGAAAATATAGTATCGTTCAGGAACTGGTGAAGTCATGGTATTGGTATCGATACTGGTATCTAACATTTTGTAAAAATACCCAGCCCTATTCAGCACTGACATGTAGCATGGTTGTATTATATAAGATGTCATCAGCGCAATATATATATATATATATATATATATATATATATATATATATATATATATATATATATATATATATATATATATATATATGGAGACAGGTAAAATATACCTAAGAATTTGTTAAGTTCCACTGTTACATTTAAGCTGGTTATTTAAAAGTGTGGACTAGAAAGAGAAAGGTAACATCTGAGCAGTGATATTAATTTGACAAAATTGTTATAGTTGAAAATTTGTCTGTATATTATCATAATTTATTATTATCTTTTAGGCTAACTATGACCTCTCCACCTCATGTCAGGCTAAAGTCCTGGCAGTCAGGACAGCAGGTGGCGAGATGATCGAAGCAGCCTGTTCATCATCTTCAAAAATAATGTCCATCTGTCCATCTTTCTTTGACTGGAACCTTTTATTGTGATAAGACATCTAAACCGGAATTATTTAGACTTGTGCAGTGAGGTGTAGTGTAAGTTTAGTGTTGTACATGTATTAATACAAATTAATATAATATATAAGTGCAGTTTGATTATCAGTGTTGATGTTGTTGCCTGTTTTTTATATTATTATTTTATATTATATATCTATGTTTTCTTTTCAACTCTTTGGTATAATACCATATTTGAGTTATAGCCTACGCAATTTTCTAAATATCTTTCTCATCGTTAATTGTGGAACAAAACCCTCCCTCGTGCTGCCTACAGCTGTACCTGACGTGAGGGCGGATAATAGCAGACAGCACGTGACTGCAGCACTCGCCCGTCTGGACGCACGGCAGGTCTGTCAGAGCCTCCCTGGTGAGTACGACACACGCACTGGACGGATAAAAATAGACGCCATTCATGTTTTGAAAGGGCGTTTACAAAGCTACACGATTCTCATCCAACTTGGTAAACTTCATCACAAACGCTTGCTTTAAGTAGTGGTATCATTACAAATCAGTCTTTAAACTGTCTGTGTATTGTATAACAATGCGTAAAAGCACACAGACCAGCCCCGCACAGATTTCACTCCTCCCTCCTGCACTTGCCATTCAAGTAAAAACAGTAGTGTTTTCTGTTCCATCGCACCATACACCTCACCCCCGTCTCATAAGAGCGACGCTGACACAATTCGTTCACTCGCTCAACAAGTCTTATCGCCTCTGCTATGAACTGCGTCACCGGCTTCAGAGAGGGGCAAGGTATGGCACCATATCTGAACTTGCATGAATGAAAGTGACGGAATTAAAGCACTCAGTCAGCAGGCGACTCACTCAGCCTCCAGTGCGTCTGTCTGTCTCGCCTGTGTGGCGCTCTGCTGCATCCTTCAATGAGCATCACTTTGTGGAGCCGGTGCGAGCCATCCTCCTTTACAAACACCGGTCCTGGACATCCTAGACAGTCCGTCCTGCGACATATTTTTAGTTTGGACCGGTTGATGTCACTTCCTGCTTGGGTAATAGCCTGCACAAATGAGCACAAGGATGTGGAGGGGTGTTCAGGGGAGCCGTAAGAGGGAATGTTCGAGGTCAAGCGGCAGGCGAGTTCACAAGGTCATGCAGAAGCGAAATTTTCAGACGCAGACAAGAAGCGCGTTAGTCTCTAAAATGACAGCCATCATCCCATCTGGCTCATTCCAACTGTGCCCTATACTTTTACGTAACCAGTCACATCCACATCATTCTACCCCCCTGTGAAGCGCCGGCGAGTTTCATTTCCTGGTACGTTGTGCGCATTTACGGCCACGGTTATGCAATGATGAAGGCGGCATCATCACTTTAGCTGTTTTGACTGTGCATCTGCATCACAACTGGTGATAATACGATCAAGCACACGATGCTCTATAAAAGCTGTAGTTTATCACAAAGTCCTAGAAACACCTGTTGGAGTCAAAGAATGGATTTTAGGAGATGCATAGTTAAATTCGGGTCTCCTGTTCTTGTTCAGTTTAAAAGGAGCGTATGGCCTATTTGAACTATATTCCTACTCACTGCTGTGTTTAAGTTTCAAGCCACTCATTGCTTTAAGAGATCTGCTTGTTCTTTGACACGCATTAAGATAACCTGGAAGAGTCATAATGGGCAGTTTTGTATCTGCCCGGGGAAGACTGATGAGAGGTAGGCACACTGAGGTGATCTGCTGGATGGGTGATGGAGCTGGATGGGTGATGGAAGCCGGTCTGAGTGTCAACTCCTGCTAAGACCGCTATCCTCTTTCCTCACCCAGGTCTCTCCTCTTTACCTTTGAACCCAGGCCCAGCAGCCCATCTCTGATCTACAGAGGGTCTCCTCTTACCCCCGTCCCCTGGCAGGCCCCTATGATAGATGACCATCAGCATGCCAATACGGCACAATATTTCAATTTCCTGCCCAGGAAGAGGAATTTAAGAGGTTGAGTGAAGTTCAGAGGCACAGTGTGGTGCCTCCAGCTCACAACCAGCCCCCAGCCTCGTACCAAAGACCCAAGATCCAAACATTCAGCCGAGAACATTCCAGAAACCAGGTCCTCTCTGTGTCAACAAAACAACCCCTGCTGCCATCGTCCTGCCTGACAGACTGCAGCGCAGAGGACACTGACAGGAGACCCAACAGCCTCTATAAGTGCAACATTACAAAGAGAAGAAATTGTTTTATTCAAAAGTGAATATCCTGTCTGCAGGGTTAGGCTTGGTATTGGCCTGTGGTTTCAAAGGTTTCTCGATAAGGATACAATTCTGCAACAAAAGTGTTATTGGGCAAAATTTTTAAATTCAAGACACAAAATATTTAACGAAATACTTTGGCTGTCACGGACGTCAATTATAAAACTTTCAACCACATCATTTTTATTTTTATTTGTATTTTTTTATTTTATTTTTTTTATTTTGGGCGGGGGGGGGGGGTCAATTATTTGTTTTTGTTTTATCTTAAATTTCTCAAAAAGAAAACCCTTCAAAAACATTTAAAAATTTGCTTTAAAACAAAATCTTGGTATAACATACACTTTTCTATTTTGTCCTTTTTTCATGTACTGTAACAATATTCTGAAAGAATGTACAAACACAAGGAAAATGAAGCTGTGTTTGACTTTGTTATGTGGATTAGTTATATTTATATGTCACGGTGATTCAAACGAACAGGATTATGTACATTGTATTAATGTGAGTAAGGTGGGAAGATTTTCAGTAGGACTGTGCGGGTGCACGCAGCCTGTACACAAGTACACATGCATGTGTGTAGTGTAGTATTTTTTGATAGGAAGACACTCTCATGTGGCTCTGTTGTAAAGGTCTACGATTGGTTGGATTAGTCAGAGGGCTGTGGTAAGAAGGAAGAGAGGCTGCGAGGCAGGCACTGCAACCTAGTGGTGGAAGAGGGGTGTGTGGTGCAGAGGGGAGTGCATTTCGGATCACACAGATACACTCGCAAAAACACACTTCCTACTTGCTCATAGACAAACCCAAATACAAAACACATACATTTAAACCCACATGCTTTGTTTATTTCTGGTATAGTAATTTATCTCCTTGAAACACATGCTCTTAACCTCTAACCTATGTATTTGATCTTATGTCCTCAATTACCAACATAGTGTTCCAGGTTTAAAAATAACAGATAATTCCCTACAACCCACCCACATACATGACTTAACGCTCTCTAACTAGGTTTGTACGCATTTGTTATGTCAGCCCACTCTCCTAGTCCCTCCACCTTACACCCCCCGCTCCTACTTCCATCCTTTCACAGCCAAGCCCTGCTCTTGAACCAAATGGCACTGATGGCATATTCAAAGTCACAAGCTCTGTGACTACCCAACCTTCAAAAAGGAGCACCCCTTTGCCTCTGCTATGAAATATTAAGGAAGCACAACCACACCAGCTGACTGAGCAGTAGTGTCCACCTTTTTCCAATCAACCAGCGGCCACTTAGCCGGGCTGTTTTTGGAGATGTTCAGCCTAGGATCACAGTTTGCCCAGTAGCCCCCCCCCCCCACACACACACACACACACACACAAATTACAGATTACCCCACCCTTCCAGATGTGTTTTTGCAGAGATTAAGGGGGCAGATAGAGGGTAGTTGGGTGGTGGAGCTGGTCACCAATTTTGGATGAAAGAGGAGTACGGCGTGGACAAGAAAAGTCCCAAAAGCAGGGTTTAGTAGGTGTGGAGCTGGGCTACCAGAGCCACGGCCCATTTTTTTCTTGAAGGGGATTAATAATGAATTAAGGCACTCCCACCCCCCTTCTTAAAAGATATTCATGCATGCTAATGCATCCATTATTTATAGTGTTCATAGAGGCTGGCTAGTGGTGGCCACATGCAAGCGGGAGGGATGTAAGGATGACGTGAGGAGGTGGGGGTCTCTTCCCCCAGAATGAAGCTTCGAGGCTCTGGAAGCAACATCCGCCCATTGTGGCTGGCCTGGAGCTGGGTGGGGATGGGGACTGGATATGGACAAGTAGGAGGAGGTGGGGGATGAGGGGGCCTCGCTGCCAGACAGGCAGCTCGTGCATAGGGATAGGGCCGCCAAGTGTTGTGGGGGGAGGGGTGGATTAAACAAATAAATACATGATAAGAAATAATCATGCCAGGGAGGGAGGGCGTGATGGAGACAAAGAGGCTAAGAGGGACAAGGCGGGGAGGTTATTTAAGTCAGACAGGATTTACTGTCTGGACGGACCCGTTCTTGTATGAGGAAGACGTGACAACTTTTTAGGATGTTCTTCTGATTTGACTGTTTGATTTGTTAGTTTGTGCTGATGATACTCCCATAGAGATGCTAACTAAAGCTTTTCCACTTTGTCAGGATATCAGGAAAGGAAATAAATTAGATAAATCTCATTGAGCTCTTCCTGGGATTTCAGTGCCAGGTTTAGCACATACAGTAATACAGTAAGGTAGCCGTGGGTGATCATTTAATAAAGCATTACAGAAGTTGATGCAGTGAAAGCAAAAGTTGAAATGTAGAAATGTGAAATAGAGGAAAAGTGTGACGGTGAGAGATGGAGGAAGAGTGAGAACAGGCTGATCTATTTTCATGTGTGCAGCATGCTAGGTATGTGTGCTGATGCAGTGAAGAAAGTCACAGAGCGAGTAGAGTGATAAGATAAAGCGAGGCACGAGCCAGATGAGCTTTCTACCCTACTGATCCCCATATTAGCATAGATACAGTCATCAGCATAGCAGGGGACTGGTGTTGTGGAGGTGACATCAGGGCCACGGCACCCCAACTCATCTCCATAGATATGACTGGGGCCATGCACGTAAATCATACACCAGGCTTATCTAAGATATGTCTGTAGTGCGTGACATTCTGCCAACAAGCTGCCACCATATGTTTCAGTAATCCTTGTAAGAGATTCATTCCTAATACTACTTTGGTTCTCCCCAAAACATAGAAATGAAACACAACTTAAACATTCTGGTGAGGCTCCTTAGAGTTCAGTGTTTCTGTCTTTGTTTCTTGTGTTCATGACTACACATCTGCTGGAGATCTGGTGATATCTGGTGATTTCTGGGGTAAGAGGTTAATCAGTATGTCTTAGCAAAACCTGTATCAATAGGATTGCCCTACTATTTCAAAGTGTTGGTCTGGCATTTTACCCATGACATGCTAGTGAAGCAAATTCCATGGCATGATGGAGTTATGGAGGGTTGTAAATGCACCAAATATTATTACATGAACTGTATGATTCAGAAACAATGCAGGTAAAAGCCAGACATCCAGTAATGGAAGACATGCAACATGTTTCCCAACAAGTAGCACCAGAGGCAAGACCTCCCAGGAGTGACAATCTGCATTATGCAAACATTGCAACCTTTGTTCCCCCAACAAACCCAAGGTGAGGCACTTAAGTGTTTTTTAATAACGAAACCTCAACCACACACAGGAAAATCCATAAAAATTGGAATGATGTCAAAACAACATTGTGAGGTTTTAATTTTCCACTGCTCAAAGTAAAAATGGCTCCTGCAACATTTCCTGCACCCCCGGTGATTTTTATGACAAATACAACAGCAGCTTAATTATACATGCGACCACCGCCATAAAAGCAAAACCATTAACTACCATCTTGTTAACACAGAGGACCTGCCTTGAAAGTGCTAGAGTCGAATTTTAAAATCTTTTCACTCAGCGCCTGCCTGTTGTGGCAGATTGGCACCATTTAGAGGAAATATAAAAATGAACGTGGCAGTGCGTACATGCCTCATGCATGGGTATCTGGTTTGAATAAACAGGAAAGTGACCACTAAAGCTAATTTTGATGACCTATTATTGTTAGCCGAATACCATCTGGACACAGACATATCCAAAGAGTAAAAAACAGGACACATACTTTAACTGACTTTGAGTTCGTCATACAGCTGCGAGGATGCAGGAAGAAAGGTGGCTCCTGGTGTCCCTGACCTACCCCAGTGTGTCCAAGGAGAAAGCTTTGGAGTTTCCAAATGAGTGAACTTCTAACCTCTTTCTTCTTTAAAGTTTCAAAGGCTTCCTGGTTTTACGTTACTGACCAAACACGCCCCAGCTGTACAAAAAGTGGCCACTCTAGATGAGACCCTATGGAGGCAGAGGGAGATCAGACACCCTGTGACGTAACCAAACATCTCAGTTAAAAGAAAAGTGAACAGAGGGGATTCCATTGATTTGCTTGCTTAAACAGGTCAGCGTTCGCTCATGGCAAGTGTGATATTACAGAAAGAAATAGGATACTTGTGAGCAATGGTTAAAGCCCAGAGGCCTCTGCAACGGGAATGCAAAGGTTTGCTGCTGTCATTAAGTAGTGCGGCCATCTGAATATTTCATACTCGGTCCTTTAATCTACCTTATCCTAAAATGTCCATATGGACTTCATAGAATGTGTCAATCTCTTGAGTGATAGAATGTAAAACCCACAAAACACCCCCTAAAGGCAATCCCATCAAGCAGCATTCACTGAGAGATGTATAGCCCTATGTTAAGCAAATAGGCAGAGAAATGGTGACCCACTGAATCCATTATTTCTCCTCCTATATCCATTGTCTTAAAGCCTGCCTTATGTGCCCGAAGTGCCTTTAAAGACATGTTAAGAGAAAAGAGCTCTCTGCCTTGGAATGAGCTAACTTAATTATCATAGCAACTGGCAGTGCTCTTTAACATGTCAATGGTACTTGGCCCGCATGCATAATTTTGCTGTGTTATTGTGGTGGCCTCAGTGTTTTTCACTGACAAAAACCCAAACCACAGGCACGGGGGCCTATTGTCATGGGCGCATCCATCTGGATCAAGGCCATTAGAGGATATTTGCACTTCCTCTGAGGCTCCTGGCTCTTTTTGACATGCGGCAGAAGGAGCAGGCATCACCCACCAGTGCAGGGCCAATTGAGGTGCAGACTGACCAGAGGGACAGTGAAGAAGGGCAGCCAGCAGGGCAGCGCTCCTGTCAAATCCAGTGATGGACACCCACGTGGGGGTTGGTAGTTGGCCTAAGGTTCCTGAGGTCCTATAGCAAGTGATGGGACATGACGAGGCAGGCGCCCTGGTTTTATTCTTTTGTCCCTGGGGATGTTGTAGGGTGTACCAGAGTGTCAGAGGCTATTGGCTACAGCACACTTCTGGTGTCAACTGCCTACGATATACAACTGCCCCTTGCCTGCCCACACATACACTGATAAGGAAAAAGATATTCAAGCAGTAGTGACCGACAGGTATACTGTGCCTTAGAAAAGAAAAAAGGTAATTTCCCCTTTTTTTGTTCAACCTCAATACATGAATAAAATATGAATGTATAGAATCTATATGCTGTGAACAGAGCACAAACAATCTGAACACAAATGCATAACTGATGCCCTATGAAGCCATGGAAACATGCTGATAAGGCACATAGATAGGCCTAATGTGGTTAACACCACAGCATTTATAGGGATCTTGACTGTTCCTTTGCGTGTGTGTGTGTGTGTGTGTGTGTGTGTGTGTGTGTGTGTGTGTGTGTGTGTGTGTGTGTGTGCGCGTGCGTGTGTGCGTGTGTACGCACAGGGGAGACGATTAATAGTAAAAGCACAGATCACTATAAACATATGGGAAAACACCTCGCAGAGACATATCAAACAGAACCAATTCCGATCCAACACATCAACACCTTAGCTGTCAATCCATATCTCCCCACGTGTAACTTATATGCTTGTCGCTGCACACGCAGCCCCTCTGAGCTGTGTTGGAATGCTGACAGCACAGAGATATGAATCTTGATTTGATTAAGAGTCAGAGTTGAGGGTCTAAACGCTGGAGTCAATATCAATTTGGGCGGGCGGGCAGGGAGACTGTTGCGAAGGAGGTGAGGTGGAGGGGAAGGGGCAGAGTGTGATGGCGGGGGGGGGGGGGTTACCTGTGGCCCTGGCTCCAACTGGGAGTAATTTGGAACAGACTGTTCCCAATGTGTTCATTAGGTTGTGATTGGGCTGAGCGCAGGTGGGGAGGGCATACCCTGCCTGACGCTGAATAGTCCTGATTGTGCCCAGCATAAAACGCCATCTGTTTCAATGAGGGAATGAGGGAGAGAGAGAGAGAGACGGGCATGAGGAAGGAGGAGGGAGTTACCGGTGAAAAGTCATGTTTTATGATGTCTGGACAATTTTGTGTACTAACAAGGGGACAAAAATGAAGGGGAAGAAAAAGTAATGTACAGCAATGTGCAACTCTCTTGCTTGTCTTAAATTCACAAGTAGAATTAAAAAAACAGCACTTTCTTGCTGGACAAAAACGTTAAAGTCAATAAAGTAAACTAATGACTGGGCATGAAAATGATTGCCATATAAGCAAATTTGGTGTAAAAACACAAAGAGTGACTTATTCTAGACAAGAGGTAAAATGGCATCCATTTCCAGCTTAAATGGCAGTTTTCAGTCTAGCTGTGGCTTGCCACTGTGAGCAGACGGCTGAAGAGACAAGGGGATTGGAGATGGGGCAGCAGAGTTTATTTATGGGCCTTCTGCTTCAAAGCTAGGATGTTTTTGGTTAATCCTGTACTCATACCAAAAGCAGACATACAAATGTTAATCTAGATGTGTACACGCACATTTAAACTGACTACTTTGCTGTAGACACAACATTACCCAAAATCACATCCATAAGTCTCATGTGAGTAAAAACACAGAAGACAAAAATATCTTTTTACTCAGTCAGGCTCCCTTTCTGTCTCTTTTTTTTCTCTCTGTCACTGCAAGGTCCTGGGAAGAAAAAGAAGAGCGCAGAAGAGAAGAAGGCCACTGTTTGCTGCTCGACTTTTGAAGCGTCTTTATCGGGCTTGGCAGCGTGGTCCTGCGTGTCCAAGCCTCGTCGTGCTTTTCATCCTTTGTGATGTCCAAGGTGTGTCCAATGCACTGGGGCTTTGTGTGGGGAGGGAGACGACACATCACATTCTGTCTTCTGTCCTGAGCTGGGGGATGGGGGTATTTCGGGGGGCTGTACAACAGAGGGGGGACAAAAAGCAAACTTATAGAGGACCACGGCTCTTCAAAGCCGCGATGCACAAAGGCTTATAAAGCGTTACTTCATGTAGAGTTGTGCCAGATGTAATTGCGGGGTTCCTGGAGATAGGGAATCACATGCAATGCTTAGCCCCACCCCTGACACCATGAAAGGGCTGTAAAGCTTCAACTGCAAAGGGGGGTGAGCAGAAAAGTTTGCTTCATTTTGATGCACAATAAATAAGTGAGTAAATAAGTTATCTTTAAAGGTCCTGGTACAAATCCACAACTTGCTGCCTCGTAAAGGGTAATTTCATGCACAGAGCTTGATGGATGCAGGAAGGCTGGCTTTTCCCATTAGAAATCAGGAAGGGTGGAATCTGCACCGAGCGACAAGTGATACCCCCTCCCCTTTTTTTGCTCCGCCATCAGCTTCATGGTATAGGCTCTTTCAAGTGTGAACACTGCTTTCTACAGAAAATTATATTGATTCATTGTTAATAAGCCCAGAGGTTGGCAGGGTGCGCACGGTGCATGGCAAGTATAGGTAGGCTGTAGTTTTCCTGATTAACCTGACTAGGCCTCATCTGTTTCCTGTGGCCTCCTGCTGAGATGGTACGGGTGTCGAGTGTGCATTGTTAAATATGTTCCAGGGCATAAACGCTGCCACTGTCAGGCACATTTGCACAGCCAGCTCCCTGTTCAGTGTGTGCAGGTGGGCTTTTGCACGTGTGTGACAGTGACTGGTGATGGGTGTGGAGGAAAGGGTGGTGCCATCACTTTAGGCCTGCAGATGGGGTTCCCAAAGGAGGGACACGCCCCGGTGATTTCCGAGACAGAGACGAAGGCAAACATGGCGGCAGATCCATCTTTGCATCTTAAAGGTTCAGCAGATACTTCTGTCGCCAGAGAACAGTAAGTTCTTGTTGTCTCTTCACGTGTCATGTCCAAAGGCCTCCTGCTAGGGCTGCGGAAACCATGGCGTCTATATCCACAAGGTCAAGGCTTAGATGTCTTGCACAAAGATTTTCTTTAGCAGGCTTCATTTTTACAGAGTAAACTAAATCATGTAGAGCATCATCAAGGTGACATAGTGTGGGCATTATAAAAGCATGGAGGTTGGGTTTACTCAGGGACCTGTGTTTGTTTTACAGACTTCTTTCTTACTACTATGGATCAGAACTCAAGTTTACTTTATGTCTTCATCGCAGTAAAAGGGCCTGTGTTTGCTCTAAAACCAGCAGAATTACAATGGCTGTTCATGGCAGAGTGAAACCTTGCCCGTGATTAGAGTGGAAATGAAGGATCTTTTGTATATCCAAGTGATATTAAATGGCACCTGGCAGAGCAGGGGTGCTAAAGCCTCAGCCCGTACGCCTTTGCATATCAATAAGTAAACGCTCCCATGAAATGGAATAATTCAACTACGCGTGAAAATATTACGAGAAAATAAATTACAAATGGGACTGGAAGAGAGGATCCAAACATGTTGCCACTCCTTTTTTGTAATGGCTGACATTAGGCAGATGGCAGTGAATAACAGTAAATGTTATATTAAAATACAGAGGAACATTGTAACAATGTGCACAATAAAGTAATACAGTAATAATGCCGCTATAGAGTGGACATATATCGGTGCTAAAGTGTGCAGCTCTCATTTGGTGATTTACTACTGCAACGTGTGTCCACATAAAACTTTTGGATTAGCTGTAAACTGGCCAGTATCTCTACACATGTACGCACCATTCTCAGGTCACAGAACAAAGCACAAGGGCCAGCAAGCAGGTGTCAGGGGTCACGGTATCCCAGGGGGGACCTTGACTCTCATCCCAAAACCTCTAACATTTTTCAAAGCCCTCCTGCAGCCCAGGCCCTCATCAGCGAGTGCCCCCGATGGCCCCGTGCACATATGCACCACCCCAAACTCCTCTCCGTTGGTTGAAAGGGGGAACCTGAGTGCATCACCTGGAGCCCCAGTACGTGACGAACAGGCTTAGTCTGTCCAAACCAGCCTGAGACCCGGTAGGGGGGGGCAGTAATGATACTGAGGGGGCAGAAACACATAGAGGGGGCATATTTCATTTTCTCCATATTTCACAAAGGCTTTTCGCACATCCTTGTTGGACTCAAAGTCTAGCAAGAGAGGGTTTCACCCCATGAGAGATAATTACGTATAACCCACATGGCCCTGTTAGCTTGGGTTCATATACACATTCACTCAAATTTCAAATATTCTATCACCGTAGGTTTGCTCAAGCAGTGCCACAATAAAAGATTTCAGTTTGCTTGGTGTTAGAGAGTGATCTTCTGTTACATTTCCAACTTTTGACCATAGACAGTGACACACCACCACCAGCTTTGAGAACAAGGGCAACGAAGAATGATCATATAAAAAATATAGGAATACTACTCGTACTAATCCTGCATTAATTTGATGACTGTGAAAGTGTCCATTGGGCCTTGATAAAGTGATGTGGTTAAAACCGTTGATGCAGCTAATCTAACCCCCCCCCCCCCCCCCCCATCCCCTTGTCTGCCAAATCAACCATCAATAAAATCTCTCCTCTTCACTACTGCAGACAATTACAACACTTGCCCAGCCCTACCTTAGATAGGGAAAAAGACTCCATGGCCCACTATGCCACATGCAAGAGGCTGAGAAAAAATGAAGGTGATCTAACTCTCAGCAGATTATACTTTATCCGAGATGAAGGCTTGAAAAAAAAGCGAGTGTAGTTCAGTCAAACTAGCTAAACGGGTGAGAATTAAGATGTTGTAGCATGGGATGAGGCAGTTATGCATACATAACATGTTGAGGCTGGGACCCCCTACTGGGGAGAGGCACGACAAAGCCTCTCAAACAGCAATACCTCTGGGACAACTAATGATTAATTAGCTTGTGTCATTAAGTGAGGCAAATGTCACCCAAGCTTCCTGGGGAAGCTGTCACACCATGTGTAGGCTACTCACAAGTTTCCCCCTCAGGTGTTGGTGAAGGGTGGTGGGGGGTAGTGCACCGTTACTAGGCAAATCCTGACATCTAGTGGTCAAATATAAAACTGCATCAGTCTCCAGCTGCCATAATATAAGCAGAGCCTATCCAGAAAACGTTGTTTTCCTTTGTCTTGAGCAATGTATCTTAGTAATATAGACAAAATGTAAACTTGAAAACATATTACATATGCCTAACATTTCTAACAATAAGCCATCAACAAAGTGGTTATCCAGATTCAGCTTTTGGATTACTTCCTGATCTCTGATCCCTGATCACTAAATTGGGTGAGGTGACCTCTGACCTTGAGGTGGCATTCACCCCATTGACTGTGGCATTGACGTCAAAATTGAAGAGCTGAAGTTTTTGAGGAGGCATGAGCTGGCATACGGAGATGCTCGACAAGCCAGACAGATTTTTATAATTGCAGGACCTGGCATCAAACATACATTTTATATATAGCTTGCCCTATATTATATTATATTATATTATAGTAAAAAAAAATAAAAAAAATAAAAATTTATTTGGAATAATTTCAAACATTTAAAGACAATTAAAGTTTTCTTACCAAATATCCGAGATGCAAGGTGGGAATTGACGACTTTCTCGCACAGTTTGGAACTAATCCAGACAAGACAAGCCGTTGAAATAGTGATAATAATTAAGTAACTTACTTTCAGTGCAACTTAAATGCTATTTTATCCATTGGAAACCACCAACTTTTTACTGCACACACACTTTATATCTCTCTCTCTCAGGATCAGTTAGTCTGAGTCTGATGAAGGTCAGCGCTGAATCCTGGCCTGCTATTAGACCAGACCAAGAAAAGAAGAAGTCTCTTCATCAGGGAGTGGCAGGCTTTACGCTCACAAACGCACACACATACACACCTCACGTCTGTGTTTATTCACATCCGCAAGTGCACGTACACACACACACACACACACACACACACACACAATCTGCCTTACCCTCGCATAGACATATGCATACAAAAGCACACCTGTCAGGGTCTTTCCACTGTGTGAGCAAAAGCAAAGAAGTCTGCCCCCCCCCCCTCTGTCTCTCTGTATGTGGTATCCCATGTCTGTTATATTAAAGGAAATCCATTCAGTTCCCACTTTCTCATCTGAAATAATGGCATGAGCAATTTTCACATTTAGACAAGCAAGGACACATGCAGTCTCTCGCTCTTTCTGTCTCTCTCTCTCTCTCTCTCTCTCTCTCTCTCTCTCTCTGCTTAATGAATGGAATCGGATCTGGGCCCCCGTGGTTGCGCTTTAATCTGCCTTTGAAGATTTTTACAATTTCCAGATTAAAAAAATAAACCCAAACCTTCTTACACAGTTGTATTCTTTAGCAAAATACCAGGAAATAAGACATCTACTCATACCTACTTATGCATTTACTCATATCTACAAGTGCATGTGATTTCTGTTATTAACCTCAGCTAAAAGAGCCCAAGGCCTTGCCAGGAGCCTCCCGATTGTGCCAGTCTACTGGTGTGTGACGTCCATTTGAAGAGGGAATCTGTCCAATAGAATGATTAAATTAAAGTGCACTTTGGTCCAGAGTGCTCTCTCTTTGCCACTTTGCACCATAACATGTCTTGTCTTAAAATAATTAGATTGAGGCCTTGGGTGGTGGAGTGGCCGTATCTTCAATGGTCAAAAGAAGGAATGGTCTGGCTTTGAATGGAAGCCTCCCATCTTAAAAAAACACTTTATTTCTTTACACTTGAGGTTTGTTGTCTTTTGTGACTATTATCCCCATTCACCATTTGCTTTCATGCAGCTGTGCCCCTCTTAAAAAAGTCTTTGTGCCGGCACCATGAATACAGGGAATGTGTCTATGGCAGGTAGCCCTTATTGCAAGTTAATCTCCTGAAAGAACCTCATACAAGTACTTTTAAATTCTCCCCACAGAGCCACAGAGGGCTCATCATCAATCTAGCACTTCTCCCCTTTGTAGGGCTGATGAGTGTGGTGCCCGGCCGGTGACAATGGCTGCCAAGTGTGGCAAAGTAATCACCTTTTGGGGAAAACACTAGTAATTACTTCTAAACTGTTTGGGCTTCGGAGACAACTGCTATTGTGCAATAAAATGAAAGGCTCCCTTTAGAGAGCAGTGCTGTGATGGTTGCTCTCAATCTTTTTGTCATCTGTTTGTTTACAGAGATTTCTCTTTGCAGTTGCTTTATCATACGTGTGTGTGTGTGTGTGTGTGTGTGTGTGTGTGTGTGTGTGTGTGTGTGTGTGTGTGTGTGTGTGTGTGTGTGTGTGTGTGTGTGTGTGTGTGTGTGTGTGTGTGTGTGTGTGCACGTGTTTTAGTTTATGTGTGTCCCCATGCCTCACGCACTTCTATCTCTGTATTCTTGACCAGAGAAAGAACATAACAACATCATTACGCATACAAAAAGACATGTTGCATTGCGTAAGCTATAATGTTAAGAAGAGTCTCTTTATTTCAATTACACAATAAAGCAAGTGTAATGTTCCCTCCATTTCTAAAGAGTATGTTAATTGAGCACATTCCTGCATTCAACCAGACCTGTATTCATCCTCTATTGGGCTCTGAATAAGAGCGACAGAAGAATGTCTCAGACTATTTCCTGAGCAACACTCATGAGATGATATAGTTTTTGTTGATTAAGCACATAGGTCTCATTTCTGTTACCACATGACATGTCCATTTTAACTCATTATGGGTGGGAGCACTTTCGGAAAACAGCAGACAGATTGAAAATAAAGTATATGAATTCTGAAACTGAATTTTGCATTTTTTATAAATGTTTATCCCTCTAGCTGAATTATTAAAATATATTATGTATTGTAGAAATACCTTGAAAAGAGTATAGGACGCTTTAAACATGCTCCCCATTTTTATTTTAGTATGAGTTTTAGTAACACTAATCAGCAGCTGTATAGCCACTTTAATGGCTTTGATCACACTAATGCTTACTTAAAACAGTCATAGAACCGCATTGTATCACATCGTATCCAGGAAGGTTGATCATTTTGTTTCCACGAGCGTTATAGTAAAATATGTATCTTACCAGGTGGGGGCTGATAGATGAGCAAAACGCAGCTTAGATAAACTCCTGGTCCCATAGTATGCCAACACTGAACATTACCACAGCATTTATGCATTTATTAAGGTGCATGTAGTATAAGGACTTTGGTTTGGTTTGCTGGCACTGCCATATCTGATAAACAAAAATATACACTAAATCCACAACACAAAATATTAGGAATTGCTATATTTATTAACAAATCCTACAACCCCAAATCAGAAAAAGTTGGGACAGTATGGAAAACACAAATAAAAAAAGAAACTAGTGATTTCTAAATGTACTTTGACTTGTATTTCATTGCAGACAATACAACAGCACATAATTTAATGTGTTCCTCATGATTTTTATTGTTTTTGTTTCAAAAAAACAACATTCCTATTTTGGTTCTTGCAACACATTTCAAAAAAAGTTGGAACAGTAAAGCATTTACCACTTTGTAATGTTGCCATTCCTTTTCACAACACTTAAAAGACGTTTAGGGACTGAAGACACCAAGTGATGAAGTGTTTCAGGTGTAATTTTGTCCCATTCTTGCTGCAAACAAGTCTTAAGGTGGGCAACAGTACGGGGTCTTCGTTGTCGCATTTTGCGCTTCAAAATGCGCCACACATTCTCTATTGGAGACAGGTCGGGACTGCAGGCAGGCCAGTCAAGTACCCGTATCCTCTTCCTCCGCAGCCAGGACTTTGTAATGTGTGCAGAATGTAGTTTTGCATTATCTTGTTGAAATATGCATGGACGTCCCTGGAAAAGATGTCTTCTTGAAGGCAGCATATTATGCTCCAAAATCTTTATGTACTTTTCAGCATTAATGGTGCCATCACAGAAGTGCAAGTTACCTTTGCCAAGGGCACTGACACAACCCCATGCCATGACATACCCTGGCTTTTGGACTTGTTGCTGGTAACAGTCTGGATGATCCTTTTCTTCTTTGGTCCGGAGCACACGGCGTCCATTTCTCCCAAAAAATACCTGAAATACTGATTAATCTGACCACAGTACACGTTTCCACTGTGTGATGGTCCATCCCAGATGCCTCCAAGCCCAGAGAAGTTGAGGGCGCTTCTGGACACTGTTAACATAGGGCTTCCTTTTGGCACAGTACAGTTTTAACTGGCATTTGTGGCTGTAACTACATATTGTGGTACTTGACAAAGGTTTGCCAAAGTAGTCCTGAGCCCATGTGGTGATATCGCTTATAGATGAATGACGATTCTTGATGCAGTGCCGCCTGAGGTATCGGAGATCACGGTTGTTCAGTTTAGGCTTGCGCCCTTGTCCTTTACGCACTGAAATTCCTCCTCATTCCTTGAATCTTTTAATTATGTTATGCACTGTTTAAGGTGAAATAAGCAAATGTCTTCCTATCTTTCTTTGAGGAACATTGTTTTTAAACATTTCAATAATTTTTTCACGTATTTGTTGGAAAACTGGCGATCCTCGGCCCATCTTTGCTCCTAAAGGACTAGACCTTTCTTGGATGCTGCTTTTGTACCAAATCATAATTACAATCACCTGTTGACATCAGATGTTTCAAATCACATCATTATTTAACCAATTTACCTGATTACTAGTGCTAAATTGCTTTTGTCCCAACCTTTTTTGGAATGTGCTGCAGGTCTGAATGACAGGAAAGTATATTTACAAATGAAATTAAGTTGACCAGACAAAACATGAAATATTTTGTGTTCACATTGTCTGCAATGAAATACAAGTCAAAGTACATTTCGAAATCACTACTTTCTTTTTTTTTGTTTTTCATACTGTCCCAACTTTTTCTGATTTGGGGTTGTACTATTGTTTTATTCACCTCATTTTCTACAGTCAATTCAAAGCATTAAGAAATATATTAGTATGTGTGGGCACACAGTTATGTTGAGCCTTTGCTGTGAGGCACTAATGTTTCTCTGAGTTTCTTTTGATGAACTTATCTTTCGTGACATTATCAGTTAAAAGTTAACTATATGTCAGTGTTGATTTTAATATAACTTGTTGGGATTTTCTGTGTATCTGTAATTATTTACCGCTAAGCAGACATCTGTTTTTTGCATCAGTAAGGAAAGTTGTTGAAATTACCGTGACAGAGACACCAAGACATGATCTTTGTAAAGTAGTAGAACCGAAAATGGTTCTATTGTCGTGAGACCTTTATTTTTCCTTACAATCTCTTAAATGTAAAATATTGAACACTCTTTATATGTGTGTCAGACAGAGATGATCAATAAATACAGACATGTATTAATTGAAACAAGAAATGGCATTTCAAAAACAATCCTGGTTTCAGGAAAGTAGCTTTCATTTCACTGTTGAAGACAGACCAACACAACACCACCTTCACTTACCTCAGCTTCACGGTTAGTTCATCTCGTCAATTTGACATAGCCATGTGGGGCCTGACTGGAAAGGCATGCAGGACTTCTCATGCTATCAGAAATAGGAATTTAACACACTAATAAAAAAATTCTATATAATTGTTTACTTACATAATTCAATCTATCTTATAAGACAGTAAATTTTGTGGCCAAATTTATAAAGTTGATTATAAAAACGTGGTTTGCGAAGTGAAAAAATATATAAACATTGCACGCTGCTTATCCCTTATGTGTCTTAGGACACATAAAACAATTGTGAATGGGAGAGAAACTGCATGACCGAGCTAAAGACACCTGAGACCACTGTGAACATACTGTATAACCAGTCTAATAATTCCATGAGGCAGCAAGCCTGTGGATTTCTCTTTGAACTGTACATTCAACAAAATAACAGGGAAACATCACCCCACCCCTTTCAGTCACCAGCACTTCATTTGCAATCCAAAACTAAAACACAGGGTGTTCGTGAGTCACATCAAAGAGCTTTTTGATAGCTCGGTGAGAGCAAAGACTTGAAATAAAATGGCTAATTACAAGCATTGATTAGTAGGCCACAGAGCTACAGACTAATTGGATTGCACAATGTAATACTGCTTTTGTTTTCTGTGCATCTTAATGAAGTCTTTTTGCTAGTAAGGCTGAAATGTTGGAGCAATTTTTATTTTTCCAGCAATAAAAATACATTGTGGCGTACACAAATGCGTATATTATACAGGCATCCATAGGAGAGAGGTTGTGGTTATTTTATCAAAACTGAGCTACCTACATAGTCATAGTAAATGTCAGAAGTTCCATGTAAATACATTTCAGCTCTGGGTTCTATTTATCTATTCAGTCTGTTGAATTTATAACGAATCAAGGTCTAGTTTTCAGCCTCATACTTGCAGAGGTTGAATAGTGATGCCTAAAGGAGTTGTAGTAATGGAATACATGCATTTCACCATCAGTCAATCTAATTGCTTGTTTGGAAAAAAATTAAGATTTCCCTTATGCTAAGTGTTTCTTAAAAGCTTGTTGTATTGATGTAGCAAGTATGGTACCGATCAGACAGAGCTGGAGCCAAGTATAACAGCAAATATGGAATTTAAGATAAAATATGAATTATCCTCCGGTACTTTGGGATTGTTCTTGTAACACTAGGTCAGGTAAACCAGTGGAGAACTAAAACAGGTATAGTGGCACGTGGCTCAGACTGTAGAGGGTTGGTCCTCAACCACAAGATTGGAGGTTCGATCCCGGCCACATGGGCAAGATTCTGAACCTTGCGTTGCTCCCCGGGCACTGTGTGTATGTGTCCACTGCTCCTAATGCTTAGGATTGGATAAATACAGAGATCAAATTTCACTACATTGTACTGCAGTTGTATGTGACAATTAAGAATAAAGTTTGTTTAATTCTGTTTTTATTGTCTGTATGAATCCTCGGGAGAACAGGTGGGAGAGCTGATCTGAGGTGGTGCAGAAAGAAAGAAGAAATCAGCATGAAAATAGTTGATGATGAAGTGATGTGACTGAAAGCACCATAGCAGCTACTAAATGGACCTTTTACTGAGATTGTTTTGTCAAATGCTGTTTCCAAAGTCATGAATGAACTCTGATGCAACTCAGCATTTTAAGCCAACACGAGTGCTTTAGGGAACAAAATGGAAATTTGAACATCTACCTCTGGTGACAACTGTGGGCAAACTACATTTGCTAATGAAGATAGTGTGATATGATCAAAAGCTCCAGAACGAGCACTAATTGGACCTTAAGGTGAGAATGAAAATGAGCAAATGTGAATTATGGTCTTTCAGGACTCTTTCAAATAGAAAATACTTAAAACAATCTAGTTTTCATTATAGTTTTGATATGTTGCCTTAATAGTGCCATAAGGTACCAAAATGTTTCACCACATAACAGATGCACCAGGGATGCTAAAATTCCGATACTCACTTATACCATTTAAATTCCAAACCTATAGTACTTGGTGCTCTGCAGAGATGCCTGCAATAGTGGACTATATAGACTATAGTCCTATTTTGTTCTCCCCTGGCAGCCATCCAATTAGCCTATGTGTTTTCCCTATAAGATCACATAAACAGCCACCTGATTGAATCGCTTGATGTTACTAAGGAGATCTGTGTGACTGGCTGAGATATTAAATGGAAAATCAGGCTTTTTAGTGCAGGGAGACATAGATTAAGTCTAAGACATTTCTTGTGGACTGATTTCGATATGATCCATATAAATAGGACTAGGTTAGGCTACATTATGCTTGAAGGGACAAATAATAGCCTATGTAACAATCTAGATATGTTCAACCCTCAGTTGATGTTTTTAATATGAATAATGAGAAAATGGCATTGCCTATTTAACACTATAAAAATGGGGATAACGGTTAAGTAGCATGTTACCGTGTATAAAAAGGTGTCAGACAGCATCGAGAAACGCACTTGCACATTCACAACAAAAGGGAAAAAGGGATGGGAGGGGGTCGGTGACAAGCTCCAGCGGGGGAGATTTCAGCGCAGGTGTCCTTGGGTTTTTTTTGTGACACCTCGGAGACAAGACCCGACCGTAAGTAGCCTAAGACTGCTGAGGAGGAATCAACGCTGATAAAATAATAAACGTCTGTCTGCCATGAAATCCGAAAGGACCAGCGAAGGAAAGATATGCTCGTCTGGATGAGAGACCCCCGCTGGGTGAAGACACTCAGCGTATGTTAGCTGAGCCGTGAAAGCTCGCTGCCATTGACTGGAGCTCAGGCTGAAATGGGAGCAAAACGATGAAAACCGAGCGCAGGAGAGTGAACATCATCGCGCAAAGCGTCGCATCACTGATCATTTCAAGGTATTATACATCATTTACAGATTAGCAATTCGCGATATTTGCCACTGTCAGGACATTGTCAGCCGATGCTGATAGGTTGAACGGTGGCATTTATGGTCGCCAGGCAAATCCATTTTTCACTCTGCAGATGTGGGCTGCAAGAAGAATAGGGCCTGTTCGGAGGGTGAAGGGTTTAATAATTGATCACGATGAACAGCAACTTGATCATCTCCAGCATTACAGGCTACGCATGGATGAGTCTTCTGGACTGCTTTCACATGTAATGGGTGATGAGGCATGTTTAGGTGAGATAGGCTACATGTGAGAATAATGAGACATGCATGTTGAATTTTGCAATAAGAAGGAGCACCTCATTGTTGTTGCACCCGAGAAAACCAACAAAACCTGAGCTGGATTTCTATCCTGACATCATTCTGTTCAAGATGGGACTAACCTGACTTTATGTCAACACTTTGCTGGTTGTGAAGCCACACGTGCAAACAATGCCAAGCTCTCAGGCGCCCGATATGGGCACAAATTTCACTGATGTTCCCTGGGAGCCTGGTTCCATTCAAACCCCATTCTGGTCCTCCACTGTAAACAGCGTGGTGAAGATGGTGCTCATATCTCTCATTGTATGTGTGTCCTTGTTTGGGAATGTGGTGGTTCTGCTGGTGTTCCAGAGGAAGCCTCAGCTCCTTCACGTGGCCAACCGCTTCGTCCTCAACCTCCTCTTGGCAGACCTACTCCAGACCATATTAGTCATGCCCTTTGCCATTGCGGCCACCGTGCCAGGTGTGTGGCCCCTGGATGCCCGACTGTGCCAGACTCTGGTGGTGCTCATGCACCTTTTTGCATTTGCTGGGGTCAATACCATTATAGTTGTCTCTGTGGATCGCTACCTGGCCATCATCCATCCTCTGTCCTATCCCACCCGCATGACCCCTCACCTGGGCACTAACCTGATCATCTGCACCTGGGTGCTCAGTTTCCTGCAGAGCACGCCTCCCCTCTACGGCTGGGGGGCCATTGACTTTGACCACAATCACAACGTGTGCTCAGTGGTGTGGTCCTCTAGCCTGTCCTACTCTGCTGTGGTGTCCACCTTCTCCTTCTGGCTGCCTGTGCTCATCATGCTCGGATGTTACTGGATGGTGTTCAGAGCAGCTCGGAGGCAAAACGCACTTGTGCACCCCATACAGACACAATCCTACTCCCAGCCCTGCCCACAGGACTTCCAGGGACCTAGCAGTCCCCAGAGGCAGCCCCAGCCCCAGCAGGCCAACTCACCTGATGGCCCCCATTCAGCCAGGGGGTACCCTGTTCGAGTTAAGCACAGACGCTTCCACTACCACTGCAAGGCAGCTCGTGTAGTTTTCGTGATTATGGCCTCATATATCCTCAGTATGGGGCCTTACAGCATACTAAATACTATATCTATGAGTGCTAGAGCAGCTGTACCGCCCTGGTTGTCCTCCCTTGCCCTTGTGCTCTTCTTTTTGCAGTGCTGCCTCCACCCATACATTTATGGTTACATGCACCGCAGTGTGAGGAAGGAATTCCTAGCACTGCTCTATGGGCTGTTCTGCAAACAGGGTCGCCCCAGCCAGAGCTCTGCAGTGGAGAGCTGCTTCACAACTACAGAGGGACGTTTAGGTGCCCACCCTCACCTGCCCAGCCTGACTGCTCGAGTCTTCCCTCTGCGGACTTGGGAAGAGTGCACAACATCCTCCTCTCCCACTTTTGAGAGGAAGTCAAGGGACAGCCGTAAAGAGACCACTTCTACCAGCATCAGCTCTGAGAGGGAGCTCACAGTCCAGAGCAAGCAAAGCACATAAACTACCTTGAGGATTTATCGGATATAGACCACGTACAGTGTGTAACTTCACATATAAGCTAACATGCCTTCTTGATAACAGGGTCATTCATTCTGAAGTTGCTGGCTTACCAACATAAGGATCTTTTACTAATTTGTCATACGCCTAAGAATAATGAATTAGAGGTTGAATATATGTCTTGAAAATTGTGACTTGATCTATTCATTGTTGCATTATGAATGTATAATAGACTGGCTGTCTGAATGAAAACCTTAACAATGACTTATTTTATTTTCATTTGGTCAAATTTTGAGAAACACAGTTTTAAGAGTTAAGTGTCAGATAAGTCTCAATGTGTGCAGCTATTATTTATGTTTTTAAGTTGCATTATGTTTTGTCTCTACAAACCATTGTTAGTATTTTAAATGTATGCAATTATTGTACTTGCTACTGTTACAGCAAATGGGCATTCAAACAAATCTATAATTTAAAAAGATTCAAATTAAAGTAAAACCAAGGAAAAACCTTTGTCTGCAGGTCTTTAGATGTTTTTTAGGTTTTCTTTAGCTAGACTTGCCACGTTGAGATAGAAATTGTTATGTTGGATCAAAGCGGTTGGTGTTCTGACCACTTTGCCTTAATCAGGGGCCATAGATGTCTTTGATAACGCATTAATCTGCACAACTACAGTATCTCCTTTAAACTTATTATGTGTTGTATCCTCTGTGATCCTGCCTGAGGGTACAGTCATTGTATTAGTGCAAGCAAGCTCTGCCTGGAAGGAACTCAGGGTATGCTTGTGGAACAACGTCCATCTCTGTTCTTGAAACTTGTAGAGCAAGTAATCGTGTCTTTATGTCCCTGTTGCAGTAACTGTTCTTAGTCTCAACGCGCCTTTTGAACAAATGAGTAGAATAGTGATTTTGTATGCCTGCCAGTTACAGAACACACAAGAGTTGGTGAATCCCTCTCCCTGATGGGATGGCCACATTGTCTTAGCCTCTTTGTTTCCTTTAACTCTAGCATAACCAAGGTGGACATTTAGCATCTTACTGGGGTGTGCCACTGTATATCTGGACTCAGTATTTGCTGCCTTTGTAATGCCAGCCTTTCTTTGAGGAAGCAAACTATTTTTGTTGTAAAAAATACAGAGAGCAGGGTATGATAAAACATGACTCCAGCGGACTTGTTGCACCAGTGATTTAACGTAGGTTGCATGCTGCAAGATCTTATGTAACAGTCAACAGTTTCTTACATTCCACTGAATACATGTAGATTTTGTAAAGATACCTCCTGAAAACTCTGTGATTAAAGATGATGAGTACTTATGTAAGTGTTATATGCTTGCAATGACTCATTTAAGAGAAATGCAATGCATTGAGTTGATTGGATAGATGATGTGTTGCCAAAGGATGTCAAAGGTGCATCACCAACCAGGGTTCTCCCAGTGTGTTGTTCAGTATCATTATTGTTATTATTATTAGACTGTGATAGTTTTCTTGGAAACAATTCACAATTTATGGGACCTTACTGGACTGGTGTGGATTTGAGCCTTGGTTTATTGAAAAGGTCAATGTAGAAATCCATACTATCGTATTATAAATGACAATCAAACTTGTATAATAAGTTTGTCAGTGTTGCTCTGTAAAAGACAAAATGGGTAAAGTACAGTAATAAAGTTTATCATCAAATAAGAGAAAATGTTGTTTTTAAGTGCTTTAAAACATATATAGACATATTTTTGTGATCTTTATTGTGCTTTTGTATTATTTCTGGTTACATTATCCAACATCAAAAGTTGTCTATTGTTGAATAAAGGTGAACTAATTGTAATATGTGTCAAGTTTTATATTAAATTCAACACATCCCTTTTTCATATCAAACCCCTGAGATTAAGTTGACCACAGGTGTGCATGAGTGTGTCAGGGTGCTTCCTTGACCCCATCAGCCAATGCCTGGCTTTAGAAATGAGCATGATCTTTAAACCACTAACTTACAGGATGTCTGTGTAGACAAGTCTTTGCATTGGACACAAAGCAACATTCTGTAGAACAAGTGAGTGAGGCATGAGTGAAGGAATTCCCAAAATCAAAATGAGACTAATTAAATGTATGAATGAGATGACATGACATGGCAACACTTGCCAGAAATGAAATTAGATTTAAACAAAAGCCGGACATTCTCAATTAGAGGTTTTCGTGCATTTGTGGTAAAGTTCTACATTTTTAAGTCAGAACAAAAAAAGAAGCGAAAGATGTAAACATTCAGCTGGAAATGCTTATACAACTTCATGTACTTGTCGACACACAAGACTATTATAGACAACATGCTGAACACCGAATCCCATAACCTTAAGTCCTGACATAAAAAAAAGCAACGGACATGGTTAATCGTGTGTAAAATGTTCATTTGTGTATTTTAGTGGCTCAAAGAAAAAAAACGTGGCCTTCATTTTGAATTAATTGCATTTATTTGTAAAAATGTTATCACCTTGGGTGATGACTCCACACTGCTCGAAGCAAAAGGCAGCAGTGTTTTATGTAGTTACACTTCAGCAAACTGCTTAATAACTCTATAAGGGTGCCTCTCAACGGTGCATATGTACTTAATCACTAAATTCATGGACTGCGTTAGGATACTTCATGTGCAACATACTGTTGCTGTAGCATATTTGTTTATGATACAGATGTGCTTCAAAACCAAGTGTACCCTTTGTTTCTATCAAAACTTAAATGTAGCCATCAAAAACAAGAGAATGGACATGTATCATAGCAATGTAAATGTTTTATATAATTTCTGACCTACAATACAGGCTGATATTTAAGGATGTATAGCCCCATCTTCACCAAAAACAAAAGAATTCCTACAGATGATTCAATAATGTGACAATCTTTAAAGGAGCATCATCTCGCTATACAGTATATGTACACACATTTTTTCATCATTACAATACAGGAAAATATACAGAAAAACAAAACATTTAGCCATGAGGAAATAGAAAAACAGAATACGGAATATTTTACTTTCTTTAGAAAATTAAAATAACATTTTAGCTTTTCTTGTTAAACCCACCAAAACAGACTGCTCACTATGACAGCTAGATAGATCATTGGAACCCACACTGATTTTCAAGGTGCCACTCAAAATATTACTGGTCAACAGTGAAGACAAAATTATATATATAGACAAAAAGAAAACAATAGCAACATAGGTTTAAAGCACAAAAGAGGACGGGCTCTGCTCTTCGGGTCTTTTCTATGATAAGTGATGGTTTCAGTTCAGGGCCATTCAGACCACTTTATCACCCAGCCAGCCCCAAGGAGGCCAGTACTGCGACAGGAAGGAGTCAGTCTTTCCCTCAGTCCTCTAGTCCACCTTGACTACACTGTAGATCTTATTTACAAACCAGAAGCAGGCGAAGAAGCCAATTGTACCTGAGAAGAAAAGACAGGTTAGAGGAATGATTTGATAAGACACAAAAAACTAAGTTAAAAACACCCATGAGGGACTAGCTGCCTTTGAAAATCTTCTTGGGACAAAAATGAGTAAAGCACAACATTAATGAAAGGCCACAAGTTCTTGAAATTAATGTACTTCACAAGCATAGACACAAAACAACCAAAGTTTAAAATCGTACCACCAGCTTGTTGTCGCAGCAAAAAAAAAATTTCATCCACTAAAGGTTGAAAAATAACTTGATAATTGGGACTGCAATCTCCACAAGACAGCAAAAACACCAGCACTTCATTTTGTCAGGGAGAGAGCATATACTCCCAATGTTGAGAAGCCAGATTGGTCAAAATCCTGGATCAATTCAAGTGGGTATAAAAGTCCTACATGCCTGCTCAACAGGGGCCATGCAGCCCAATCCTGAATTAAATTGTGATCAAAGTTGGGACGAGGTCAAAAAAAGAAGACAAAATAAAATCAAATTTAAAGATGGGGAATGAGAGAGATTAGGATTATTTAGATCAAAACTGGGAGCAAGGAGGGAAACTGATCAGCTTTCCCTTGAATCCTTGGATTATTTCTTAGTGATAATCTTCTGACATCTCGTTCCCTTGCTACTTACAGCTCTGTGTTAAGATAGTGTCAAGCAGGGCTACAGGCTAACTTTTTATCTGGCCTAATGACAGTATAACAACATCATCTGACATCATGGTGAGCAGTATACTTCTGGGTGACATAAAGACTAGGCTGTTATCTAGTCCTATATATTATCCTTTTTCCGTACACACCCCTAATCTCATCTGAGTGGGTGTGCGCGGGAGCTGTACAGGGCCGGAGAGTGCTGTTACCATGTCAACCTGTGTCAATCTTTGGCTCTTTTTATGTGGAGACAAAAGCAGCAACAATGTTCTGTTCATTCTAGCTTTGTGATAATGTGTGTGGTGCATAAATCTGCTTAGTCACATGGTTGGATTTTAAGTGCAAGAACAGAATTGGAGGGGCAAAATGTATTTAAGCCTGGTTGTGTTTGTTGTTTGAAATACTCTTGATGAAGGTCTGGAGGGACCAAACGTTAGTTGTATATGGTGGAAAATAAAACAGTGATGCTACAGCAAGAGCAGAGTGCGGGATTTCTTCCTTTGTGCTAAGTTGATGTTATTTTCCAACACACCTGCACGGAAGAATATTTGGATGTGCGAGTTGCTTCTTCAAAAAAGTGCAAGAACAGAGAAATTGACATCACAGACTTTTTATCATCCATTGCAAAGAGTAAAAGTGGCGCCTGTATCTTTTAATATACAGAAAAAAGAAACTCCCTGATAAAACTAGGCTCTGGCTTGTCAAACAGCAAACCACAAATGGTAAAACTGACCCAAATAAGTCTGCAAAACTAGATCTGACCCTGAGGGACTTTGACCATTCTAGTCTAATTTCCCACAGTCTCGCTGCCTTTCATTAAACTTTACCTAGAATTATCACCTTGCAGTTGTATGTCTCCAACCAGTCAAGTTGCAGTTAACATCCAAGTCTGTCCAGACTCATAATATATGTAGTGAAGACTTTGAAGGAATGTAATAACAAAAGGTTTTAAGTGTACTTTATAGGCAAAACGTGGATGCTTCACACACATCCTTAACCAGTGTTGGGAGTAACGGTGTTTAAGTATAACGGCGTTACTAACGGCGTTATTTTATTTCTTCAGTAATCCAATTACTTTTCCCATCATTGCAACGCCGTTATTATTACTGAGAATGTAAAGTGGCGTGTTACTACAATATGGTTGAATGAAGCGCTCGCTCATTGAAATTAAAGGGCAAGAATGTTCATGTAACATGCACGCTATGCCCATAATAACCCTGAGGATATATATATATATATATATATATATATATATATATATATATATATATATATATATATATATATATATATATATATATATATATATATATATATATAATAGCTCCAAAATCTAATCAGTTCATCCTCGAGTCCAAGTGGACGTTTGTGTGTCAAATTTGAAGAACTTCCCTACAGGCATTCCTGAGGCTGGCACCGAGGCATAAAAATGACAATCCAAATAAGTGTTCCTAACTTCATTTGACGCAGTGTCTCTGTACATGCTATTATAGAAATAAAAAGGCCAAGGATTGGCTTTAACTAAATTACATGGGGAGGGGGGGGGGGGGGGGGGGGGGATTGCACTGCTTCCTGGTGCATTGTCATCGGAACAGGATGGAGGTCCTGAATCTACGCAATACTGTACAGTTGAATGACTGAGCAAACAATGACCAAACTACACACACCTTTCTGCCTGTTAACTATTAGAGCTTACTCTCTAGTCAAAACAATTAGGACGTGAACATATTTTTTTAGATGTACAATGATATATATATATATAAAAACATTACTATATGCTATCATTGCAATGTGTCAAGACAAGCAGGAAATGGTTGTGGCTGCTTAAAGAGCTCACATGTCAGTTATCTCAAAGCCTCACCTGTGAAGAGAAAAAAGATGAGGACCATAATCATAGTGTATCCAAAGTAGAGGATGGTGCTGGCAGCTCCAATTATTTGTAGCTTTGAGAAGAAGTAATGCACAGCGTAGACAAACAGATAGACTGCTGTGAAGCCGCTGGTCAGGAAGGAACGCCACCACCAGTGGTAGTCCTGGACAAACATTACAAAAGATGACATGTTAGGATATGTCAACTGAAATTACCCTATACAAATACATTATTAGCATGACATGTAGTCAGGGCTGTGCAACTAAATAACTAAATATATTAAAAGGCAAGATCTAGGAGGAAGACACTTAAGATATTTGCATTTTTATTTTTTCCTTTTTTCAGTAGGACTATGATATGACCATTATAGTATGTGCTCCTAACTGGAATTTATTTTTAAGTTGAAGAAATTAATTTCTTTCTTTCAGACGCACAATTGATAAATGAGACACATTTCTCTGAACATTCAGGTACCTCAGCACATAGGTGGAAGTAGCAGAGCAGAACTGTGGCCTCAGAGCATGTGATGAGTAGAATAATGAAAACCAGGAACAGGAAGCCAAACATGTAGTACATCTGATGAGACCTAAACAAATAAGAGGCAACGTGTGACTCCTCCTTTCTGTAAAGAGTGCAAGCTGTTTGAAAAATGAATTCCAGACCAATCAGAAAAGACAGCATTCCTCTCTTCTTACCAAATGCTATTGAGAATGAAGAAAAGTTGGATGAAGATGCAGCCGAAGGGCAGGATACCACCCATCACTATACCAGGAATAGGCTTTGTAAAGAATGACTGCTCAGGAATCTGACGGGGGATTTGGTTTGTTCGCACTGGTTGCTCAATCGCCTGTACAGGAGCAGAAAGAGAGAGACATTATCACACACACACACACACACACACACACACACACACACACACACACACACACACACACACACACACACCCAACTCACAGGTTTCTTGAATCCAAAGTAGGCACCGACGAAGGTGAGGGGCACAGAGATTCCAAACCACAGAGCCAAAATGGCCACCAGAGTGCCAAAGGGGATTGCTGCTGAGGAACCCTCCACCCAAAGGATCAGGTTCATCAGGAAGAAGTCTGCAAACACAATACTAGGGGAAGAAAGGGGATGACAGACAATGACAGTGAAAGACAATACTTGTGAGAGTGTGCAAGAGCAAATAGGAGCATATACAGTGTAACATCTTGCTTTGGCACTCCGGGACAGAAATGGAGTATAAAAATGAGACGAATGAAAATCTGCTTAGCAAGTGAACTTACCCTGGGCACAAGAGTGCTGTCAGCAGGACGTTTGTCTTCCACTTTTCACCTCCAAAAGCTGAGAGCAGAAATAGAGATGGATGAGGATATCATGAGAAAGATCAAACTGACTGCAAAAACAAACAAAAAGGTTTTATTGAAATTTTGCTGCAAAGTTTTCCCTGGACTCTTACTTTTGTAAAGGCGTGCAGACACATAGCCAGCAGGTGTGCCCAGCAGAACCCAGAGGACCACAGCACATGTCATGAGAGCCCCTCTGTTGGCCGGTGACAGGAACCCCAGACAGGCCAGGACTACAGAGGACAGTCATTAGTGCACTCATTCAGACATAGCAGCACCATTGCAAATTAAAGACTAAAAAAATCAATACAAAGACTCAATACAATGCTAATCCTATCCGCTACCCACTGAACTCCGACTATAAAACCTAAAACTGGCTTGACAAAGTATATGCCTTTAGATGAGTCTTCTTGGTTGATAATGTAGTTCAATATATTTCAGAGGTTTCAACAGATGGGCCTTTAACCTTATTCAGAACTTCTTCGGTGGAAGTATTTTGACCTGAATTGCTCTACTGCCTCTCTCGGTGTAGGGATGTCCGTTACCATGATGGCAAAATAAAACTCTGCTAAGGGAATTAAACAAGGTATGTTTTGGGAGATAATGCAAGTTAAAAACTCAGCTGTTTGTCTTGAAGTTCCAAATAATGTTTTGTATTTAAATTCAGTTTTCCCATGCACTCCTATTTATTTATTTTAAAGCCCCAGTGTGTAACATTTGTAGTTGTTTATTATCAAAATCTGTATTGCCCTTCACAAACTTGTCCTTTTTTATGAATATTGACCACAACCATCAATTCCAAGTATTCCTATTGGCTTGAAATTTTACATTTGCGCTTACATGGACTGGGGTAGACACTCCATAGTCATGCGCCATCTTGAACTACGGTAGCCCGTAAGGACATACAGGCGATACTGCGCCGCATTTTGCACTTTTCACTCAGTGGCACTGACTGTGACGTATGCCAGGGGAGGGAGGGGGAGAAGATTACTTGTAACTCACCGCCAGCAGATTTGAAAGCCTGTAGCGTCTATTATCGAGGACATGTAACTGAATCGCTGAGGAAATTAAAACGACAACGTGACAGGCAAAGCAACGCGATCAAAGTTAATATTGTTGTGGCTTTTCCAAGATGGAAAGAGCTGATGAGGAGCAAGGATTTTAAAAAGGGACGGCGAAGTTGCCTGCTTTCTTCTCAACAGGTAATTCTGCCTATTTGTGTAAAAGTTTTATAGTTGCTACTTGCTTGGCTAACTATAGCATGGCTGTGCATAACGCTAGAACAATGTCTAGGATACTTTTCCTCGCGTCAATGATGAAAAAGGATTGTCTACCTTGTAACATAAACGTAATCATATGTGCCGTGATTTCCCTGGCAGACAAGTCACGTCATGGATCTGTAACACAGACTAGCTACTAGAACAGCAGCGTGTAAACGATGGAGACACCAAGAGATCATTTCAGTTTCTTTGACATCGTTCATGCTGCTCAGAGAAATATATTAAAAACACAAACCTCCGTTGCTTCTCTCCTACGCTGTAAACATCGCCTTACACTATTAATCTGGTACAATATACAGAATAACGATAGCACTGATACTTTACTAACATTAGCTTGCATATGTTTTGGGAACCTGACAGCTGATGTTAGCAATGAAATGGTACCAATAACTTCAAACCAAAGCCGACAGACAGATATATATTAGAAATTCTTTGGTCAAACTATTATTACACTGGAAGGGACACTCACGGACGGTTGTCGCTAATTTCGGGTTCGGCCACCGTAGGAGTTATAACGCACTCAGAATGGTGGGGGCTACAAAGTGAAATTCAGTTGGTTGTCATATACAATTTCACCGCTAGATGGGAGAAATTCTTACACACTGGGCTTTAACTAAACTGACTGAATACAACAACAAGGCGGCCTTTAAGTGTAATACTGACTGCAACAATTTGTAAATTGTTGTAAACAAGTGTGTGTGGCAAAAAAAAAATATGTGACACTGGTGTCACTTTAAGTACTTAATGTGGTGAACACAGGAAGAGGGGAAACTAATGATAGACGTTATAAAAAAGAAAAGTTATTCAGTGTGTGTAACTATGACCAATATTGCATGTTACAGACCAATGTAAAATAGTCCTTACAGAGAGTAATGAAGGTCATGATGAAGATCTGAGTGCCCTGTCCGAGAAAAACAGACAGCAACATGCCTTTCCTGGGGGGGCGGAAAACATCCCCGTGCACCTGCTTCCACCCCGACTCCTCCTGTGCGTCCTCCTTGGAAGGGAGGCAGAAAGCAACACAGCAACAGTCACAATCAAGGAAGTACTTAACATTTGCAAATGATAAAAGTTAAAGGTTAACCCACCACCAAGCAGTGAACACTACCTCACCTGTTAGCAAATAAAAAAGTGAAGACAGAGAAAACTTGGTTTACCGAAAGCCATAAAATGCAGTGTGAAAAACTCGGATCCGTTTACATTTAAATAAATAAATAAATAAATATATATTCACACCACATTTTACATCATGTCCTAATGTGCTAGTTTGCTGCAATCACACACCCAAACACCTGATTTAATAACCACAAAAGGTTCTCTTCAAAACAGCTATCAATAAGCTTACGTAGGGTATAGAGGATTTTTCCTTGGTCGATGGAAGCTTTATCAAGTCTGCCTGTGAAATGTAACAAAATATTTATAATTCTGGGTACTGTGTACCCAGTGTGCTGGGTGGTATTTCACATTGCAGAATTAAAGCATTACCCACATAACCGTGATAAAGATGAATAGTAAACCGAACTTACTGCCAGGTGAAAACCTTTTATCTCGGATTTTTGTGAGTAAAATGTTTCAGCTAAAATCTAATCTGATTATGCACTGTGGGTTAAGAAAAATGTACAACCACAGACATGAAGTGACCTTTTAAAGCCCAACAACATAGCCTCAATAATGTATGGCTAAAAACAAGGCTGCTCTTCAAAGCTGTAAGCTTGAATATATGAGATTTAACTGAAATGGTACCATCTACTTTGAATAGTTAATTTGCATGGTGGCAACATGTTGCCCTGCAGTACACAAATAAGAGAAAAACTAATGAGATTCAAATTGTACCCTTAAAGAAAAGTCTGTTATTGGTTTATTTCTAACAACTGCATCTTCAAGAAATCGTCACTTGTATGCTGGTGCTTCATATACACATCAGGATCAGCTCCAACTGAGAGAGTTCTACCATGCTTTTTACCTGGTCCACCTGGTTGTATCTGGCAATGTCCTTGTGCAGGGTTCTCAGCATGATCATGGCAACCATGCCAGACAGGAAGAGGACAATGACCAAGGAGTTCATGATGCTGGACAAACACACAAGACATACCAGAGCATCAACTAATAAGCATCAAGCCCAGGGAGTTTCAGGGAGAGTTTCTGTGGTTCACAATGTGAAGATTATCTTCGTACCTAAACCACTGGATGTTGGTGTGAGGCATGGAGACCAGGATGTAGTCCCACCTAGAGGCCCACTTAATAGAATTGTTTTCCTGTAAAAGGAAGTAAAATTATTGTAAAAACTAAGGGTGCTCCGATCAGGATTTTTGGGGGCGATCACCGATTGCTGGAAGACGTATCGGCCAATACTGATACCGATCACTTTTATGAACTGAAAATTACGCCATTACATAACAGTCACACATGTTTAGAGAATGTATCAGGAATTGTTTGGCTTTCTGTCCTAGCTCAAAATCAAAAAAAAAAAAAATGTCCTTTCAATCACTGCAGACACACACACACACACACACACACAGACCGACACACACACACGGGGAAACAGCTGTTTGAGTGGCACCGGAGCTGCAACACTCTGCTCTGCCTTAGCATTAGCTAACTTTGAAAACTCCTTTCCGTGACTAACCTTCAAATGTCTGATGAGGTTGGTGGTGTTAAAATGTCTTTGGAGCTTTCCGCCTCGTGGTATTTCCTTGGCACACACGTTGCAAATTGCTAACGTATTGTCTTTTTCCCAGATAGCAATGAGTCGGCGGACCACCGGCGGTGCTCCAGAGGCAGTAGAAGCGTCAGAATGGCGTAATCGCAAACAGGTTTGCCGGCGCATCACCGGTGGTAGCCGATTTTTAAAAAGCGGTAGCTGTCTTCCTACCGCCTTTGTTCCACGGCCGGCCCGCGGGCCAAACCGCTGTTCTGCCGCCGTTTAGACACTGTTTAGACGCCTTGTAGAACTGCCAGACCGCTGAATTTAGGGAGGCCACCATTTTAGCTCCATGTAAAAAAAATTCTCACGAGTAATGCGCTCTTAATACATCCATGGTAGCGCGTCATCTGATCGGCATTCATGGAGAGCACCGATCAAACTATTTAAAGCCATTATCGGCCGATACCGATCGGTGACCGATTAATCGGAGCACCCTTAGCAAAAACCATCACATACAAAATGTTCTTTTCCTCATTCTCATAGTCGGATAGAAAATGTTAGTTGCACAAAATAAATTATAAAATACAATTGGTCATATAGTTTGGATACCTACCTCAAATGTGACAGAGTAGGTGTAAATTATTGACAAATCCTCATTAAACTCCCCAGGGACCTCCATTGGGGTGCCTCCTTCACAATTTGTTTTTTTTTCATCTGCATGTTTGATACTGTTGAGCGCAAAACACATAAAATCCTTCATGTTAGATTATTGATAAATCTAGTGTTGGTTTTGAATGGCGAGTTGTCATTCAGTTGGTAGATTAGCCTTAAATCAAAATGTGTTGACTTCCTATCAATCTACTACCAATCACAATTACCTCTTTGGCTCCAGAGTGGCTGCGACCAGCCGAGCCCCTGTCCACCCTTCTGATGTTCCACTGTGGTAAGTGATCTTGATGTCCACATGGTTGAAGACGTAAAATGTGTTCTTCTTGTTGAACTCCGACTGGAAAAAAAATAAATATCAGTAATTCAATTTCAGGTACTCAAATTCAAACCGGTAAGATTTGTAAACAAACCCCTGTATGTTGTTGAGAATCTTCTATACTGTAATTGTCTTATCAAAGAATTTTATAACCTGACTTCCAACTTCACCTCTATCCTACATGTCAATTGTACTTTTGTGTTTGTGTGGCCTGGACCCATCAATTCCGATAATGTCATATTTTTGGTTACATTAGTGACTATGCTTCAATAATTATATGAAAGGTTGTTACATAGTGTATCTGTAAGTATTATAAAATACTGTTTGAGACTTTAAATGTCAATTAATTGTAAATTAAAGACTACTTTTGTATTCTAACACAATACTCAAATATGCTCTATAAATACTCACTAAAATAAAATACATACACACTAAATGTATGTGTGTGTGTGTATATATATATATATATATATATATATATATATATATATATATATATATATATATATATATATATATATATATATATAGAGAGAGAGAGAGAGAGAGAGAGAGATTTTGTTTTTTTCATTACAACTTTTTAAAAATTTTAAATTAGAAATGATTACACTTGTGATTATTTGTGGATGTGATCATGTGAAAAAAAGATGACCAATTAGGTTTAACTTATTATGTTAAGTGGAGTACATAACTCACATTGATAACACAAGCATCTTTAGCTCGGCCATCTGAGGTAACGAGGCAGCCAATGGGGAAGCCCGGGTTGCAGTACTTCTGACCATCTTCCACATCATAGCACCATGTCACCGGCATGTTGTCAATGATCCTGAAAAAAATATTGGTTTATCTCAATAAGCTTCTTGATAAAAAAAGAAACTGTGCTTGTGTCTGTTTGCTCAACTGCTGTTATCTTTCAAACAAACCCTCGTAACTTACAAGTAAATAATGACAGTACAATGCAGTATCAATGTACAAACCAGTGGTGCTGGTAGTTCAGTTGCATTCCCATCTTAAGAAAATCCAGTTTGGTTACATCCTCCTGATTGCCTTTCTTATAGTTCTTTGTGCACACCGCCTGGCATTTAACATCTTGTTTGAAGCTGACCTGTAGATAAGAGTCATGTTGCATTAATACAATACATTAAACACACTTATATAAAATATCTAATAAAAGCAACCCCATAAATGCCACGCAGGCTTAGATTTTCTGGTTTAAACCCACCTTGTATGGTGAAGACTCGATTCGTTCGCCAAACAGAACCTGTCCAAGGTTCTCAGACGGCCTGCTTTCCTTAGCATCCTTGCAAAAGTCAAACCTTTAACACATACAGATGGTCACATATAATGAGAATATGTTATTGAGCTGGAAAACATGTATCCAGAAATTACATAAATAGCATCAAGGAGAAACGAAATGCCACTTACACATCATACTCATAAGGTAGGACTGACTCCACTGAGTCCAAGCGATTGACAAACAGCTGAATCACAGTCTGTTAAGAAGCAAAAACAGTTTGTCTTTTAGTCTATATTATAAAAGTGGGCAGTCAAGATAGGTATGACTTTTCTCTCATAGTTCATTATTTGAATCAGTGTTAATGTGCTAATAGTCTCATAGGTATGCTGGATAAACCCCCGACACTTCAGTTAACTTAGTTTATATACTCCCTTGGCCTGCAAAATCAACTAGCAATGCATTAGAATATTATGCCAGTGCTACGTTTCCATGTGATAGCCGGGGCCTAAGGAGAGGGTTGGCTAGCTAGCAAGATTAAGGAAAATAAGAAATTGAAATGAGGACGCCAATTCCATCTACCTAAGACAATCCACTACACTACATTGTGAGTCTCATCATGAATTGTGAGTCTCATCATGAATTCAACATACCTGGCAATCGTCAGCGCCGTTGCCCTCTTCACAAAAACTCACTGGGGCTAAACCCGGAAGATAAAACGCCGAGCACGAACAGAAATACGAAACTAGCGAATAAACCAGTAACGTTACAAAACCAACGTGTATCCGCCTCTTCATTTTATCACGGAAACTGTTCTCCTAAGAGTTTATATACCTATGTCAAAGGAATGTTTTCCTTCTTCTGAGAAAAGGAAATGTTTGCTAGTTGTACACTGTTAGCTAGCTACGCCTTTCTACTCGGGACGCAGTAACTAAGCTGACCTGTTTGTCTAGCTAGCTCACCGTGCTCAACCAGCATAAGTGACGTTCCACCCCGTCAAGCACCGGAAGTTTAAGATTGTACTTTCAACATAAAGTTGTATAATAAGTAATTTGTTTAGTATGTAGGGGTTCATACATTTGTAGCTGCTGGTGATACACCCATTACCGTTTTTGTAGGATATGTTTTGTATAAAGATGATTATAAACGATTACATTGTCAATTTTAGCAACACGTACATCGCCAATTGTTTTAAGTTGAAAGGAAAAGAAACGGACGTCGGTTCTGACCGACTTGACACCGTGGAAGTAGTTGACGTTGCTTATCAAATCCTCCATAAACATAATTTTCTTTTTTACGAACAATAACGTTTATGTGCTTTACACTGCACATAAGTTAGAAACAACGCGTTATGAAAGAATATTTCTCTGTGTTTTATTAACCCGTCTAAACTAGACATAACCCCAAAGACCAATACAGCAGTACACAATTTACAATCACCTCGAGTCCTTCTCGTACCCATTCAATATATTCATTTTAAAAAGTCTCTTGAAATTGCTAATTGTTGTAGTAGGCCTACATGATTTCATCTCTTCACTGCAGCTGTTCCATAAATTAACTCATTTGGTCGTGATGCAGTGATACTGCATTTGTTAGTTTCTCTTTAAATACCTAGAAAAACCGGAAAGGGTTTATAACCTGTACAAAAGTATCTGTCTAGCTCTTGTAGAAAGTAATTAGTGCATGTACATGAGTACAATGTTGATGTACTTGTAGGTTACTTTACTTATTTCTTCATTATACTTCTAGAGAAAATATTGTGTTTTTAACTTAACGTTACATTTTGTTGAGTTACTTTGCAGATTCACATTTTACATACAAATCATAGATCAACCAACACAAGATGATGCATTGTTGAAGGTTTAACTACCCAACAGTATATAAAGTAGTTCATATTAGCTCCACCCATCAGCCACATTAAAATTGCAATGCATCAATATCGATCATACAAAATGTATCTAATAATGTAACACTTTGAAAGGGGCAATTGGGAAAATGTAGTTCATTTTACCTTAAATATATTTTACTGTACTTATTTTACCCAAGTCAAATTTTGAATGCAGGACTTTTACATGTAATGGCATGCCCTATTTTTATGTGGTATTACTAGCCTACTTTTAATTACATAATCTGAGTACTCAGTATTGCCATAAGGATTTTGAATGTTGACCTGTCTGGTGAGAAGGGAGGAGTGTAAACAAGAAATTGTGAATATAGCCATCCGATGCCAGGACTTTCTTAATACCGTAGTCTACAATTCTCTCTCAAGGAAGGAAGTTGCAAGTGACAAATACTGTCATCTTCTGGAGTTAGTTAACTCAGTATGTCAGAGTTTACTCAACAGTAGGTACTGTTCTCATGAAGCTGACCAAACATCTCATTATGTTCTTTACTCCTGCTCCTGTTATCCCAAATCATTTAATTTCGTCCATCATGTCCTTTATTTCTCGATACATGTTTCCTGGAACTAATAGCACATGCTCTACAGTTTCTGGTAGCTATCAGAAGAACCAGCTGCTTCCCTATAATGTGATGTGTGCTGTTAAGGTTGATGTGTCCAAATTCTCAGCCTGCTTGTTGTTACTTGCTCATTCCGTTTTGTTCACTTACTTCTTAACATACCTACTCATTTCTGGACTGAGTGTATATGTCACCCGCTTTATCAGAACGCTGTTACAAAAACAAAAAGTTAACCTTTTTGCGTTTCTTAACTGTAGGTGGCAGCCTTACTTCTTATGGCGTCTGGTCTGTCGGAAACAGAAAAGAAGAAGAAGAAGGAGGAGGAAGGAGAAGAAGAAGAAGACGGGAGGTTAAAAACCGTTGCGCACGATTGCTATTAGCTTTAGCTTACACAAAGCCGCGATACAGTACATTAGAGTCTGGTAACACGGCTGACTGCGTGCTTGCATAGCTACCTATTATAAATCACGTAGCAGTATTGCCTTGTTATGCTTTTAAAGTAGAGTGTTGACATTTGTAAAGCTCGAGTTGCACGTTAGTCGCTCGAATACTTGCTAACTAGCTAGCTAGCGTTAGCCAAGTAACTAGCTAAAACAGCTGGCACGTTTATCGCCATTTTGCGCATTCAACCGCCCAAGACTTTCGCCAGAAGCAAGGTAACGTTAATCACCACAGACATGTCTGTATACCGAGGCCAAATACAACGTTGCATGCTTTGTGTCACAAATGCAAAATATTCTAATGACTATGCACGACACTTTTTTTGTTGCAGGTGGTGGATTTTGTAGCATGGCAGAGGCAGACAGACCAGGGAAGCTCTTCATCGGTGGACTGAACACCGAGACAACCGAGAAGGCCCTGGAGCAGTACTTCAGCAAATATGGCAGGATTGTTGAAGGTGTGAGAGGAACTACTTTTGGCTATTTTATTCTCAATTCGTACCATGGTCAACACTAGTAGCTAAATGTCTTTTAACGTTAATGCAATGTTGTTTCAGTTATCCTTAAAATTGACCAGTTTTTGCTGATTCGCATTTTGAATGCATAACGTTAATGAGAGCATGCTTTTGCAAACCTTAAACTGTTGCAAGATCGTTGTTGTACCTCTGTCAGAGAATGTTGTAATCGGCTTCATCGGTCACTAAGCACAAGCTCTTCTCTCACTCTGTATTTTCGCATTTCAGTTCTTCTGATGAAAGACCGTGAAACCAACAAATCAAGAGGCTTCGCTTTTGTTACTTTCGAAAGTCCAGCTGATGCAAAGGATGCAGCACGCGAGATGAATGGAAAGGTAAGTACAATCTTTAATCAGCCATACAATTTAAAAATGTGCTTGAAGTTGTGATTGTAATTGTAATTCTACCACCACAGTCTCTTGATGGTAAGCCGATCAAAGTGGAGCAAGCAACAAAGCCTCAGTTTGAGAGTGCTGGCAGGCGAGGACCTCCACCTATGCACTCCCGCAGTCGTGGTCCACCCAGGGGCCCCCGTGGTTCCAGGGGAGGCCCTGGTGGTATGAGAGGCCCATCATCCAGAGGTAAATTCTTAATTTATTTGATCAGTTGAGTTTGTTCAACAATACAATGTGTGTTATAGTAAAATATTCTCATTGAATGTAGTTTTTGAAAATCATCTTTGGAGCTTAGTGTGTTAATATTTGCATTTCTTGTCTGTGAAAAGACTACTATGATAATTCAGGGAATGTAGAACCCTTCTTTAAAGGGATGTCATCCAGAGGTCCCCCTCCCATGAAGAGAGGACCCCCAGTTCGTAACGGCGGTCCTCCACCCAAGAGGTCTGCCCCATCTGGGCCCATGAGTAGAGGTAAGTGTGCTGGCTGTGTAGACTTAAACAGATTTTATATCCTCCAATATTCACTTATCGTCTAGCTCTCCTGCAAGTACCCAGATGGGCTGCATGCATCTCAGGGTTATTTAGTGATTTATGAGCCAGTTTGTCATTAATTTGTGTGTTCCAGCCCCCATGTCAAGGGACAGGGATCCCTATGGTCCACCCCCTCCTCGCAGAGACTCCATGTCCAGGAGGGATGATTATCCATCACCAAGAGATGACCATTACAACTCCAAAGATAGGTGGGACACTTAATATATCATACATCTGTGTGGGACTATTACCCAATTTCTCCAGATTTTGTTGAGCTGAAATAAAAGTATTTGGAATATTTGCTTCTGACACCTCTACAGCGTTTTGCCATACACGAACTGTGGCAAAAGGTTTAACTTAAATGAAAATGAGAGTTGTAAAGAACATTTAAATCCAGATTAAAATATGATGTGATCCAGATTACTACATTTGTGCTTCTTAAATGTTAATCCGTTAACCATCTCTTACTTTTATTGGGAAAATCATGGGCAGCTGAGTCTGAGCTATCTTGTATCTGAGATGATAAAACATGTTTCAAGTTACTTTACTGTAATAGATCTTTGGCGCAAACAAACTATATAGAATTTTCAACAAATCATGGTTACAGCTTTGCCATTAATTGCGCTATGTTTCACAGCTACTCCAGTCGGGATTATAATTCCAGAGATTCAAGGGACTATGGACCTCCTCAAAGAGATTATTCCTACAGAGAATACTCCAATTCCAGTTCTAGAGATGACTATGGCTCAATGTCAAGAGGATGCAGGTATAAGTATATGGGTTCATACAAAAGGTTAATGATTAAGATCAGATCTCACCTGGTCCTTTTTAAATAACAATGTTCCTATTATGCAGTGACCGCGATGGTTATGGGGGAGGCCGGGAACCCAGAAGCTATATGGACCGTTCGAGTGGTGGCTCCTACAGAGATTCATATGATGGTTACGGTAAGATATGACTCCATGAGTGTAATGACGACAGATAACCACTGTGGCACAAAGAAGAGCTGCACAAATGACCAACCAAATCATATCATTGACTACTGCAATCTCCAGTCACAAGACACTGCCGTTTTCCCCTCCCCAGAGGAAACGGCATTTCAGGCAGCCTTTTAAAAGCTTTTTTTTTTTTTTTCCCTTTGCTGCACCCCTGACCTGCAATCCAAGTTGCATATTCCAATGCTTTTAGAAATGTGACCATTGGCATCTCAACTGAAAAACTAAATTATATTCCAAAGCTGTGTCCACAAATCGGTGCATGTTACGGCTGCATTCTGCAGTGTTTGTGGCAATATTATGCAGAAATAAAATAGAGTATTTAATGTGCCCCAGAGAGATTGCAACCATAAGGAACCCCAAAACGTCCTTGGAAACATCCGTTGACCACTCAGTATGTGTTGCCTAGAAAAGCGCTCCCTCAAGGAGTAACGTTCAAAAAACCATCAAGACGACTCTGAAAACCTCGTCCTTACCTTCAGTCTAACACTTGGAGCTCTAAAAGGAAAAATGGCTTCTCAAATCAATGGCATGCTGAAATGGGTAACACTGCCCATTTATCCCCTGTGCTTGGATATGTTACTGCCCATATCAACTAAATATCTATGTTAAACTTAAGATCGATGACAGAGGAGGAACACACACCAGTGTTGGAGAAGTGCTGACTACGATAAAAGTACAGCTGAGAGAGATCGTAGCCACCATGCAAAAAAAAAAAAAAAAAAAAAGTAAAAAGTATTTCCACGTTTCAACATGACATTCATAAGGGTATTGAGGGACAAAACGGCTCAACAGACATTACATAGGGGATGGGACATAGATGTGCTCTATCATGGGGAGGAGTCTCCTCAATTACAAATTATAGGAGGCTACCTGATTCATCTGCCTTTTTTTTTTTTTTTTTAAATCACGTTAGAAAAGCAGTTTAGTCAAAAGCTTAGGTTATACAGTATATTAAAAAAAACATGTAAATATCTTAAAACGGCTAAACATTAGAAAGGCACAATATATTTGAAAATGTTAAGTTATATAATGAATCAAAAAAGTACATCTACATCAAACTGCTTTTCTAATGTGATTTTTATTTTATTTTTTTAAATGGCATATGAATCATGTTATGCTCCTCCTACAATATGTGAATGTAATTGAGGACTCTCCTCCGCATGATAGAGCATGGCTGTGTCCAATCCCCTATTTAATCGGTTGACCTATTTTGTCCCTTAATACCCTGAAGAAGACTCATGTCAAATGTTGGTAAATTATTAAAAAATGTTTGCATCGTGGCTACGAGTGTGCCACTATCTTCCCTCACACCTAAACTTTAAGATCGATAACACGATGGGACATTCAAACATGTCGTCCATTAAATTAATCTGTCAGAATGACTTCTATTGGCGAAAATGAGCACTTCACAGTGCAAGGAAATGTATAAATTGAACCTTGCCAATTACCTGACCCATTGACCCTGCAGGTAACTCTCGCAGCGCCCCACCTTCACGGGGTCCCCCACCAGCCTATGGTGGGAGCAGTGGAAGCAGTCGTTATGATGACTATGGCAGCAGTTCCCGGGATGGCTATGGCAGTCGTGACAGTTACCCCAGCAGTCGGAGTGACCCATATCCACCTAGCCGTGGTGAGCGAATGGGCAGGCAGGAGAGGGGCCCAGCTCCCCCTGTTGAGAGAGGCTACCCTCCTCGTGATTCGTACAGCAGCTCAAGTCGTGGAGGGCCACGTGGGGGTCGTGGTGGCAATCGACCCGATAGAGGGATGGCTCGCAGCAGATACTGAACTGGACTTGGAAGTCACATTTAAAGCAAACGGTAGTCACCGTGCACAGTTAACAAGTATTTTGGAAGAAATCTGACAACACAAACTAGCCATGTCTAAATCTGTGGAATATGAAGCTTAGCTTTGAAATGTATTTTGACTTTACCAGTTTTTTTTATGTGTACATTTTTTGTTTTTTTTAGTATTTCTCCTGCTCATGTAACAGTACAGTTACCAAGTGAGTGTTAGTTTTTGTACATTCAGTGCTGTTGGAATCTGCAATGCCCTATCAGTCTGGCTTTCCTACTCTAATAAAGCTTTTAATTGTTACTTCACCACTGCTCATCGATTTTCAAAACAAGACCAGACCGTAACATAAATGTTAATTTGCAACATGATCTCCTTTACAACAATCTCTGCAAAGCATAGGTGAGTCTTTGCTCGTGCTTTGTAGTCGAGTGACTTGAGTTCCTTCCTAACAAAAATATGCCATCAACTGGACGCTGCTGTTTTCAAGGGTTAGGCAAATGTTACTGTCAAAATGTTCCAATGTAGTTTCCTTGGAAATGGATCCATCACCCTAGAGCCATTTGATGGCATGCAACGACAAAACCAAAGACAACAACCAAATGCAACTCGACTGGTAGTCAACAGCTGGTAAGCAAAGCAAACCTCATTGTTTCTCATCTGTAAATGAGTTTCTCATTGTCGTGTATTGCAATCTCCCCTCAAAGGGTGATACTCAAGACAACTTTTGCCTCAGAGGACAAAAGAAAAAAAGGAGGCCAACTGAATGTCTTTTCATTGTAGTCCGTTTTCATCCGCTTACATTAGCAAAAGTGCAGCAACATCCCAAGAAGTTTCGTCCCCTTTTCAGCAATGAAAGTTTAACCATCATTTTGCCAACTGAACCCTGAAAATGACCCTTTTTGCCTAACCAATCATCCAACCTCAGTAAAACGATTGGAAACACTGCATTTTTAAATCATAAGTAAAGATGTCTTAAGTATTTGTAAGGACTATTTTTTGGGGGAAATGAAAAGCCATATTTAAATTAAGAGCCATTCCCAGTACCGAAACCTTTTCTACAAGCATGCCAATCCAAACAATGGAGACCTCTGGAAGAACACCATCGTCCTAACTGCCAAACTGGAAACAATCGTGCAAGCCAATTCGCAGTTGGACCAAAAACTATAAAATCATTTTCAGATGTTTTATGAATACATGATTAAGAGAAGGGCAACATGTTAATTTTGTGTTCTCATTGCAGGATGAACATTCAAGGCAACTGCTCTTGCAACTTAGCTGAATTGTGTCCTCAAGTTGTTGGACCAATGAAACCACAGTGCACCAGTGCGGGTATGTCCGCCAGACTAATTGTAGTACACATTCAATAAGTTCTTTGCAAAATGTTTTAGTTATTTTGCGAAAATGTACGCCTGAGATGTTACAAATGAGTGAGTGGATTTATTATGCTGTAAAATAAAACTGTTTATGTAATCAGTTTGTAATGTTTGCTGTCTTTCAGATGCTGGCACAGGCTTCTGTTGAGTGCTGGTTGACTCTTCAAGTGGAAATGCGTGTTGAATGTGAGAAGAACACAGGCTGAGGATTTGCTCAATTTAAAGTGTTACTATTTTCAATAAATTGTTTAAAAGAACCTTTTGTTTACTCAGTTTTGTCTTGTCATGAAAGCAGAATGCAATTAGCACAATTATTCCTGAATTGGTCACTATAGTTTCTTTTTAAATGGGGGTTTGTGGTACTTGTAACAGTGTTTTGTGATTTAAGGTACTCTCATGGTGATAATCAAGTATATAACAAAAGCTTTTACCTTACTGAATTTTTAGATGTATTGAGGCAATCGTGTTTCCTCCTGAAAATATCACAATTAAGTATACATGGCAGTAGTCACACAGCTTGTTTTGCTGTCAGAAAACTTGAACGTGACCCAATTTGCATCTTGATAAAAACGTGTAACTATTGTGAAGATGCTATGGGGTTCAACGCTAGTGTTACAATGAATGTTTGCAGACTAGTTACATGCCATGCCCACTGATTACATATCCTGAGTTAATCCCGCAGGAGGTGGAACAGTTTCCTCTTGCGAAATATGCTGATGCACGTCAGATATCAGTTCCCTGATGGTGTTGCCTGATCATAGCTGCATTTTAACTTGTAACATAATATTTGAGAAAGGGCCCTCTGCCAGCATGTGGTCCTTTGCAGAGGAAATCTCCTGTCTATTGTTGAGGTGCCTATTTGCCAGTAGGGGTGATCATCAGATTTGCGTGTAGAAATAGCGTCGTCCTTCCCCCACCGCCTCTTTTTTTAACTTCTAGCAGAAGTGCGGATGTTGAGTTGCATATTGATACGGAACAGGCCGCCAGTTTTTGTTTTTTTGTAGCAATGCGTGCTTAGGCAATGATCATTTTGTGGAGCTATGAATCCAGAGGAGCAGACTGTAACGTGGTTAATATCACTAGGAGTGCTCAGCTCGCCTAAAAAGAACATAGCGGACCCGGAGGAGTTTTTGAAAACATCGTTGAAGGATGGGGTCGTCCTGTGCAAACTCACGGAGCGGCTCATACCTGGTTTCACTCCCAAGGTGAGTTGTTGATTTAAGTTAACTTAAGTCAACACATTCCAAATGATCGACGGCTCCTGGGGAAAGGAAGGGAGGGGTTTGATGAAAATGATACCGAGAAAAAGTTGTCCCTGCAGCAGGCCTTTCGTTTATCTAGCTCACAGTACTCGAGCCGTGAAGTTTTAATAGCCACCTGTGCGTTTATGTGTAATACCTAATGCATCGAGTTACAGCTGCATTTGTTGAGTTTTCAGATATGAGATTTCAAGATGTGGTTTCCTGTGAAGCGAGGCGAATGTTCCGCATTCTTGACATGATCGAGTCGGTGTGAACACCCACCAAAACAGGACAAAATTGGCAGGAAGAGTGCGTGAAACATTGGACACAGACCACATTGGCGAGATCGAGCAGAGGATTACACAGGATTACTCGATTTTTAAACAACTTTTTTGACGTGATAAATCAACGTTAACAACACGCTTAGCTAGTTTATGAGATGACAAAGTTGATAATGACAAATAACAGTTGCAAAGACAGTACGTCACTTCCTACTGAAAAGCCTCTTGCCGGTGCGTTTGGTTTCTTCTAGGATGGCGACGGTATGTCCCGCCCTCTGCCGTATTCTTCCTCTGATTGGCGTACCCTGGTTTTCTTGCATAACACTAACCAATCTCACTCATCATGCATTAATTTAACCAATCCAACCAACTAAGGCACAACGACTACTAGCCGATCAGAGGCAGAGTATGGCGGGTCATGCCTTCGCCATCCTGGGGAACGCAAGTTGCTCTCCCTTTGAAAATAAGCGGCGTCAAAAACCGGAAGTGGTAACTTCTCTCTTGTACGATTTTCTACATTGCCTAGTTTGTTGCTCTTTCTGTTTGGTTGTCATACATTGCTCCGAAAAGAACAGTGGACTTTACTTGCAAGCAGTGAAAAGCCAACAGTGTCTTTCATATTTCGTTTTCGAACCTTGCGACGCGGCCGTTAATTAGAACTTTATTTTGAAAGTTTGAAAAGTGAGCGGATGTTTTGCTTAAATCTGGCTAATTTGACGTATCTGTGTGTGGTGTTGTTAATGGTTATGTATGCATGAAGGAGACGCAGGAAGAATCCACAGTTATTTTGTAGGTTAGCTACCACATTCGGATATGATACAACAGTGTTACTGTATGGGCTTTAATGTGTAACGTTAACTCTAATGCCAGTAATGTCGGCCTTGGATAAGCGCTTGTGTCAGATGTCTGTGACATACTAAGCCGTGGTTTGTGTTTATATATTTATTTCGTGTGTGTGTGTATATGTGCTCAGTATTCCCAGGATCCGAGAACTGAAGCCGACTGCATTACCAACATCAGGGAGTTTTTAAGAGGATGCTCGTCCTTGAAAGTGGAGGTAAGTTGCTGTCAAGTTTCATGTACAAACGTATGATGTTTTGACCTCTCTCTTTTCGATTTCTTTACTTAGCCCTCTAAACGCAGTGCAGTTTACACACAATACTTAAACACACTCTTGCTTGTGTTATGATCTGCTTACCCTGCTGGCATATGTTTTCCTTTCATGTCCATGCTGTCAATCACTCCACTCATCAGACAGGAAGGGAACTTTTTTGACTTGTTGTTTTCAAATGACTACAACTTCCCTTTTAAATTCCCTTTCTCTTTTATACTGCACTGTCATTGGCATTTGTTTGTTGCTGCAGTTTAAAACAATTACCTAGGCATACAGTGCAGGGCTGTATTGCTAAAAAGATGTCCTAATATTGGAAAGGGGCAAATCATTCACAGATGTTGGGCGTTTTCTCTGTCTCTGTACCAGCCTGTTTGTGACTGCCAAACTGGACAGTAATTTCTCCTTCAGCTTTATAAATAGTTCTTTCTAGTCTTGAGTCACATCAGTTGGTTTCTTTAAACAGCTAATTGAGTCAGCTAGCTTGGCTCACTGCAAAGTCAAGTGGTTCAGTAGTTCTGCCCAGCTGGCTTGTTATGTCTGGGAGGTCCCCTTTGCTTTTATCCACTAACCCTGCTATAGCCCATAATTAGACCATTTGCGGCCTGCCAGTAGCTCATGGGCAGAAGTTATTGGAGAGCCACTGTCACATGTGTCAGTCAGGGGATGTCTGTGGTGCTACAGCGAGCCCTACCCATCCTTTGAGTCAGTGATGTGATCATAGTTAGAGAACTTTTTCTCTCTTTTTTGCCATAGAAAAAAGTGTCTGTTTGTCCAGTGACTGCACAAATAGAGCAGTCATACTGGTTTCACTTCTGCCCTGAGAGGCTGAAAGAGGAAGCGCCAATTTCTGTTCAAGGCTACTGAACAGAAATTATTATTATTATAAACGGCATCAGATTACTTACACGACAGATTTCATACACAACTACAGTCATTCAGAGTAGCATGTATTCATAACATGACTCATTCAAACTACTGGCTCTAACCATGGTCAAGATGTCAATACTGACAACCTCAATACAGTGATGTAAGTCCTATGTACTCCATTTTGTTTTATCAATGCAAATGGGGTTTTCCAGTATTTTCTACTTTTTAAAACAAGTGGCACAAATCATTATCCATAACAGTGTGTTCTAGCTCTTTTCTTACATTATGAAAAGCAGGCGGAGTAGTCTTGTAGACCCTAAGGGTGATCCCATACCCAGAGACGGAATGGTCAGCCTTGCTTTATTCTAAATGAGGTTCTTACACACCTCCTGACCAAGGCTGTACTACTCAAACTTTATAGTTATAGATGTTTTATTTAAAATGTGAAACCTTATCTGCTGGAGGAAAAAAAATAGCTGTCTGAGACAGAGTGAGCAAGCAGTGTGTGTGTGTGTGTGTGTGTGTGTTAGCATCAGTGTGTGCACCCAAGTGCACAGCAAATTGCAAATGAGTCTGGCACTGTCTGTTTTATTACCAAACGCTAAGTCACAAAATATGGGTCATGCTCAACATGTCAGTTTTTATCTCAGTCGTGTTATAGGCTTATTCCTATTCCTGCGTGTGTTTCATTGTGTTTGTGTCTCTCTATTGTTTGTGCTGCAGCCTGGAATGAGTCCCTCACGGTCTCTGTGTACACTTATCGACACTACCAGTAGAAAAACATCTAATTTTGACTATCTCTTCTTCCACATCTGATGGATTCCAGCTTGTATGAACCGATGGTTTTGGTGTTTTTGGCCTGATGCTATTTTCTGTTACTTTTCCATCCAGGGGTTTGAACCAGAGTGGTTATACACTGGCGAGAATTTTGGCAAGGTTCTGACCACTTTGCTGGCAGTCAACTTTGCCACACAAGGTAAGAGTTTTGCAGTCTCTCTATGTACCTCCAGTCCTTCATGGGGACTGCTTGATAAAAAAATGTGGCCTCTGTGAAAGTAAAGAATCAAATGGTAGTGAGTAGTTGTATTAGGTCTCACGTTATGGTATCATGTGTCTGTGTACTGCACAAAATGCTTTTTCAGTGCTGATCCCTCCCCTGTCACTTGATGTAAATGTTTCTAAAAAACAAGCTTGGATAGTGAAAAACAATACATGTAGCTACATATTAGCAGTGGACAGGTGATGCCCTTTTCCACATGTATGTCCTATGATGGTGGTCTTTGTCATGTTTTCATCAGACTATGTACCTGCAGCCATTGTAAATTATGATTGAGTGTTACCCATGGGCAGCTGGCATGGCAGTGTGTGTTTGTCTCATGCTGGGTGCCATATTCACTCATGTGCATCCGTTGATACACCCTGAATGATGTCCCCGTTTTATGCATTTTTTACATTAAGCTAAATGATGCAAAATGCATAATGAATATGATTATAGTGCACATACACTCCCTTTTCAAGAGCATTTCTCCAAGAAGGACGCAGCATAAAATGGTTGGCAGTGCAGCAGGCCCACAGCAGTTTGGTGCTAATTGCTTTGCTCGAGAGTCCTTGTTTGGGGGCACTGAAGAGGTAAAACCAGTCTCCCTCTAGTTTCCAGCTCACAGACGCAGAGGGAACCAGCAGCCTTCGGATTATTTAGTCAGCCTTTTTAGATCAATCTACCACCTCTGCATGCTTTATGATAATTGCATAATGTTCCAGGCTATTTGAAAAACATGCGTTTTTGAGATTCCTGTATGTAAACAGTGTAGCGGGATTGTGCCTGGAGCATAACATTAGTGCTGTGGCTAATGATAATCTTCACTTCTGATTAATTAAATAGTCTATAAATGTCAGGAAATTGTGAAAAATTACAGTTTGCTAGACCCAGAGGTGACTTCTTTAAATAACTTGTTTTATTTGACTAACCGTACAAAACTCCAATTTACGTATATTCAATTTACATTGATTTACAACAGACAAAGGAACCAAATGCTAGTATCAGCAAACATCTGGCATGTTTGCTTAAAACATGACTAAATTAATTCATTATTATCTAAATAGTTTTTGACCCATCAATTAACCAGCTAATTGTTTCAACACTACATGATATTATCTTCCTCTCGAGAGATGTTACACTTGAATTTGTAAATGCAAGATCAATCTTTTTTTGAGTGCACTTGAAGGAGAGGACGCGTGCCACAGTGTGAGATGTGGACCAGAAGCCTCTGTCAGTCCTCTGCCTCTGCTTGATATGCAAATCTTTTATATAGGCTGGCTATGCCCAGCAGCTGTTCTCCAATCTTCAAAAGTGAACTTGATCTGAATTGGATTAGTCACAAGTTTAGGTGATGTGATTGAACATTACAGGCCTCTGTTTTTACTCGTGATCCTCTTCCTAGTCTGGCTTTGCTCCTGACACGCGTGTTTCTGTGCTCAGAATTAATGTTTGTTCAGGGTAAATGCTTTTGAACATAGCCTGCATACACAAATAACTGTGTTAACCTCAGAGCATAGTTGACAGAAGGGCTTGTTAGGCTTCTCAGTGTGTGTTGGGAGTGGCATGTGGGATCCATGAGCCCCTCCTGCAGTACATGATGTGGACCATCCGGCTGCCTTTAGTGTCCTTTTTCATCATATCATTTAGGCCTCCCTGATGTCTCAGTATATGGAAAGCCGTAGGGAATTACCAGCCTTTTCCATCTTGACATGTATTGCATATGTTCCAACTGATGAAACAAGATTAAACAAAAAGTGTTACCATGAAACATAAGTTAATGTACGTTAAAGTGAACTAAAGCATGTGTCCGTTTTATAAGCTCTGAGTTTAACTCCTATTGGATCTGAATTAAAGGTTACTTAGGCTAATGGTGCACTTATATGTTTATTCTTCTGTGATTTGCACAAGGATTAAGGACAGTAAACCTGGCTAGGATCCTGTTGGCATTTGATAGGGAGAGCCCTCAGTGGTTTCCTGCTTGTTAGCATGTAAGAGGTTGCATGGCTGCCATGTGTCACTTTTCAAGTGAGCACTAGCAACTAAATTGAGTGTCAGTGCACGTCAAGGACTGCACTTACACTGCAGCACAGCTGGCAGCTACTGACCCTAAATCACTGTTCCTCTGCTGCAGCGGCACAGCGATGACAGACACTGTAGAGGGGTTGAGTATCGATAACATACATTTAAAATTTGATTTTTTTTAACTACTTTAGATGAGAGACAGGATTGAAGGGCATTATGTGAGATGCATCAAGTTGTCAGAGTGAACGTATTCGCTGAACCAACACATAATTTATATTATAATCTAAAGACTGCATGCTGCCCTCCTTCTTACAGCTGCTGTGTGTGCGTGTGTGTGTGCACGCGTGTTTTCTTGGGGCTGTGGACAGCAATGGAACACACTCTCATGAATTAGCATCCAGTTGTCAGCCCTGCATCATGTGCACCTACATAAACTGTGATGTGTGTTTTCGAGGTGAAGTTGTTCACCTCATTAGAACAAAGCCAGGGAGTCGTACATTCAAAATATCAATGTAACCAAAATAAAAGAGGCTCTGTATTTTGTTTGTCCCTAGACTGTGCTACTGAAAGGTCATGTTCACAGTCCGGTGGCCACTCTCCTAGTCAGACGACATCTTCACACACACTCTCCTCTGCCAAATCCAAAGGCTCTCTGCGTAGACAATCCAAATCAGTGGTATGGACACTTCTTTATACAGTTTATCTACATGTTCTGTATTTTTGTTGTCTACTCAATTCACATGCTTGAAACTGGTTCACCCCAGTTTGATTTTCCACATTTTGCAAATATTATACGTTGAATTTGTCCGATCTTTTAGTTGTTGTACCTCCAATGACTACACATGTTATTCCCTTGCTGATACACCCCATGAAATTTGTGTTTGTGCTGCTGACTGTCCCTCCAACAGGAGATGTCTGAGAACGGTGGAGGTGGGCAGGTGATGGTGAAGGCCCGATTCAACTTCAAGCAGAACAATGAGGATGAGCTGTCATTCAATAAAGGTGACCTGATCCATGTGCTGCGGCAGGAAGAGGGAGGATGGTGGGAGGGCACACTCAACGGCAAGACAGGCTGGTTCCCCAGCAACTACGTCCGAGAGATCAAACCCTGCGGTGAGTTGGGCCACGTAATCAGGAGTATGAATTCCATGTATTGATAGTGTATTGTAGTGTGATAGTGGGATTGAGTATGATAGTGCCATAAGTTTCAAAGGGAAGTGTAATGATGGTGTAATAGTAGAATATGATGACGCAGTGGCATTGTTCTGTTAAAAGATGGAAAGCTGCGATGGAAAATGGTCATGTTGCAAAATAGATATGTAGTGGTTGCATGACATTTATTATTATTTGCATTCTAAACCTTTTTTAGTATTAACACTGAATAAAATAATTTGCACGATAGAATCTGAGATAGAAATTCTGAGGTCTTTGACGTGATTACCCGAAACTGATTTCTTCAATTAGCTGTGTATAATCCCAAACGGATTTCGAAGCTAGTTATCATGGTCAGGATATTCAGTATAAATGGTTTATTTTTTTAATCTTTTTGATGATAGTTATATATTAGCTCTTTTACTTATTTCCTCTCCAGAGAAGCCATTGTCTCCTAAAGGAACTCCACTGACCAAGAACTACTATAGTGTGGTGAGTCAAAATTGAGCAGTACATTTATTCTTTATGTCACTTTGCTTGCACACAAAAAAATGTGTGTTTTATGTAGATCTTAATACGTAAAGTAGGAATTCATAAATTTAAAATTAATTTGTCATTCTTAGATTTCAACTGTTTATTGGAGTTTGTCAAAATGTAGCCTTCATTGCCACTGTCCTGGTTAAAAAGTGGCAGAACAATATATTGCATCTAGCAGAGTTTCCTTATTTTGTTTATTTTTCTGGAGGTTTCTTGTTATTAACTTCGACAAATACTGTAAGTCACTTCTCCATTTTAAATCACACTATCAGCATGGCATCATATTTTAAGTGAACTAAAGATAATTAGTAAAAATAATAAAGAGTACTAATAATGTATTGTGGACTAAAAAAAGACAGAATTCCTCCTGATTTTCCTGATCATTAACTACTTTTAGCGTTTGCCTGGAATCTGCCAAAATTAAAGTTGTGCTGATTGTGCTGCTTTTACAGGTGGTGCAGGACATCTTGGAACATGAGCGGGAATTTGTCAAAGAATTACAAACCGTACTGAGTTGTTATCTACGACCTCTGCAAGCCAGCGACAAGTAAGAGCAACGACAAGGAGATGTGACAGATCCATTAAAGGGCAAAATCCATTAGACAGAGGGCAACATGGATTACCAGGGAAATCTCTATGGTTGATGTGGATAATCTGAAATTCTTGATTTAGATTTTTTTTTTTTTTTTTAATTCAACATATGAAATTAACATTTTCAGAAATGAGTCAGTATTCTTGAATTGACTGAAATTGTAATCGATGATAATGCTTACTGTACTTTCGTGTTTAACTTTCTTCCATTGTGCATGTTGTAGGAAAGCTGTATTGTCTCTGTTAACGCTAAATAATGTGTATATTCAGGCTGAGCAGTGCAGACAGCACCACCCTGTGTGGAAATCTGGAGGAGATACTCACCTTCCAGCAGGCACTATGTATGGCTTTGGAGGACTGTACCAAGTAAGTCATGCTTAGTTCCGCTTTGCCAGACCATCCACACGCTCGCGAGTGGAGGAGGGTCTGGCTAGACCGGTCTTTTCAGTCTGTTGCTCCCAGACTGTGGAACGCCCTGCCCCTGTCCGTGCATCTGGCAGACTCTGTTGTCTCTTTTAAAAAGGATCTGAAAACTTGCTTATTTAGGAAAGCTTTTGGTTGATGGGTTCTCTCTAGCGTCCCTTTCTTTTGATATATGTATATGCATTTTATACTGTTTGTTCTACCTATTCTGTTGTACAGCACTTTGTGATTTTATCTGTGAAAAGCGCTTTATAAATAAATTTTACTTACTTACTTACTAGTCCACATAGCATTCCGGGATGGGAGAAAAACGTCCACTGGTTTATTGGCATTTCTTTAAACCAATCACAATCATCATGGGCGGCACTAAGCTTTGCATGGAGCCGCTGTAAAATAGTCGTGCGAGAGAAAACTCAGATTTGATAGATAGTCTAGCTAGCTGTCTCAATTTACCCTGCAGAGATCTGAGGAGCAGTCAACCATAGTCCTCATAAATCCACCGGAGTTTAAAATTCCAACACAAAGAAAGCGGAAGGAAAACGGACATCAACGCAAATACATGCATCCAGCAGAATTTCCTGCGGCACCGGAGCAGTCCCGGAAGTGTAACGTCAAGGATATAGACTGCTGGACACAGATCTCCATGAAAATGTTTGTAGTATATTCAATTAACTTATCTCAGTGGAGAGCAATGTTTGGACCACAGTCTGCAGCCTGCTGTGCTTCTTCTGTGAGACATAATCAAATGCCTTTTGAAGACCATTCATGCACTTGGGGGAAATGCATTCATACATTTAGAAGGTATGTTATGTTTTGGATAATGGCTGGTAGGAATGTACATTTTTGTAATACTACTAATTTTAGCTTGAGGCCTTGAAATGTGTTACATTTATCTCAAATTCAGCTTAAGAAATCTTAAGATATAATGGTGTTGTAATAGTTTGGCTATCACCAGACCAAGATTGAACATTAGTCTGGGGAGTCTGCTCTGTATTTTCTACTGCACAGAGGCGTGATCAACGGGCATAGTTCAAATGACTCTGTACGCACCTGGATAGGTGATAGGTGATGTACTTTGCGATAAGCCGGTAATAAAAAAATTAAATAAAAAAAAACGGTCGTTAGTAAGGCAAACACATCCTTCTTTTGTAGGAATTGTTCCAGGGCAAGTTTCTGTTCCGTTTTCAGAAAAAACTTGCCTTGGAAATCTTTTAAAACAGCAGCGACAGTGGCATCAACAGGTTGCTGCGCTGGCCGGCGTGTTGAATGTAAACAAAGAGCTGCTTTCCTTCGCTTCTCTATCGTCATTGTGTTAAACCCACCAATAGCGCACCAGGTGGATAAGTCAGTTTGTGATTGGTTCCTGCAAATTTGTAACGGAAGCAGGATAGATAAACGTACAGGTTTCCAGCCTGAGCTGCAGGGCGAAATCAAATCGCCGGCAGATCGGCCTGGGTTTACCCAGTCTAGTGTCCGTTGAGTATCACAGACCTGTATTTGTCCAGGTTTTAAAACTGCAAGAACGATCTTGTATTGACAGGATACAACTTAAAGACGTCCTGAATAATGGCTTTTCAGTTATTGGTAAATTATTCAGTATATCATCACTGCACATGTTTCTCTTCATCTCTTTGCATATTTCTCTTCTTTTCCCAACCCTTTCTTCACTCTTCCCACCTCTCTAACATTGTCTCTGTCTCTCTGACTTTGCAGAGTCCCAGAGGGCCAGCAGCGAGTGGCGGGCTGCTATTTAAACCTGATGTTTCAGATCAAGACTCTGTACCTGGCTTACTGTTCCAGCCATCCTTCAGCTGTTTCCATCCTCACTGACCACAGGTCAGCCCCTGCACACACAAACCAGCATACCACAACAAAGAAAAGTCTGATTCTGAATCATGAAGATATTTTGAGAATTAGGATGAATAGTGCAAATATATAAGCCCGCCGTCACATGACAACTGTGCTAAGTCATTTAGTCTAATTTTCAGTTTGAGGTTTTTACACTTTTGAATGCTCATGGTTAACCTGACTCCGCCAGATGGATTGCTTCACATTTGCTCAGCATATCCATCTGGGAACTTTCCATTGGAGAATGTTTGGGAAGGGGCGAAAATACTGGTTAGCTGATTGGATAAACCATCACCAACATAGCTGGTGATGGACGGACCAAATCAACCAATCAGATCAACGAAATGTATGACGTACCAACAGAGCAACGACGAAGCCAGGCTCCCCCTGCTGCTGCAGGCAAAGCATAGCTCGTTAGCTCAGCAAGCAAGCAGGATATTTGCTATTTGTGTAACGAGAATTTAGGAATGAAAGGCCCCATTTCAGGTTCCCGGTACATATTCCAAAAGAAGGATCCATGAGAAAAAAGCATTAGCGAGCGGCTAACAGAATTATGGCTACCGCTGTATGAAAACTTGTCTACATCAGGTCAGATTTGCATGCGTTGCTTCCGCTTGCTGAGCCTCGTGAGACCATCCTGATCTCGCGAGCTCCTTGTTGCATCACACCTAAACCCGCCTCAAAAACCAACGCTGATTGGCCCGGTCATTTGGCGAACGGCTCCAAATTTTCTCTGCCTCAAGATGCCAGACTGATCTGCGAGCAGAAAACTGGAGCTCGCGAGATCAGGATGGTCTCACGAGGCTAGCTCATGGTGGCAAACTCACTTGTTAGCTACTTTGTAGTAGCTAACAAGGTTTCTCCAAAACAAATATAACAGCCTTCAAATTATGATGTAAACCAGCAGGGGTCACAAGATGAATTAAAGGGGTCATGAGATGATTTCCTGGGTATAAAATAAGAAAAGGAAAAAAATTAGTCTGCTGTAACCCATGCTGTCTTTTTCAGACTCTTATCTGAGTTTTGCTCTTGTAAAATGCAGTATGGTTTATATCACTTCCTTCCCCTAAAAGTATTCAAATGAAATGTTCTGAGAAGAGATTATCTATATTTGATAAAACTGCTTAAAACTCAGACATGCACTTTTTAATGTGTTAGGGGACAGAGGGGTTAAGGGGTAATGTAACACTTTTCCTGTCTTTTTCACAGTAATGTGTTCTTATATTTGAGAAAGGTTGACATGGGTCATTGTGTGATTTCTGGAACTACTATATGTTGTTTTCTGTTGATGAGCTGTAGTTTAGCTTTGTACCACAAGGTGTCAGGCTTCCCATCTGTAAATGACGAGGAGTCTAACCTGAGTCTGTGCAGTTACAGTGAGACCCTGTGTGCTAAAAGTTTCCTTAAATCCAGTTACTATTAAAAAGCATTGACTGGGACATGCTGTTATGAATCGGTATTGCATAGATCACAGTTGCTGCCGAAATAGCTAAATAAAGTTTAATGATCCAATTTTGAGTAATGTAGAAGTGGCTTGTCAGATTCTACACTGTGAGCTGCAGATGAGGTTGAATTACACACAGGAAGTTGACTGTTGACAGGATACAAAGAACTGTGGTTAATGTAGACAGGCAAGCGAGGCACTTTTTCACAGTAAGCACATTTGCATTTCAGTTGCAGCCTACTTTTTGTGACATTTGTCACATTAACTCAATGTTACCAGTTAGTGTTGCTACAGGATACTATATGATTGAAGTTTTTATCATGGAAACTCATGAATGGTGTTACTTTCAAAGCACATTTTCATGTTTCAGTGAGGTGAGCGTGTTGCAGTTAAAAGGAAAAGTGCAAAAAAAAGATGACTTAATTTGTGCTGCCTTTTTATAAATTTTATTAGCACCATTACAATTGGTCTATTCTTGCACCCAGTACAGACATAATATACTGTGTTTTTTATTTTTTATCACAGTGTTAGTGGTTGTTACAGCGATGACAAATCATATGAAACCACATGTGGTTAAATATGAGGCCCACTAATAGTGTCATTAGAAATTCAGTACCTATTCAGAGAGCATTTTTTGTATATTATCAAATTGTCTCTTTTTTTTTTTTTTAAGGATTTAGAACGTTTTAGAAAACAAATGTATTTGTTTATTTGTGTTATGTTGTATGTAAATGTATCTTTGTTGTGGAGGCACACAGAATGCTCAGTCTGTGCAAACAAATTTTAGAATAGAATAGATGTTAATTGCCATTTGCACAGGTACAGGGCCGTACAGGTACATTGGATTTTCTGTGTGTTGCTGTTAGTCAGCTCTACAAAAATATAATAAATAATACAATAAAAAATATAATGCTATATAAAAAATATGATATATATATATATATATATATATATATATATATATATATATATATATATATATATATATATATATATATAAAAATTTAGAAGAACAATTTAAAGAGAAAACGGCTGTAAGATAAATAAGGTTATAATTGCAAAAGTGCACCGGAAACATACACTGTGTAAAAACTACTTGTGAATATAGATATTATTGATATTATTGCACTGGAGATTTTTCGCATTATTATTGCACACAGAAAACATTTTTATAATATTGCACTGGAAACGTACATAGTTACATTTTCTTAAATTTTCCTTTTTGACATTAAAATCAATCTTTTTATTTTCCACTTAATTTACACAGATAGCATAATGTTTAATAAATGACTCTCTTGCAGTACATAGCATACCTGAAATTTGACTAGATGGTAAAACCATCATTGTATACACAATATGTGTATCCCAGACAGTCCTACTGTATGTACCATCTGGACTCAGGTATATTTAGTGAAAATGTCAATTTAATGCGATGAAATTACTAAATAGTTGTTTGCGGTAGAATTAATTAATTTACGGTACCATCAAGTTCTGGTCATCTGGAATCTGCATCTTTGAAGTGTTCTTCAGCCTTGACATGTACCGTCAGGGTGCTGCTCTGTATACTTTGTAGTTCATCCCCATAAAAATAATCTAAAAACCGTGTGTGTGTGTTGGGTTTACATGATTTACAGTAATTGAACCTCATAGTACTTTTTAGGAAACAGTGACATCAATAAAGGTCCCTAAACACAGGAAGCTGTGTCTGTTGATAAGCAGCTTTAATCAATGTGTGTGTGTGTGTGTGTGTGTGTGTGTGTGTGTGTGTGTGTGTGTGTGTGTGTGTGTGTGTGTGTGTGTGTGTGTGTGTGTGTGTGTGTGTGTGTGTGTGTGTGTGTGTGTGTGTGTGTGTGTGTGTGTGTGTGTGTGTGTGTGTGTGTGTGTGTTTAACAGTGAGGAACTAGACAAGTTCATGGAGAGCCAGGGAGCCAGTGCTCCAGGGATCCTGACCCTGACCACCAGCCTCAGTAAGCCCTTCATGAGGCTCGACAAATACCCTACGCTGCTGCAGGAGCTAGAGAGACATGTGGAGGTACAGGAGAAAATAAACAATGTGGAAATATTGAAATCTTATATAATTAGTAATTACATATGTCATATACATAAAGGAATTTAAAATACTTTCAGCATGTTGTATTTATATCTGTTTAATTGTAAGCACATTTTACCTATTGGAATTTTGTTAATTTGATTTACACCAAACAACTAAATGACGAGTAATGTCAGACAATGTATGTCAGGGGAACGTTAAAAAACCCTTGAGTCTTTATCTCTTTCAATCTCTAACTTCCTTACAGCATACCTGGTATGTGCATCTTGCTTTAACATTTAGAGGGCTCACTTCAGGCAGCTATGTGTGATCTGATGTGTTGTTTATTTCCTCCGCAGGAAGCCCACCCAGACTATGCCGACATTGTAAAAGCGACAGCAGCATTTAGGAGCCTAGTGGTGAGTCTCGGACGTCCAGGGGTAGCTCTGCATGCTTACACTAACTTTAAACTACATCATCTTTGTTAATCTCCATCAGGTATTAGGCTTGTCCAGTACAGAACAAGGCTGAGTGAAACAACCTGTAAGCCCCTCATGTCAATTCTCAATGATTTAGATTGTAAATCTGATGGATTTCCCATTTTTGTCTATTTATTGATTTATCTTCCCAACAAAATTCAAGACACTGACAAATGTGGCTTAAGTAATTTTGCTTTTAAAATGTATACCATTATGTTTTGTCTCTAATGTTAATTAACTGACTAAAACACACTTGTGTGTGTTGTTTTTTGACTATTTGTTTAGAGTTTTTTTACGATGTCACCTTTTGTTGTCAGATGGGATACACACAAAGGACAGTGTAATGTTACATAGCACTTCATAATCAAGCACAGCTCTGGCGAAAGGGGAAAAAAGTGAATGGTAGTGTGTGCAGCATGTTGAGTGATCATGTTGTTCCTACAGTGGGCGTGAACTGAAATGCCATTTTAGAAGAGTTGGATTAGAACCGAGCAACCGCATTGTACCTGAGTGAAGATCACTCTGAGACACAGTTTCCTCGGTATAGCTCAGAGTTCCTAGTAAGAATAGATGAAGTGACTCACATGTCTCTTCAGCAGAGCGGCACAGGAAAGCAGGAGAAAAAATAAAACCTCACAGAAAATACTGACTGTTGTAATTTGCAAGTCTAAGTTTGCATTGTGGGTTTTGAATGTGTGGTTGGGTGTGCAGGCGCTAAAGAAATGCTAGTTACATCTCTGCAGTGCTCCATGTACAGAACCTCATTTTTGTACAATGTGCAGTGGAAAACGACAGATGTTGTCATTTTTCTTGTTTGAAGAGGGAAAGCCCCTGCCTGGCACCTGAGAATGGCTTACCTTATGTTGCAGGTTACTCCATATACTTCTGACAAAGAACAAAAAAGAAAAAAACATGTACACAATAAATATCAAAGGAAACGGTTACATTTTCTAAATATATCCATAGTGGGGAAAGATATCTGCTGCTTGTTACTCAGTATTTCTAAATGGCAAGACACCACCTTGTTTTCTAAGAGTATGTGTCACATACTCTACATTGTGTAATCTGGACTAAAACTCTTCAAATCTAGAAAAAGATATGAATAGCAAATATAATCCCAGATCAGACCAAAGTTATGTCCAAAGGAGCCCAATGTATCTCCCTGTTAAAATGAATTATGAAACTTTTTGTCATCTTTGTTAACTGATGTGTTGTATGTGTGTGTTCAGACACAGTGCCAGGAACTGCGGAAGCGCAAGAACCTGGAGCTCCAGATCTTGTCAGAACCAGTGCGGGGCTGGGATGGAGACAGCATGAAGAGCCTGGGTCATGTGGCTTACATGTCCCAGGTCCATGTGAAAAATGGGTCCAGTGAGGTGAGAGACATGTCGAGTTTGACTCAGTCCAGGCTGACCAGAACGCTTCAATTGACATCCCCCCCCCCCCCCCCCCCCCCATCTAATTGTAAGGATTTGGATGTCTTCAAAGCTGTAGATTAGAGTCAACACGTATGTCAACGACAACACCCCCTAACCCTTTCTGGCGGACATTCTTTTTTTGAACAAAAAGCATCCTGTCTCGCTTATGGTATTATATCATGTCCCGTGTCACTTCTTGTGTGTTTTTTAGTTACAAAATGTAGTTTGGAGACCAGACATACACATCGGGAATTCTCTTGGTGAAAGATCTTGTGTGTGTGACCCCCCTGTTGCCAGCGAGTCATCATGTGTGAAAACCACGACTTTAAGACTCCTGATTATGAGACAGTGCGTTGTGAACATTATAGTGGTCTGACAACTTTGATAGTCATGTAGTGTGAACTTAGCTTAAGCAGACCGAGAAAGTGTGAATGGCACCTCGCGGTGAAGTGCTCTAGATTTGTTTGACTGATCCTTAGTCTCACAGTTACGAGTTAAGGGCACAGATGGTACCTTTTTTAATTCCCAAACCCAGAAGTGTGTCATTTTATAAAACAAATGTGAAGCATTTATCTTGGCCTAAATGAGATTTTGGGTTCCCAATATCCATGAAACTGAATGGGGAAAAAAAAAAAAATCCGTCCTTTATTTTCCTCTTATTCGATATCCCCCTCAGGTGTGAAAACCGAAACCTATGTAGGCCATATGCATACTGAAAAACCATCTTGTCTTTCTTGTGTGGTTTCTTTGTAGGGGTCGGTTTTCAGTCGGTGGTTGGAAGAAAGCCCAAGATTGACATTTGGATTCACGCTCTTTTAATCACTGCTCACTGCTTTCCAACCACCATACTAGTCACCATATGTATTCCAGCTTCTTGTCAGCTCATCTTATTTTCCATTCATAAAACAAGTAGAAACCTTGCCAAACTGGTTCCTCACTTGAGCTAAAATATGCTAGTGTCAGCTATAATGATAGTTTCGCTTAAGTGGGTGTGACATAAACTGGCACGCATTTGGTTTTTGACAAGCAACATAATGAGCAGGGCGAGGTAGCTTGTGGCCCGGAGGTAAAATGGTTGCCCCAAAACCAGAAGGTGTCAAAGTGTCCCTGAGCAAGACACTGGACCCCAAGTTGCTCCCCGGACGCTGTATGTATAGCTGTCCATTGCTCCTAATACTTAGGATGGGTTAAATGCAGAAATAGTAATTTCATTACATTGTACTGTGTGTATGTGACGATTAGGAATACAAGTTGTATTTGTATTTTCAGCTGCAGCCACCTTCCTTTCACTGACTGCATAAACTAATAGGCCACATTGCAATCAAATATTTTTCGTCTCTTTCTTTCAGGAAAAAGAGGAGCGCTATCTAATGCTTTTCCCTAATGTGTTAGTCATGCTCTCTGCCAGTCCCCGGATGAGTGGCTTTATTTATCAGGTGAGGTGCAACATATACAGCGAGTCCGCTACATCAGTCCTTCATGAGTCATTTTTCAATTTGTTTTAGTTTTATTTTTATTTATCTTTTATTATTTTTGTGGGCACATAATTCCATGAGTAAAGGTCATAATGAGATATATTACATATCACATACCTATGCCATGGGGTCTTATTTCCTCTTCCTTTGTTTGTCCCATTCAGGGAAGACTGCCACTGACAGGCACCACAGTAACAAGACATGCAGAGGATGCAGACAATGCCCACTATGCCTTGGACATCACAGGTTTGCATCTGAAGCTCTGTAGGAAATGATGCCTCCTTTTCTTTTAGTTTAGTTGAGGATACAGCACTAATACAGTAAAAAGAATTGTAACCCAAATAAAGACTCGTAGATCAAGCATTAGCTCATTCAACAGCCGTGGGACAGTTGTCACTCCAATCCCAATCAAAGGATATCAAACTTGCCCTACTTTTTCAAAGTAAACCAATTGCTTCACATGGATCTCGATGAAGCATTTGATTGAAATAATCCCTTGACTTCCACAGTAAGAAATGGAAGTCACCACCACGATAGTCACCAAAACATGTTGCTTCACATGCCTGACACAGCATAGTCATGTCTCTTTTATTTGGGGCATTTGCAACCTGTCAACAGGTTAGACAGTGTTCATTTTGTATGTAATCATGTATTTGTTCTTGTCACACAGCATGACATTTAAAATTCTGGGGGAAGTAGACCTAGATATACGGCACCTGCATTCCCTAAATTTGTCTGTCTGTGTCTGTCAGGATGCATGATCGATCGTATAACAGTGTTCTGCAGTAGTGCCCAGGAGTTACAAGAGTGGCTAGAGCACCTTCAGCCCTTTACCAAAGGAGGAAGCCCCACAGGCACCATCTCAAAGGTACACATCACAAACGCACACGCACACATACAGTAAATTTAAAAGTCAAAACGATACCAAAAGTGAACCCGACAACATGCTGAGGTGTGAAAACATTGGACTCATCTTTCATTGCACGTTCCTACACACTTGCTTGTCTTCTTTCCTTTCTTGATCGTCCCATGTAGACTGTAGAAGGCAAGCCACAGAGCATGGTGGGCCCCCCCACTCACCTCTCCCACCTGGGCAGCCTCAGCGCCGTCAGTCGCGGCCCCCTGGAACCGCCAAAGATCAGCAAGCCCTGGTCTCTGAGCTGTCTGCGCCCCGCGCCTCCCCTCAAACCCTCTGCTGCACTGGGATACAAAGAGGTAGGAGGCTGTAGAGCTTCACAAGCAAACCTACACAAGCTGGATATAGATGCAGTGTTAGTTAGAAACCACAATAATAAGTCCCCCTCCTCTACAAGTCCCCCTCTGTCCCTCCTTTTCTATCTCTACTTTTTTCAGACCTTCACTGTCCTGTTTCACACAAACCCTTCCACCAAACACACAAATAACACAAGTAGTGAAGACATACATACCTGTAATCCATTAATTGGACTAATATTGACACATATATTAGTACTCCAACTAGATGAGTATATAGATTTACATAGATATTCAGTGAAACACAGCTACAGTTGTAATCTGTTGGCATGTCAGCTGCCTGGAATGTACTTTTGTACCTTAGTACCAATGTAGCTTTCAATGTTTGGAGATGTATGTTGGATTAGTAACTTTTTCTGCCATTGAACATTTTTATTCACGAGTAGCAGAAATTGTTATTCGATAACTAATGTTTTGAGTGCTTTTCATCAAGGTAACAAAACCTTAATTAACTACTCCTTATGACATTTGATATGTTACAATACAATAACTTCAACTACATGTGGTCACTAGCTCAAAAAACCTTGTGCTGTGATGACAACAGGAAACTCCTTTGCATATGTATATTAGTACTTTGGACAATGTGTGGGCCAGCTAAATAAAGTACATGGTGACTGCAAAGCAGCAGCAAATATTATTAAAACAATATTAATTATGTACGTAGAATAGATTTAAAACTACTTGAGTGTGTCTTAGACATAACAGGGTATGATTACGTTCTGGGTTAGGTAATTTCATTAACGGCAGCATGATCCCCATGTCTGACTGGCATTGAGTGTACCGGCGCTTATGACCTACTTGGCTCTGAGTGTGATGGTGCCCACTCGGTGACCCGCATGAGAGGTAGAAGCTTTTACGCAGTTATCAGTCAGAAGTTTCAGTTGGCGTGGACAGTTTAGCAATATGTTGATTATATATTTACAGTAAACATGCACATAGGCACTTCTGTACTTTTTAACAAAAAAATACACACCTATACTTTCAGCTATCTGCTTTGAGAATACAAGCTACGGGCTCGTAGCTACCTTGCTCTTTTTCTCTGCTCTGCAGAGATTGCATGCATAGTCTTCTGAATGCATAACCGTCTTTCTGCCAATTTCTCCATGTATCTCTTTTTTTACATGAAGTAATCGCCCTATTCTGCATAGACAAAGAATAGGTGAATGGCAGAGCGGGGTGTAAAAATGTTCACCATTAACTCTCTATCACACCCTTTTCTCGTCGTATGTTTTCATGCACATTTCCCCTGTTTCTCTCTTTCTCCATCCTGCTTTCTTTAGAGGATGTCTTATATCATGAAGGTAAGGTTAGATCTCAGTGTGTGTGTGTGTGTGTGTGTGTGTGTGTGTGTGTGTGTGTGTGTGTGTGTGTGTGTGTGTGTGTGTGTGTGTGTGTGTGTGTGTGTGTGTGTGTGTAAGGATGTGGGGGGTGGGATGGGTTTGTGTGTGTGTGTGTGTGTGTAAGGATGTGGGGGGTGGGATGGGTTTGTGTGTGTGCGCCTGTGCCCCAGTGTTGAGCTGTCATGTCATTTGCTTCACTCCTTTCTCATTGTCATCTGTTGGTTTCCTGTTTCTCATGTGGCCCTGCATGTCGGCTCTTTTTTGTAATGCTCCAATGATGTGAAAAACACATGCAAAACTACCTCCAAAGGGACAGAAACTGATGAGACAGAAACAAACCAAAAAGAGACACAGCAACAAAGAGACAAACCTATATATATATATATATATATATATATATATATATATCTTTTTTTTCTTTTCTTGAGGTTTAGGTGTCCTCCCTCAAGAAAAACATTTTCTTTTCAAATTTGAGCACCTACAGCACGTCTTCCATAAACTGAGGGAAAACACTGTATTATATCTGTTCTCATGCAACAGTACACTAAATTTCTACTCTAGGTGCTGTTTTTGGAAATCTAATCCAAGAGTCATGTCACTGCTGATGTATGTGTGTGCTGATGATGTGCTTGCACAAGTGTCACATTTGAATAATCAGCAGCCCAAATATATTGCCATAGGTTAGATGATGTCTCTTTTGAATGTCAATACATGTTTCGGAAAAAACCTGGTGGGAGCTATGTTTCCCATGCATGATGATGAGCAATTGTATTAGACATCACAATGATCCACATTAGTTCTTCGGCAGGTGGCTTTAAACAAAACTCCAAAAGGATGCTAAAGCTCCTATGTGTCTGCTGGATGTGAAGGCAGTTGTTAAACATGTTGGACAGAACAGGTTTACATAAGGTGATCATATTTCAGGACCTTGTGTCTGTAAGCTTCTTGTGAAGTTCTGCTCCCAAGCGGCCATAAATATCAATCATGTGGCTTTAAAGTGGCGTAAATATCACAGAACGTGTATACACTGTGCATAATGCACTATTGATGTACTCCAAGCAGATGGACGGACCTATAAACGCTGCCATTGCAGCGTGCCACTGAATTGCCATTTTGCACGCCACCCTACTTCCCCTTTCCTCCCACGGTCACAGTGAGAACACCAAACCAATAAGGGAAGAACCTCAGTACACATCAAGTAAATGAGCTTTATGCCGTGCGCCTGCATTGACATGAGTCCCTGAGCGACTTCAAAGGTTCTAAGAAACATGATGTCGTCAATTATACCTCCTGATTCTTATGAGGGACTTTTAGGAGTCTGCGGTGGAGTTTCACGATGCCCCATGAATTACTGAAACAGACAATTCCGTACTCTCTATTTCCCTATTGCGTGTTTGACTAAGCCTCTCCTCTCCTCTCATGGGGCAAATTACTACATGTAAAGTATTATAAGAATATGACATTCATGTCCACAAGTTAACGCTTCCCATCGGTTTTTAGTGAGCTAATTATTCATCACACCTCAGCTTTTAATGTGTGCTCAGGAGAGGAAACTGACATCACGTCTGTTTTCAGACCTTAAACTCAACCTAGCACCTTAAAAAGAAAATCTCTCATTCATAAAACCACATCATTGTGGTTTTGCTATAATGTAGAATATTAATGTGATCACATCTTGGCTTTGTGAACACTGCATGCCACAGGTAAAGCATTTGTTCTCCTTCCCTGACAGTAGTCAGTGGTAGGTGAAATGTTTTTTATATAAGTACCGTGAAAAAATGTGGACTTATTACTGAATTGATTAATTATATTTATATATCTATTTTTTGTTTTTCCTTCGTTAGGTGTAATACATATTAGCACAGATAGATTACCTGGCTGGTTTGGTCACAGTCATCACCACATGCTTGCTGCCTTGTTTGTTGATGGATTTTGATGTTCTTTGTTCATAAGGGATGCGTTTCCCCGTAAGCTTGCATTCTGTTTGGTATGGAGCCTTGGCTTTACGTGTGCGTCTGTGTGTGTGTGTGTTTGTGTGCGTATGTGTGCGTGTGTGTGGATGTAATGAATTTTGAATGTCGCACTCCTCCAGGACTCCAGCAAAAGCCCGCGGCCCATGAAGAAGTTCCTGCCAGGAAATAGGAAAAAAGAGCGGAAGCCCTCTGATGACGAGGTTCAAACGAGGAAAAGTAGGAGTTTAATCTTGCTATAATATGAAATGTATGGGTGGCATCAGAAATTGTTTATTACAGAGGACTTTTCATCTGTGTGTGTTTGTTCAGGATAATTGTGTCTAGCGCCAGCCCGTAAAACAAATAAAACAGGAATTTGTCTGCTGACTGAAACTCGTGTGTATTTATGATATTGACTATCTCTGGTATTGACAGGCACGGTTGCGCTGGAGGAGGACGCTCAGATACTGAGGGTGATTGAGGCGTACTGCACAGGAGCCAGCCTGCACCAGAACACCACAGGTGTGCGTTTATGTAAGGAAAACGTTTCTTTATTGCCTTCTTAGGTTCACATCTTCAACAGATGATACAGTGATGAATCTAGTTTTTTTATTACAACCCCAAATTAGAAAAAGTTGAGACAGTATGGAAAACACAAATAAAAAGAAAAAAAAAAGTGATTTCCAAATGTACTTTGACTTGTATTTCATTGCAGTCAATGTGAACACAAAATATTTCATGTTTTGTCTGGTCAACTTAGTTTCATTTGTAAATATACATCCTTTCCTGTCATTCAGACCTGCAACACATTCCAAAAAAGGTTGGGACAGGAGCAATTTAGGACTAGTAATCAAGTAAATTGGTTAAATATTGATGTGATTTGAAACAGGTGATGTCAACAGGTGATTGTAATTATAATTTGGTACAAAAGCAGCATCCAAGAAAGGTCTAGTCCTTTAGGAGCAAAGATGGGCCGAGGATCGCGTTTGCCAACAAATACGTGAGAAAATTATTGAAATGTTTAAAAACAATGTTCCTCAAAGAAAGATAGGAAGACATTTGCTTATTTCACCTTCAACAGTGCATAACATAATTAAAAGATTCAAGGAATGTGGAGGAATTTCAGTGCGTAAACGACAAGGGCGCAAGCCTAAGCTGAACAACCGTGATCTCCGATCCCTCAGGCGGCACGGCATCAAGAATCGTCATTCATCTATAAGCGATATCACCACATGGGCTCAGGACTACTTTGTCAAGTTCCACAATACGTAGTTACAGCCACAAATGCCAGTTAAAACTGTACTGTGCCAAAAGGAAGCCCTATGTTAACAATGTCCAGAAGTGCCGTTGACTTCTCTGGGCTTGGAGGCATCTGGGATGGACCATCCCACAGTGGAAACGTGTACTGTGGTCAGATGAATCACTATTTCAGGTAATTTTTGGGAGAAATGGACGCTGTGTGCTCCGGACCAAAGAAGAAAAGGATCATCCAGACGGTTACCAGCAACAAGTCCAAAAGCCACGGTCTGTCACGGTATGGGGTTGTGTCAGTGCCCTTGGCAAAGGTAACTTGCACTTCTGTGATGGCACCATTAATGCTGAAAAGTACATTACAAAGATTTTGGAGCACAATATGCTGCCTTCAAGAAGACATCTTTTCCAGGGACGCCCATGCATATTTCAACAAGATAATGCAAAACCACATTCTGCACACATTACAAAGTCCTGGCTGCGGAGGAGGAGGATACGGGTACTTGACTGGCCTGCCTGCAGTCCCGACCTGTCTCCAATAGAGAATGTGTGGCTCATTTTGAAGCGCAAAATGCGACAACGAAGACCCCGTATTGTTGCCCACCTTAAGACTTGTTTGCAGCAAGAATGGGACAAAATTACACCTGAAACAGTTCATCACTTGGTGTCTTCAGTCCCTAAATGTCTTTTAAGTGTTGTGAAAAGGAATGGCAACATCACAAAGTGGTAAATGCTTTACTGTTCCAACTTTTTTTGAAATGTGTTGCAAGAACCAAAATAGGATTATTTTTTATTATTTTTTTAAACAATAAAGGAACACAGGAGGAACACATTAAGTGATGTGCTGTTGTATTGTCTGCAATGAAATACAAGTCAAAGTACATTTAGAAATCACTACTTTCTTTTTTTTTTTTTATTTGTGTTTTCCATACTGTCCCAACTTTTTCTCTCTCTGTGTGTGTGTGTGTGTGTGTGTGTGTGTGTGTGTGTGTGTGTGTGTGTGTGTGTGTGTGTGTGTGTGTGTGTGTGTGTGTGTGTGTGTGTGTGTGTGTGTGTGTGTGTGTGTGTGTGTGTGTGTGTGTGTGTGTGTGTGTGTGTGTGTGTAGCGGTGCGGAAAGAGTGTGTCCCTCAGGTGCTTCTGCCAGAGGAAGAGAAGATCATTGTGGAGGAGATGAAGAGCAACGGGCAGACCGTTATTGAGGAAAAGTAAGCATATTATTACTTAGGCTTATTTGTGTGTGGATCCTGATTTTCTCTGTAATTAGATTCAGAAATATGATATTGACCCTAATTAGGCTGTTGAGGCATTATTCTTTACACCGAATGACCTTGGGTTGAAAGCCAGTATCACCTTCATATCTAAATTGTGTTTTTACCTGCTTAATACATAAGCAGATGTTTGAAAAGGAAAAAAAATGCAATAATTCTTTTTTTTCTTTTCTTTTTTTTCAGGAGCCTTGTTGATGCTGTGTATGCTTTAAAGGATGAGGTTCATGAACTAAAAAAGGTAAGTGTGAATTTAGTTTGACTAATTTACTGAATCTGCTAAAAGTGTTTCACTAACACAGTACGTGTAGAGATCACACCAATATATCGGATTATATTTCTTTCTTTATATATTATAATCTTTTTATTATCAGTTTCTCTGCCACCATCTTTTGAATGGGTGAATGAGAGGTACATTGTAAAACGATTTGTCCAGCAAGGTAGGAAGGCCATATAAAAATGCAGTCCATTATAAAGTCGGTTTGCTGGTGTATTGGCCAGTCTCTAGAATTTTAGTATAGAGTTTTCTACATTTTGCAAGCGGGAGCAGCCGTTAAATACTGTCATTGTCCATATGTTTTACAGGAGAATAAGTGGATGAAGCAATTTTTGGAGGAGGAGCAGAAGTCTCGCAAAGATCTGGAGAGGGTGGTTCGAAAACTTGCCAAGCAGAAGAATGATTCTGCTTGGGATGACAGCGGCCACTGAACACATCCATACGATCATCCTCATGCTGGTGTGGCTGTGTGTGTGTATGGGTACATTTATGTAAGCGTGCTTGTGGAGGGTCAGGTGTGTGTGCGTGTGTCTGTCTATGTTGCGTCTCCATATTTCAATCGCACAGCAGAGTTGGACTTTCTGACGACAATGCTTGGAGTTTCTTCACTTCAAGTGCTGGAGCTTCATTTGACATTTTTGATTAAATCTAATCCGTCTTCCTGATCCAACCTCACTAGATGAGACCACACATATAGCTTCCTTGTGAAGCAGCTCAGCTAAACCAAGACTGGTAAAGTGGGATGTTTCAAACATACTGCCTCTTGGCGACTGGCACTGTGAACGCTCCCCCAGGAAATGGAACAATTATGGACAAAAACAAGTTCTCCGCTGCTTCTTTTGCTTCAGTTGGAAATGGAGAAGGAGTACGAAGCCATCAAGTCCAATAGGTGTTCTCTTGCATGCACTTCTCTTACCAAGGAGACACATTTTCTTCTCCTCATACATATATATATATATATATATATATATATATATATATATATATATATATATATATATATATATATATATATATATATATATTTCTTCATATTTTATTTGTCAATTCTAGGCATTCACATTTTCCAAGCCGTTTTGTAGGCGTTTAAGCAATTCAAACAGGTTAGCTCATCATGCTACATTCAGTTGTTTCCAAATGCAGCCCGGTTTATTTAAAAACTGCATGAATGTACAGTGTTTTTACAGTATGAATTCTGCATCAGAAATGTGATAATCAAGATATTCAGATATATAGTCCAAAGCTATCAGGGATGCAGCTGCATAATAGAATAGGAAAGGCTTAACTACGTATCATTTATAGACAAGAGTATGCAAATAATGGCAAAGATGTCACCCCTACACTTCTTACTAAAATATATACAAGTGTAATTTTAACACATTAATTACATAGCCTTGCTTTATTCTGATTTTTTTCAAAGAGTATTCCTTATTTATTGTTCACCCAAGCATTTAATTGTGGTGTTAGCCTTATAGATATTATTTTGCTGCCTTTTACATTTGTCTGGAATTGTATTAAACTACATTGATGTGTAAAGGCAAAACAAGACATCCTCGTTTTGGCCAAGGGAAAATAGACATTTTTTCTTCACAAAAGAGGGAAAATGATTTTAAAAATGAGTCTGACTTTAGAATTCAGAGGTTTTTGTTTGCATCCTCTGTGGCCTCCTAACAGGGTACTCCAGAGCTGATGGAGACAGGAAATAAAAACGAAAGATTTATTTGTGGGTGTAGAGTAGAGCTCAACTGTTTAAGTGCCTCCCGAAAGGTGTCGATAAACTTAAAGAGTTTAAGACTGGGACTAAATGCATGATTTATATTGAAAGTGTCACAGGTGGTTAGTTGTACTATTTCAATTAGAGTGGCTCAAGCTTAATTGGTGTATATATATAGGGTCTAAAAAAAACAACAGGTATTTGCATGCTTTCTAAGATGCAGCCTCTTTACAAAGACCCACAGCGGTACATTTCCTCATGAGGTTGAGTGTGTGAACTGTCAACACTGTTATCTACTTAATGTGCTGAAGAGCAGCAGTGGATGCTATTGAAATGCAATAAGTGACTGCTTTACTGTCTGACCTCTGGGTTAGTCCCAGCATTGAAGGTCAGATTTTGAGAAATTGCAATAATAATATATGAATTAACCCAATTTATTAACCAAAAAGGGCCAGACCATGTGGTTAATCCACCAAGTTAGGCTATTCATTATTGTCCATTTGCCTTTATTAATCTAGTCTCTTGATATTGATGATTGTTCAAAGATCACTGTCCAGGTCCCAGTTTGCATCACACGTGATCCAAAATGTAATAATATTGTACAATCCCTCAAGTGCTGTTTTTGTGCCTCTTTCCAGGAAGGTCAGTACTGTGTAGGGTGCAAAGCATCACTGGTACATCTGCAGCAGAGATGTGTCTTGCTCAAGGGCACTTCAGCAAAGAAAAGAAGCTGATCTTCGATTGTTATTCCTAATGGGACGTTTTGTTGGCAGCCAGACTGTCCTCAGTGTTACAGAGACTCTGCTTCCTGTACAGATGTCTGACTCATAATGTTCACTGTTGAGATTAACATTATGCTGTTCCTGTACCCTAATTGTTTTAATTAAGTACCACATACTGTTGTTTTCAATTCCCAATAGCCTCAGCGAGCACTTACTGGTGGGAGGGGGTTGAACTCGGTCTTCATTATGTTTATCTCCAGACCACTGTGTGTATTGTTTTTGAAAGGTTGTTCTATGCAATTATTGTTGTTGCAAGTATTATGCTTTTTTTTCTAGACACTGTACTCTGCGTTTGGTATGGTCATTCTTTTATTAAAAGTTTAATATAATATGTGAATATTACATTAATTTAACCAAGTGAGAAATGGAAAACTCCAAAGGTTTTAAAAGTGTGTCAACCACACAGCATGAACTGCATGTTCCCTCATTCATACTGGAAAATCTACCAAGACAGGGCTTTCCATGTAGCATTCGGCACATGTGCAGTTCAGGATTTTGTAGGTTGTTCAGTTTTCGGTAGCAAGAAACCCTTTACAGGATGGAAGGAGTGACTAGAATAGATGACATCCTGTGAAAGTTTACCACTTCTGTATCGATAAACACCTCCATAGAGATTCACACTTTCCATGCTGTTTTTGCATTGCATTGCATTTTGCTTATGATGGGCGGGGGGGAGGGGGGTTGTAGAATGTTTTTTACTCACTAAGTACTTTCAAGACATAGTCTACTTTCAAGACATAGGGAGGCTAAGGTGTACACAGTAAGTTAAAAACTAGGTCAAAGTCTAAACCGTACATGTGCATTTTAACAGGGCACTTAAAGTTTCTTGAGTTGTGTATCATGATTGTTATGTCTACATTCACTTATATTATTGTGAGGTAATGCCTATATTTTTAAAGCAATCTGCATTTAAACTGTATCACCACATGACAAAGAATAGAAATGAAACCAAAAGGTTTACTGTGAATGGATTACACAACTCAAACCAGTCTCAAGAGTTTGATGAATGATTACTACAGTATAACATGGGGAAATGCATGGTAACCAATTGCTGCCTGGAAAGAAGGAAAAATACATCACAAAAGTGGAAAGTCTGTGTGACAAACTGTCAACAGTAAAATGCCAATTTGTAATTAAGGAGTTAATTAAAGTGTGTTCCTTAAAATAATCAGATGTGGACACTGCATTTGCTTTCCACAGAGAAGATATTTCGTGTACCAATGAAAACAGCATGCAGATGAATGCAAATGTTTCTTTATATACATCAAAATGACCGTTAGTACTGAGTCCAGTTACCACCTCTCGAGTGGTAACCTACATCTTAGGTGGTCATGTTTGCAGAAAATACATCATTGCTATGTGGTTTCCCGCGTCCTAGAAATTGAAAACCATTGTGGTACTGACTTAGCGTGGAAATGCAGCATGGTTTTGCGCTGTACAGCAAATGTGGTAAAAGATGATTTGAGTCTATGGAGGATCATTTTGGGTATGTCGGATGAGTAGTGGTAGTCTTTGCTGTGTTTACTGGTGCCTAATCTGGGTATTAGTAATTGTGTTTTAGCAAACATCTCAATGCAGATTTTCTTATTTAGGACTGAAAACTTTTTTTGGTTTACAAAAAAAGGCCTGCACATCTTTCTTTTACACAATTTAAAATATTTTGCATTTTTCATGCAGATATGCTCCATACTGGGACATGCACACATGGTGCTTTTTGTAGTTTAGACGTTTCAGTCAAATATGTGTAACTAGCTCCTGAAATAGAGCAGATGCAAGACAAAGTGAGGAAAAGAGAAGAAATCTTCTGGATTAAATATCAAAGTTTCATTTCACAGCAATACAAACTCATTTACATCAATAAATACAGAACAACCATTCACAATACTGTCACAAAAAACATCCACATATATTTCTGATTGAATAATAAATTATACTTTAGGAGTGTTGTCTCTGAAATCCATGAAAAAGATCAGAAATCCAGTCTATTTAACAGTGTTCTCAGAAGATTTAAATCCAAGTAGATCCACTTAATGAGTTCCCACTTTTTAGCTTAGGTCCATACATGTGTTCACATAGGAGTCCTACAGTTTGTACATCCCAAAGGTTGTGGCTCCTTCCTCGTAGTTCACCAGTGAAAGGTCTTGTACCCAAAGGCTTAGCTGGTTTCCTTTCTCCAGCGTGATCAACTCTCCCAGCGTGGCCGTGCACAGGCGAGGGATGGATGAATCGCTTTCGTTCAGGTTGCAGTAGGCCTGCATCACAACCTTCTCCTTTCCTTTGTCAGTATCCCTCAGCTTCACCCAGCTGACCAGTGGGCGCCTAGAGTCGCCTTTGGAGAAGGTCACCCTGGAGTAGACGTAGTAGTCGCCAGACTGCAGGATAGTCAGCCTACTGTTGTAGTAGGGTCTGATGTTCCTAAGAATTGAGTGGCTCATGTCCCACTGGAGATAACCCACTGGAGAGACAAGGGGAGAACATTATTGAGAATACTTTTACTCTTCTAAATAGGTTTTACTTATTTTACTACTTTACTTGTTATTTTGTTTTTAAAATCCAACATATGTCATTTTTAAAGTTTCTTACGTTCAGATTTCTGATCTGATGTGTGAAATTTCTGCTGCTGAACTACCATGCGTGCCAAGGGTTTGTCGGAAGTTTCCTGCTTTTCTGATGAGATATAAGCAACTGGAGAAGAAAACAAACATCTAGTCAGAGACATTTTTGAGATTGCATTTTTTAATGCAACTTCATGTGAAAAATGACTTTCAGGAAGAGATAAATGAAATGAACTTACCTTTTCCTTCAGCTGAGGGATGCTGAAATGAAAGCTGAGGGATTGAGAAAAAAGTAAAAGATAAGGAACAGGCAGTACAATGTGTTGAATGTGGATTTCCTTATGGATTTTACATGTGTAATATTTTTAATTAAATATTGCAATATCTTTATTCACAAAATGCTCATCTTGTAATAACACTGAGAGCTATGAAATCACACCTAAGTTGTTTGATCAAGGCAATGTGTTGCATTGCAACATGAACATTTTCTGTAGCAGTTTCATTGGTCTGACAGTTATATTTATACACTGAGCAAAATGTGTGAACTGTCAGAAGATCTAAACAGATCTATTCCAATACTCTAATGTAAGCAAAAACATGGGCAGTGTGGTATATATATGTGCTTCATGTATTATATATATATATATTTGCTTCATGTATTATAATTAATAAAAACGTTAAACTTAATCAGTAGCTTAAGATTTAAAATAACAATTTGGCTTGTTTTCTTTAAGTCTGTGCAAAGTAAAATATTTTAACTTGTAATGGCTTGGAATATTACTGTATAATTACTGTAATAATACATGCAGCAATGGCAACTATTAGTACAGTAACTATACTTAGTTAAACGAAAAGAAAAAAAAGATATACACATTATTATGTTTTACCATTTTGTCATTGTGGTACAGATAGATGAATCCTCCGACCGACAGAAATAAATGCAGCAACACTACACCAACCAAAAACCGGACGAGAGACTTGCTGTGGCCTCGCGATGGAAGTGGAGCCGGGATGAGGACCGGCTGGGACGCGCTGAGGCGCGGAGGCACCGGCGGTGGAGCCAGGCTGGTCTGGTAAGTGTTGATCATGGTAGAGAGGAGTGCTGAAACCTAGAGAGGCCTTGGGTCCGTGACATCCCATGCACTTCTGAACCGCTGCTCTCTCAAGCAACTGACTTTGTCTCTCGCTACTTCCTGGAAGATGCAGATCTGTGACCTCTGGTGAGTTCATGTGCGGACAGTATGTGTGCGTCTGACACTTTGCATTGTTTCCTTGCCTTTCTGTCAGTAGGTGTCCCTAAACGCCATACAATGCCATGATGCCTTGTATCACTCAGTATTTCTATGTCAATGTGGCAATATTTCTATTTTTGGCCAATGAAAAATTCCCAAGAAGTGTAGTAAATATTGTAGTATGACAAATAGTACCATATTTAGTTTTTAAAGTAGACGACATTACACATTACAGAGCATATATATTTTTACACAGTTTTGATGCTGTGGGTATTTTCTGAGACCAACAGCATCGGCAAATATATGATTTACAGAGCAATACCTGAAGCAGGAAATAATACATTTACAACTAATTTCCCTTAATAAAACATCAATGTAATGGCTCAGTGACCAATATGACTGTATATGGTGAGCATGATGTAATTTAAAAAAAGCCAAGGATTCGTTTTCTTTTCTTTTTTTATGTTCACAATATTAATTTGATTATTTCAGTTTTTTTAATTTACAAGGAATTCAGATGTGACACCTTTAATTAACAAATTTCATTGACCAGAGTTATGATTATATAGCCTGTTGAAAGCTTACTAAGATCATCCCAGTTCAATTCAACTTCAAAAGGTTCACAAATACACAATCAAGTAGTCTATCTTTCATAACAACCACAGAATATGTAAACTCTGCTTGGTTGTGGTGGAACATTGGCCTGGAAAGGTATCCACTTATCTTTTCAGTCTACCCAGATAGCCTGGTTAGCCTAATCTGAAACTTTGTTTTGTGACATTTTGACACAGTGAGTTACAGGGTGCTGCATAGAATGATAATGCAACTTAGCAGATGCAACTATGTTGTCATACGATGTTTTGCCTGTGTGAGGTTACAGACTAAGTTGGTGTTAGTCAGTTCTGCACTGCAGCATTTTAGCTTCTGTAAACTTCAGAGCCTGAAACCCCAAGCCCAAGACAAGAGGTTGTCTGACTCAGTGTAAGTGTTTTAGGGTAAAAAATGAGCTTACATGAGCTACATATTTTAAATTGGTTAAATAACCCAACAATAAATTTAAAAGATAACACTTGGTAAAAACAATCCTTTGATACTGGTTAAAGGTAATCCAGCATTGCATCAGTGCTATGGTGACCCAAACTGGATAACGTTTTTAGAGTGGTCTTTCTAACGAATTGTTTTGTGCTTTAAACCTCCTAAATATGAATAATGTACTGTACACTATGTATGATTACTGTGGTCACTAAAAATAAAGTGTTATTGGAGTTTGTGTGTTTATTGTCCCTGTACGGAAATTAGGTTGCAGCAGAAACCACATGGCATTCTGGGGTGTTGTTGATCTGATTTAACCCAGCCATTTCAGGTGTCTGGAGGAATTCATCAGGAAGCAGAGGCGGGGAGCCTCAAGCGGGCCGACGCTACAGGTCACACATGTGGGAGACAAACATTTTGGAAGACTGATTCTTATTGAAAAGACACATTTTTTGTTTCCCACAACACAGCTTTTTGTAAATACACCTTTTGGAACCTGAACTACAACACGGAGAGTGGGCTCGCAGAGTCCCGGCGCTGACAAAGGACGCTGGAAATCAGAGCTAAAGCAGAGGTCAGTCCCGACAGCGAGGTCAGCAAAGCAAGCAGGCCTGGCTATGGAGTGTGAATTGAAACAGCGGATGGGTGAGTCAGTTTAACACAGCACAACCCCTCTTAGGCAGGAAAGAATACACTCATCTAGGTCTCATTCTCACGTTAAATGCATCACACAAGGAGAGGAGACCAACACCATTAATGTTACGAGCTAGGTTAGTCTTTAGTAGCTGTGTTCCTTTATTCTACGAGCCCAGGTTAGCTTAGCCTTGAAACAATAAATACATAATAGTCATATGTACAGTACATAGTATATAAATACACTGAATATACAAAATGTCAATAAAGAAAATCCCAGAATTAACTTAATCAGTTTATTGCCTTAACTTGTCCATATGGTATCAGACAATATATAATCATTTTATTAATGGTATAAAGTTATGGTCTTGTAATTGTTGTATCAGTAGTTATACTAGTATAATTACTACTGGTATGTTGCTATTGAAATAAACACTCCTGTTTGCTGTGGTTACTGTTTATTGTGGAAAGAGTCGAAGATTACGAAATAAAAAGACAGGATGATACTTCAAAATCAAAAACACCTATAGATGGTTTTGGTTTCTTGTAAACTGATAAGTAAGGGTGGATATTACTTTACATAAAAGGTAAGACATTCGTTGCATCTGGATGTCTGCCAGAGAACTATGGACTGCTTTAACTTGGTCAAACCTGCATCAAACATATTCATGTATTTTCAGATAATTCATTCAAAACATGTACATTGGCACTTGCATGTATTAAATATGCATCAAAGCAGAGGCTGAGCTATGGCACTGGGTTTACATTCAAATGTTTAAGAGTTGACAGTGAAATATATCTTCGTATGTAAAATCAATAGCAGGGTGTTGGGGAATTTGTGTCTTTTAGTTGCACTTTGGATTCTAGACATAATAATGATTTTTATGGAGTGTAGTGGACAACGAGAGTGTGGCACTCATTGTGCCTGCTGCAGAGGGCAGTGCTTCTGGAGCCGCTGAGGATCTGACACTGTGAAGAGCTGAGGGAGGCTTGTGTGTGGACGGAGAAGAAACCAGAGAACCGTGTCCTCGGAGTTGGGTGCTCCTCTTCTTGAACAGACTGGGGTTCCCCGCTGCACTTCATGAAAGCCACGAAGCATCTATAAAACTGTAAAAGTACAAGAGACCTATCTAGTAAGCATGAATTTGGTGATTTTCAGGACTAAAGACATTTAAAAGTTAAAACTGGGATTCGTTTGAAAATAAAGGACTTTTTAGACATCTAGGTTACATTTAACCATTGTTTGAATAATTTTAAATAGAACCTAACTACACAAAGACATTTCCAAGGATTCCCAAATGTCATCTGACCAGCAAATCACCTAATCAAAGCTTACTGGGTTAACTAAAGAAAATCAGTAGGCACACACTGCATCTTGCCCCATATATACAGCTATAGGGGAAAGAGAGCTCTTGTGGCTACCGCAGACTGAAGTATGTCATCTAGTGTGCTGCATGTAGCATCTGATAAGTGGTACTGAAGAGACACTGAGAGGTAAAGTAATAATCATAACTGAGACTGAGCTGCATCCTAAATGTCACAGAGCCCATACCAGGGTGCCATTGAGTTCTCCTCTGTCACTTTCCTCCCTGCTTTATATTTAGATAAGGCTGAGCAGTCATATGCACTTCAACCAACAGATTTTACACAACATATTTCAATCTGGTACCATTTGTAATAGTGACAGTGATTCTGGGTCTGCCTTCATCACCACCCTGCCCTCAGCTCCCACCTGGTTGTTGAAGAACACATAGACGACCGGGTTGACGACAGTGCTGAACTTGGCCAGGACGGAGGGCACCACGCTAGCCATAGGAGTGATCAGTCCCGACCTACCGAAGGTGGCCATCAGCGCCATGATGCCGTAGGGCATCCAACACAGCATGTAGCAGGACACCATGGACAACACCATCGCCAAAATGTGCTGCTCTCTTCGCTGAGCTGCCTGCCAATTGATTTTACCTACCTAGAGGCATGAAAGAGGAGGTTAAACCTGTCTTGACAATGATTTCCCTATTGACTTAAATACTAAGAAAAAGCATAGATCATGTTTGTGTTATTTGCAACATCCCTCTTTGAGGGTCTGAGGTAGGTGGAACCAGGTAGGCTATATGAAAAGTAGATAAGGTCAGTTTTAAAGTGCCTCTCCCACATGCATTGAGCATTTCTTTATTTGGTGCCCTCCAGTGGTAGTGTTACAAAAAGACACTGTGACACACAGCAATGTATGCTGACACTCCTTCCTTGCCCCTCATGGATCAAACCTGGGGAAACTGAGAAGAAGGAGCAGGCTGAAAGCAACAGATAGAGTGATTCAGAGCAGGTTGTTGTAATTGCTCTACAAACAAAAACTTGAACAATGTCAAAGAAAGAGGGCATTAATCACAAAAAAACACATTCAACACAATTTTTCACATAGCTCACTTGAGTTCCATTTGCTGATGAAGGCTGTGGGATGTGGTTGAAAGTTTTGAAAAAGCTATTAAGTGAACCATGAGTTTAGATTATGTTGTACGCAGTATAGTGTATAGTGGATTTAAAGTTTAGTGTTGCTCTTCCATAAAGAGACAGATTAAAGCAATAGAGATATTGTTTTGTCCCTCAGATGGTTCAACCTCCCAAAACACTGGATCCTACATTTCCCCTAATGCAATTTGATATTTCTTTTTTTATTTGACCTTCCCTGTCTTGAGAGATGTGTGGCATCTTTCCAACGTTACACCCCCAGTGTTTAACGCTGGCTTTCTGTTATAAATGTGACACAGAGCGTATCAGTCAAGAACAATTATCTTATCTTATTATTTTTTCACAATTAAGAAAACTACCTCCATAGTCACAGAAGACTCATAGTGACAAGTAAACTGAACTTAATGTGTAACATCAGTGGAACACCACTTTAATATCTATGAGGGCTCCAACTAGTTTTTTCATTTTGTGCTTTTTGCCAATTGTTCCACTTATTTCATAGACAAAATAATGGTTAAAAATGTTTGTGCAATACGTATTATGTATGTATTAAGGTTACACTGTAGTGTAAATTGAATTAGAATAATATACAGCACTGTAGACTTGCAGTATAACTTGTTAATGACTGCTGGATCTATTAGGACAGATCCAACATGTACAAGTAAGTAATGGTCATGTTACAGTAACCTCAGAAACATAAAAAATATATTATTGCAATTATGCTGACAGCAGTGTGGCCACACTGCCCTGCTGGTTTCTCCTGATGTGCTGTAGCTGTGGGCTAAAAATAGTCCATACATAAGACAAGTGGTTAGAGCAGCATCTCATCTGTGGTGATTGTCACCTTCTCAGTATTGATTTCTTACCCCTGTGGTCACAGTCTTGTGTAATTACCACTGAGATGCTCATCACTGTGCTCCATGAATAAATGAGCATGTTGGCCTGGTGAAGGAAGCCCTCCAGAGGAGAAAATCCTGCCCTTTGTGTAAAATCAGGCTCCTGCACATCTCTCACACAGTTGATTACACTGCCTTGTGTGATATTAGGTCCCCACCTCTGTTGCTCTGTCTCCTCAATCTGCTATCATGTAATAAGTTTTCTGACAATGTTCAGTTAGCAATGATTTCTGCATGGCTGAACTTTTGTTCCGTTTGGATGTTACCCGCAGAATAAATCACACTATCAAAAGATAATACTCAATTCTGTCTCATCCCAACCGTTAGATAAAAATATGAAACTCAAGGAGTGCTACAGAAGTGTGCTCCATTAAATAAATGGAAATACATCTTTTTTTTCAATTAAGTCTTTTGTTTGGGAATAAAATTGTATATTTTTGTTAGGAAATGTGTCCATTGGTCAATGTGACAACCCAATTACAGTATGAAACAGTAAAAAGAGTATGTGTAGACAGTATCATCATTTAAATCTAAATGCAATGCTGTCATGCAGAGAGAGAGAAAAAACTCCAAGCTTGAGCCACACTGAAGCTGTTGCTATAAATGGCATCGCTCCTTCTGATGTGTCACTTTAAGGCACATTTGAGAAGCCAGCAGAGGCTCCATAGACTGATTGCTCAGTTTCTAAGAAAAGGTCTGGTGTGTGCTGCTGAGCCCCCATTCAAGTCTGCAAAGCTCTAATGCTCTGACTTCCTTGGGTGCATAGAGTTTAAAGAAACAAATGGAGGTGCTTATAATAGCAGGTATCCAATAGCAACAGGTTGCTTCCACAATCTAAATACACCTTCTAGGTTAATGCATTGCTAGGAGTAGTAGCTGCAAAGTGCACACCAATTGGGAGCTCTTAATTGTCAATTATTTGTGTGAGCAGCAGGTTTATGTAAGCAATGAGTCACTGGAAACTGAGGGGGGGCCGTTGCCCTCAAGACACAGCCAGCAAAGAACGCACAAACTCTTTTTAAGACATTGCCCTCATTCCTTCTTCTGCTGGATTAATGTATTGTACGATTGTAAACACAGCTGTGGCTTCTGGCTTGATGCTCCTTGACATTAGCTTAAAAACATGTGACCAACTGTTAGTGCGAGTCTGACACCCATCACTTGACCTCTGAGCCATGATCTTATGGCCTAGAACAGAGCCCACTTCAACTACTAAATCAAGTGGAAAACATGAATTCTAACACGAGGATTTACTGTGGAAAAAGTTGTCAGAGAATGACAGATGTATAATTGAAAACACATTTCCTAACACCATTTGCATATTAATGACACAGGTATCTTAATTTAGATCTAATTCACTTTAAGTCTAAGTCACTTTGAGCTGTGCTATTAAGTGACTTTCTCATGTGTGCTGTTTAGGGTGTTCCCATTCACACTTACACATGAATGAGAAATAATGTACACATATATAATAAATACACTAATACAAAAACCTACAGAAGCAATGGCCCTTCATCAAACTTTGCATTGTTTTCTTTCATGTGATTCGTGTTTTTTCTTGTTTTAATTTGTGAATCAAAATAGTTTGCGTTGTTAAGAGTGTAACAGAATAGTATGAACTCACCCTCCTGATTGCCATCAGGATCCCGCCGTATGAGTAGACCATGAGTAGAAGAGGCAGCAGCAGACAGAAGATGAAGAGACACAACACGTAGGAGATGCTGGTGGGTGAACGGAGGTGCCACTGGACAGAGCATGTGGTACCGGGTCCCTCGGGCCCATAGCTGCTCCAACCCAGGATGGGCGGCAAGGTCCAGAAGAGAGAGTAGAGCCAGGAGCCTCCGACACAGAGCCAGGCCTTCCTGAAGTTTGACATGTCGACCAGGGAGGAACACAGCACGGCGGTGTAGCGCTCATAGGAGAGAACAGACAACGAAACCAGGGACACAATCCCTTAAAGAACAAGAGAGGAGAAAACAGAAATGTAGATAACAAGATTCATCCTTATGAAGACCCCAGCAACTCTAAACTCACTGCCTCACAATGAGTCCACGATTGAGGGTCAAAGCCAACCTGCTGTAAAATGAGGAGTAGTCCTGAAACCTTTTTCAAAACCAATTCTACCAAAATGGTTACTAGATGGAGAACAGCTTTGAATTTATTGAGCCCTCAGTTTCAATGAATAAATGAATAAAACAGAAACTAATTAAATGAAAAAATTAAAGGTCCTGTCTGACTGACAGTACCTTACTGGCCAGCTCTCTGGCTGACTGCAGTTCACTTCAATGTGTGTGGGAAACCGTTTTTTTTTAATTCTTTTATTGAAACCGGAAAACTTTAAAGCCTGAGAGACCTTCAAAGAAACACAATCGTAGGATGATTAAGAGCTGTCATTTATTCTGCTTTTCAGCCAGCTCGGCTTAATGGATGGTTCTGTCGGTCAGTCCACCACTTTGGTCCAGACTGAAATATTTCAGCAACCATTTAATGGATTGCCATGGAAGTTTGTACAGTCATTTGTGGTTCATGCGCACTGAATCCTAATGACTTGTGACTTTTCCTGTGATGCCCCCCAATGAGGTTTAAATCTGTGGTTTTGAGAGAAATGTTCACTGGATTGTTTACCATGACATTTAGGGCACATAGCCCCCTGCAGGAAGACCTGTAATAACTTTGTTGATTAGGCTACCTGACTTTTCATAAAGCGCCACTACAAGGTTCAAATTTCAGTTTGTCCAATATTTATGGCCAAATGCCTGCAAAACTATTGTCATTCCCATCAGCCTTTAACTTTCTGAATTACTCATACATTTATGAGGATTTTTTATTATTATGATGTAGCCTATAATTTTTATTATCTGTAGCCGTATCATATGTAATGCCATAACTCCTTTGTGGATGTTCCTACGCAGGAACTGCTGAAGAAATGTACCTATTGAGCTAATTCCGGAACGACATTGTCCCGGTAAACAAAACAAAAAACAAAATAAAAAATGAATACAAACGTCCCACATTCAACACAAACCGGTGGGAAACAAAAGTTAACAGACAAAAAGTTCTATATTTGTGCTCATCGCCACACGTCACTCACCAAAGAGGGAATTGGCGAACCCGTACCACTTACAGCCGTCCTCTCCAATGAGCCATCTCCCGTGCAGACTCGCAGCGAAACTGAATGGTGTGCCGAAAACACACACGAGGATGTCGCTCAGACTGATGTTCAACAGGATGACATTGATGGGCGTCCAGAGCGAGCGAAACTTTGCGAAGATAAGAAGAGCGAGGAAGTTGTTAAAGATTCCCGCAACTAAAATGAAGCCGAGGCATACTGCCACCACCGTGTGGCCGGTCCGGCTCAGCCCGCCGGGGCTCTGGGACGCCGGGCAGTCCCACAGAGTGGCGACGGTGCTGAGGTTGGAGCTGGAGAGAGAGCTGTCTGCGGTGCTGAAATTGCAACCGCGTATGTGGACGACCATAGTAGTGAGAGGAGAGCAGAGGGCTGGAGAGAAGCATAAATTCCTGCACAGCCCCACTACAGCAACTCTACACGCTGCGAGGACGGATTTATCACAGTTAGGCCTATTAGAGTGTGAAGAGAGTTGAGTGCCCTGTGCACTTCTTATACCTGCTCCCCTATACTGTAGGCTATGTAAAATACCCTCCCCCCCCCTCTCTCTCTCTGCCACGCACAAACACTCACTGTTTGTCTTTTTTTCTCCAAATATCTCCAGTTATTATATTGAGTCATTTTGATCACAATAGCCTGTGTAAATACAGTAAATCCCCCACATTTATTGCTTTCCAGCAGTGAATGCAATGCCTTTCAAGGCATTGTGCTGCGCTCATTTTGATACGTGCCTCAAATAGGCATTGTTGCAACGTCTTTTACTGGCTTTTAGGATTTTTCATTGCAGATATAGGCCAGATTAAGTGATTGTCCAAATTTAAGTTGTCATATTCCATTCAGGAGAGCATTTGTCAGGGGTGTTCCGCTCCAGAAATACACACTTTGGTTGCATGATTTTGCTAAGCTTTGCGTTTGTTGCTTTTTGTGCTTCAGCTCAGTTCAATTGAGCACAAAGTAAGTCACCAACAAAGTTTCACATCTGTTCAGCATTTACTTTTCTGCACAGCCTTAACCAACTTACATTAACTTTTAAAGGACCATTCCAATGTTGTTTTCTTTATGTTTTATCCTATTTAGATTATGGACATCCTGAAAAATATAAAACATTATGGTATGGCTTCAAAGTAGTTAGCAGTATATGTAATCTGTAGTTAATTTTCACAGTCGCAGGGAAAATCACTGTAAATCTCAATTGCTATGGTCACTAGTGTCAGCTGGAACCCACATGGCGCAATCAGGAACACATAATGCTGCCTATTCTCGCTTTGCAGTCAGTATCACTGGCTTAGACACATACACATGCAGTATGTGCCCATTGAGCTCTGTTAAAGCATTAATGCAGACCCAATTGCCTCACTCTCTTCCCCCCATGTGAACCTCAGATCAGCCTTATTATGCCTAATACAAGGGAGGAAGAGGGATTCTGATTTCAAGTCTGCATGGCTGCTGAATCCACACCTACCTCCCAGAGAAATGTAAATTGTCTATTATTTCTCACCAGCTGCCAATCTGCTTTCTATACTTCCCCAGGAAGAGCTGGAAAACATTGCTGTGGAGAGGAACATCTGAAATACTTTACTTGGCCTGCTGCCATGGCATTCCGACCCTGGAAAAGCAGAGGAGGATGGATGAATGAATTAAATGGGTATTCTTAAATGCGAGGTCAGCCCAAAAGAACAAACTAGATCTGACTAAATATCAGTTGAAGAAGATCCAGCCAGTTGTTTTGAAAAGAAGAGGTAAAAAGAAACACAAATCCTTTCTTGAGTCATTTTTCATATGAGAAGATACATTCTACAACAAATACCAATATTCATTTGCTATATCAATCTACGTCTTGAGTTTTTAACCTTCATCCCTCATCTGCAACACTTGGTAGAAATACCAAACCAGCTCTCTCTGTGTCTAGCTCTTGAGCTATTTTTGTGCAAAGTTGACATGAAATATGTGTTAGACATACTGAGCCAATCAATTGAAAGGTTAAAGAGTGGAGGGGTAAATCCTTAACCAATGTATTGCCAAATTAAAATAATTTCAGACAAATACCAATAGAATGCCTAAAAAGACTATGGTACAGATACTGAATGAGATTATATCACTGGATTGTTTTGTCAAGCGTCTATTGTCTGAGTTGGATCTGAAATGCAGAATGACATTAGTGTGATGGGATTCAGCAGGAAAACAGGTCCTGCTTCCAGGACCTGTTTTGTGTTAATAACCACAGTGAGTTAAATACCATCTTCAATAGGTTTCCAGTGCTGTCCAATTAAAAATTACCACATGAATAGTGACATTACTGAAACCATGGGGTAGTGTGTACTATCATGCACATGCAGACTTATTGTTTCAAAGTCTTATTATATTAGATGTTTTTTTAAATAATAGAAGAATGAAAAGGCTACAAAACATTATATAATTGCAAGTATTCCAACCTAAGTCTATCTTTTCGGTCAAGCTACCACACAAGCTTCAATGTAACACCACCACATTATTGTTTTACAATAACCTTCTATAATCACAATATAATTACTTATTTCAATTAATTCTGAAGTGGACATGCATGTGTGTACTAAATTTTGAACAATTCATCCAATAATTGTTAAGACATTTCACTGAAAACCACAAATGTCAACCTAATGGTAACGCTAAAGGAAGGGCCAGGGGATCCAAAGTCAGTAGAAGTCATCATCTGGCGAACATGAATGTCTGTACAAAATTTCATGTCAATCTGCTTTATGGGATTCCATCCTTCCTGGCTGAGTCTGACTACCAAGACCTGTGTTACTGATTTGGTAATTCACTCTGCAGGAAGTCATTTGCAGAAGAGGGGAGAGAGGGCTGGAATATCACTCATCGGCACATCAGAAGCAGCAACCTCAACCTACACACTGTGACAGACAATATCAGAAAGATTCAGTTGAACCAGCCTTTCATCTGGCAAAGCTGTAGTTGTTGACGAATGTTGAGGTGATCAGTTGGGCCAGTTGGTGATGCTAACATCTGGATGCTAACTGCAGAGACAATAAATCCCAGGAAGGAAACAGCAGAGATGTGGACTTTTTAAGCCTTGGAAAATGTTGGTTCTCAGAAGACCCCTGCAAATGCAAACCTGTCATATTCCTGAGGATGTTATTGACCTGAGCCTGGACGCCTGTAAGGCTAAAAGTCAGTCAACCAGAATTTTGTTGCATCTTCTTTGCTTATGTCCACCAAGGGGTAGATATTGATGAATAGATGTGCAGATCCAGCATGATGTCAGATGACAATATGCAGTCTATATACTGTTTAAAGACTACATATCAACTGTGTAGGCATCCACATATGTTTGTGTGCATCATTTCTTTCAACAAAGGTATTATATGTATGTTCCTCAGTGATGACAGTTGGGATATTTCCCTGCTCTAGCATGATCCCATTTTAAACACGAGCATTAGTTAAGGCCTTGGCCTGATTATGAGTTGTTTGAACACAGATACATGGAGGGCCCCCTATTCCACCAATGCCTGCATCTGGCTTGGGGTCCATGGACCCTCAGGAACAGTGTGCTCATTTAGTAACACATGATTGATGCAGTACCAGATGGGAGGAAGCTAATATTAGCACAGCATCATCAATAATCCCCCCTCATCATGTGGAGATGGCTACTCCTCCATCTGTGGCCATGAAGTGGCATCATGTATCTCTGACTCACTATGAAAAACAATATTAGATTTATTGATTTAACATGTGTTGCAGATGAATTATCTGAGGGTCATTTAAAAAAAATAATATAAGCAGGGCAGGTATTTCCCAGTTGCCACAAGGGTCATGGCCATCCAGCCCCCTCAGTTTGGCCTTATGCCCCTCAAAAAATAATATGTGCTGAGGCCACAGAGGCCTTGATGCCCCTCCCATCCTGCTACAGCTGATTTCAGCTGAGTGAGCAGAAGACAGCAGGAAATTTACCATGAAGATCAATTACAACCACTAATCTACAATGCTAGAATAGGCCTATGATGCGTAAATCTCTCTCTCACACTCTGTCTCTTCCTCTCTCTTTTATGGGCTAAAATATAAATGACTTAACATTAACTTCCACTGCTCGCTTTTCAGGCAAAGTGTACAACAGTTCGTTTGTGGAAATAATTAGCTTAACTTCTTGAATGGTTTCATTTAAGAGCAGTAGTTCATAAATGTATATTTTTAGATATATAATTCAGCTGGTCCGCTATTATCTGCTACGCTTTTTCTCACTGTTTTCTTTCTTTTACAGAGGCAGTTTCCTTCTTTACATAGTATATGCTTTGCTTCCTCGTAGGCCTATATATGGACATAAAAAAGACACTGAAGAAATTACTCTGAAACTATAAAGATAATTAAGTGATACATATAATGCACACTGTAAACAATGAATGTAACACAGTGTATTCATCAGTTATTTCATCAGCTGTCCTCTCCCTGTTTCATGAATGTACAGTATGTACATTAGCCTCAACTATATAGTTACTGGTCTAGTGAACTAAGACTATAGGAGGATTGTACAATTAGGATATAGGTATTTGTAATTGTACAATCCTTCCAAATTGCAGTTCACTGGAGAGAACACACATTGTGTGCTAAGAGTGCCAAATTAAATGCACATGGAAAAGGAACATAGATGATCCTTTGTTAAAGAATACAAAAATAAATAAATCAACTAAAATAAGGACTTTATATATTATTCTTAATTGCTGACTTATAAAACACATGTGCAACTGTATCACCCTTTTCTAATTATCTCAACAACTGCCATAATATATTCACTAAACTTCTAACAACAATATGAACAGCAGTCGTCATACAGCAATATAACAGTAACAATGAGTGTCATATGAATAATTATAAAAATAATGGTCACAACTTTATATTATATATACATATATATATATTAACAGTGCTTAACTGAACAGCAATATGCACCTGTTGTGTTTTAATGCAGGCTGATAATAATAATAATAATAATAATAATAAGGTAAAACCACTGCTGAGTGAACAGAAAAGGCTCCAGGATTAATAAATCCTGGCTGTTAGCCTGGTCAGGAGCAGGCTAGCTGTAAAGAATAAATCTCCATGGTAATTTAGGTGCCTCTGCTTTTGTGCAACCAAGTCAAGGCTGAATTCATCCAGGATATCTGGAATATCCCGGCTTGATCCCTTATCTGGGTTTTGTGCAATACCCCTCTGGTCTTGTTTTGTCTTATCAAAACACCACAATAACAAGACGTGATTATGTAGTGCTCTACTGGACTAGACTTTCCTAGTTCATGACCTACTTTCATTCTTAATTTCCTCTTGACTGAAGTAAACTATCTTGTCTATGTCCAATATTGACACCTTTCAAAAAGTGACACATACACATAGGTGAAGAACTTTAATCAACCTCACAAAGCATCAAGTGAAGTTCTTCTCAAGGCGTGAACATGCTCCAATAATGAACAGACCACTGAGTTAATTCACATTATGAGTATGTTAGGTAACTATCTGTGGTCAACAGTGAATAATGTTTGAGATTTTGTCTGCTCAGATATTTATTTAAGATATGATTCCAATGTTGTACAGTGCATTCCACAAAAGTTAAACATTACAGAAAACAAGTCATTAACGTAATATCACGGTCCTTCATTTTGTTTTGTTTTTACATATGAAATATTCCCAAAGCAACTCAAGCTTATATAGGGTAAACTATTGCATCAATATTTATACACTCACAAATGTTCACACTTTGACTTACTGTAATGCTGGTCTATTTACTAGTGTAGGCCCACTAAGAGAAGTGCCTGATAAAGGCACAAGAAAATGCCCTTCATCCAACGGGAGCAACAACATATACAATGCTTTGAGATATGCAAGAGGAGCGACAGAGTTGAAGAACAGGTTTGTCAGAGAATGTTCCCTTACAAAAAGGTTGTTGCAGTTAGTACATGCTGACGTACTGAGGTCATTTCACTGAAACACGAAGCGCTGCAGTGTTTCTTTTGTGTATATGACTCTCAGTGAGGCCTGTTTGACAAAAGAATATCTGAGATCTGAACAGAAAGCCGAGCGGCTTTACAGAGCCACAAGTATGTGGTGTAGTTGAAGATGTTCCCTGTCTCTGCTGCTCCAGCCACTCTCTCTTCAATACCAGTACAAGTCCTTCTTGTCCAGATGCCGTCCTGACAGAAAGGAGACAAAAAAAAAATGAGCTGTAATATATTATTACATCATTTTCACGCTGTAGCGTTTCTCAGAATGAAATGCACAAATTCCTGAGTATCAAGAAACGATTAAGGAAGTCAGGAACAGGTAATTAAGAAACCTAACAAAAAAGTTTTAAAATAACTCTTAGATAATTAGATAATATTGTGTCTATTCTAATTATAAGCTACATATTTGTTAACCTGGCACATAATTATTGACTATGTATGTGGTAAGTGGTAATGCATCATGATTGTAACAAACGGGTGTGAATATTAGTAAACTTTATCAAGAGTTTTTATTAACTAGTAATGCTTTCCAGTAAAAACTCAGTTGGTAATTGTAAGGGATGCCTGTACTTTACCTGAAGAGACAAAAAGTTAGAAACACATATGTACATGACAGGGAAGTAATGGTTAGTTTTGCATGTTATTGGTTGCAAGACATTTTTAAAGATGTTATATTGCAGCTGAAGGCCTACCAGGTTCAAAGCCTACAGCAGGGTCCATGGAGTCTCTATATCCTTGAGGCACGGTCCAGCTGGAATGAAGTATTGGCTTGGAGCTGGAGGCCATGCTGGGTCCCATCTCACCCTGGTCAGTATGCAGTAGGTTGAGCAGGGATGTGGCGTATTGCTCTCCAGTAACATTCAACCCTTCTGGGGACAGAGAGTAGGTAATGGACGGCAACCCTGGGCCCTCTCCTGCCCTGGCTGTGAACGAGTTCCAGGAGCCAGGAGCGTCGCCTGCAGGGCTGAAGTTTAGGAGACGTCCTGCTGCAGGAGGGACCTGTGACTCTGAGTAACAGTCAGGAGCACTCCTCTCACAGGGCCTGGTTTCCTCTGCGGGGGACAAACAAAGAAGCCACGTGGTAAGGATGAATGGGATTCATTGTCCTGCTTTTGGTCAGGTAGGTCATACACTGTTGATTTTTTGTGCTTACCCAATTTAATAGTTTTGCGAATTTTCTTTGTCTTTCCTGCCGGTGCCTTGGCTTTGCAGACTTTGCTGAGAGCACGGGTGAAGTGAGCATCCACCATGCTGTTGATGTCCCCCTGAAAGTAAGTCAGGATGAAACAACGAGAATGCTCCTCCACCTTCACAGCTATGGGACTGTCTGTTCTGTCCTCCATGGGTCAGTTGTGACTGAAACAAAACAGGTTGTTAACTCTACAACATACATGAAACAACAGATGTCTGTAAATATATACAACTTAATCCATAATGTAGCAGTCCACATTTTCAGTTGGTCTTTCTTTGCATATAGTGATGAAATGGTTTTTATGTAGCCTATGAGCCCAGAAACCCCTACAACCTTATTCTCTTGGATGCCAATTATTGGAAACAATTTAAACCTTGTGTTGTGTTTGGGTCTGTGGGACCCATTTTCAATGTTTGCTAAAAGAAAAATTATGCTATTTATTATTTCTTCTTACTCAAACTCATTGGCCTTGGCTCATCTTCTGTGAAGAACATAAAACATAACTTATTTTCAATGACTGCACATGGTACACCCCCCTCCCCCCCCCCCCCCCCCCCCCACACACACACACACACACACACACACACATAACTATTACATATGAGGTGTTTGAGTCTACTGGACCCAGGTGTATTTAAATGTAGGTTCTATGAAACTATGTTGTCTTTCTGCACCTGCTACTCCCACACAAAGTTACAAAATTGTTACATTTCAAGCACTTTCACCTGTTCTGATTAAGTTCTAAAAAATAAGTACCATTTTTTATAATTGAATTTCCTTATTTTCTCACAAAAAACAAAAATGATCATATGATCATAAATGTGATCTCACAGGGGAAAATGGCAAATATGAACCATAAATGATGTATATATCATTGGTTACTGAGCGAAAGTAAACATCTGTTAAGTATTTTTACATAAACTGTTATGGCTGTATTGATTTAAAAGCATAATAATGTGGTGGGTCCACCAGACTCCACACAAGGGTTAAAATGAATGTGGTCTGGATGACTCACTGCTGACATACACAGTAAGAGTGTAAAGTGGTGTTCTTTACTTTCATTTTAGTACATTTTATGGCTTAGTATTAACATATTATACTAAAAATGCATGAAGAAATTGGGCATTATGGTTGGGCATATATTTTAGTTTGCACTGCAGTATGTTTAAATAAGGGTTCTGAAATGCATAATGAATATCGCTGATTTGGTGAAATATAATGCCAGCCACTAAGGAGTGAAGTTTAAATAATCACATTACATTCATCCTGTAGCAGATCGAAAAAAAAACACTTAATTGAACTGCTGGTTTTGAATAAAGAACCAAAGCATTGAGTCAGTTATATTTCAAGTAACTTGCTTCTCTTACCTGACCTAATGAATGCCCGAAGATAACAAGGGAGTCTGTCCTTGCATTAGTTGATCGAAGCTGATGTGTTCACTAACATGAGCAGCAGCCGAAATTGTTAGAAAAATGTCAATCAATGTCATCAACTTTCCTATCCTCTACGGACAAAATATTTCGCTCACTGAGCCTCCAAAGTTACATGGTGTGTTAGACTGGGAGGGCGCCTGTTCATAGCTGTCTGCGGTCAGAAGGCAGCTATGAACAGAATGTCATCCAGCAAGTTCCTCCAGAACCTGACTGACACCTTGTTAAACATTCCTCAGTAGCACTGTCAAAACGTTAGACACAGTTAAAAACAGCTCTGAGTTGAATTGCCTGTAACAGAGGTTACGTTACTTCAATATGGATATTACAACATAAAGTGTATCCTCATTAACATATGTTACCTATTACAAAAAAAATAAAATAATTGGTGCTCTTGATGGGTTTAAATCTTCACAAAAAAAGCAATACTCAGAGGCTCACAAAACTCACATTCATATTTTATTATCGTTGACATTGAGTATATCTTTAAAAAATGTCTTCAAAGGAAACATGAGCAGGTAAACTTTCCTGCAGACGGAGAGCTGCTGTACAGACACATGGTTTCATGTCTTACGAATTGCAAAAATATATTCATTATTATATTCATCAATTTCTAATGTACTGTACTTGAAAACATACTTTTCCATTACATTTAAATGGAGTATCCTCATAACGGCTTCCTGTGCAACATTTACTTTACTATTAAAGGTTTTACAAACACATAGTATTCCTTTGTGTTGTTTTGTCCTTCAACTGTACAGTGGAAGCAGTTGTAAACCTTGAAGGTGAAGTGTATGCTAGATTAAATATGGGCTGCTTGCATGACATTTACTTTACTTGGAAATGACAGTCGGCACAGTATTATCATTATTTTCATAGCTGGTTAAGGTGCAGGAGTGTCCACGGACCTATTGTATTTCACTGAACAAGTGTTTTTTTGTTTGTTTATCTTTCTCTGCCCATCACAGATATGTAGCTGTTCTATTTTCTGCTGTCACGGTTTGAGATTGCTCAATGGGCCTTGAAAGGGAGAGCTGTACAGAATGGCACATACAGAGGCCCGCTCACGCCCCCTGGTGGTGGTTTGGTGCTGATCCTGTAGAGGAGTCTGAGATCTTCCTGATGGTGGAGGTGTTGTCAGAGGCAACTGAGTCAGAGTTAACAAGATGGTTCTTTTTGCAGTGACCACCCACTGTCACGGAGCGGCTGCAGTCTGAACACACAGGGTACAAGAAAGAGAAAACAATGCATCATCCTGCTTGAAAACACTTCCCCCTCAACCATCTGGCCATTCTAATGCAATGTTTGTTCACAAACAATATGTACCTGAGTAATCACTGAGTTTGAAACGTCCACAGCACAAGTGGATTCTCCACTGTTTCCTCACATTTTCTTTCATCAAACAGTGGAACAAAAATACAAAGAACCCTAGGACAAAAGAGCAGAGTTATTAGACAAATGCTACAACATGTGTGTGTGTGTTTCATTTTCATGTATTAGCTTCAACTACACTCTTAAAAGTGCCTTTTTCTTCACATTTGTGTTACGTTTAAAAAATGCTTAGATGCTTCTCTATGAGTCAAGGAAACAATGCCACAGTTATGAAATCATTTTAAAACCAAGGAGATAAACTGTGCATATTTACCCTGCAAGCTGTTAAAAATGGAGAACAGGTACATCAGGATCACTCTGCCTGGCCCAAAAGAAAAAAATCCCAGTAACCATGTCAGGCCTAAGAGGACGGTGAGACTGGCCACTGCCCTTAAGTCATGTAAAGAGCTGGCATTGTTTGCTGACCGCTTATTGGCCCTCATATTTCTGATCTGGATCAGAACCACGATGAACACAGAGATGTTGCACAACAGGATCAGAAGGACAAATGCCACCACAGTCACGAAGAAGAAGACGTCATTCTGCAGCCAGCAGCTGGCGGGAGGGAGAGGGTTGGTCAAATGTCATTTACACTGAGATTTGTGATAAATGCCATTTACTACATGCTTTCTTTGTGTACAGTAAGACGCTGCTGAGTGTTGGATTTCTTGTCTGTTGGTTGTTGTTTTGTCCAATTTTCTCATCTTCAACAAAAAATTATTTATCAGGCACTCATATGACTTGATCTCACAGTTTTCATCACACAATTTAGACATGATGCTCCAAAAAGATAACTCACTCTAGTTTCAACTACAGACCAGTGCTTGTACTTACAATTGGTCATTAGACTGAGGCATCACTGCAGCCTCTTCAGGCACACTGCCATAAGCATCTTTATCTATGGCCAGCACCAGGCTGACTATGACCAGAGGAACACCTGTGTGCAAAAGTGTTGAGAATTATTTTCTGTCTGTTGCAGTTTGTGTGGTCTCGTATAGCCAGACCTCTCTCCAAAAAATTTTAAATAGCTGATTTTCCCTTAAAGATTCTGGTACAACCCCTGGTTCATGCTATCTCAACGGTAATGCTTTTTTCTATCATAGATAAAATAGAGACTTTTTTTCTATAGATACACTTCCATTTATGATATTTAAATGAAGTAACCCAGAGAATCACCGCACAGAAGATCAGTGGGTTTTGTCAACATTCAAGGATATAATTCAACATATATTATGAATAAAGTTTGTAATGATTAATGAGCGATAAATAAAGAGCTTTTTTGTTCAAGGACGTTCCTATTTTCCCTATAATAAATTACATAGTTCTTTCCAGGGTATTTCTTGGAAAGATAAAAAACGTATGGATTCGTAAAATAAAACGTTAACAACTAATCCCCCAGCTGCTTGACACCAACCAATCAAAATACACTCCTGAACCCAATCAGCCAATCAAAGCCAACTAAACTTTCACTACAGTCACAGTTCTGTCTTACCCCATCCAACAGCACATAACTTGAGGATGTAGGAGGGAACATAGATGTTGAAGACCTTGACCAGTGCAAGGTACATGTGCACAGCCTCCAGGCCCATCCAGGTGAAAGAAGCCAGCAGGAAGTAGTGGAGCGTTGCAGCAGTGGCAATGCACAGACTGTAGTTGGAGAAGGATGAGAGCCAGGAGTCCAGAAGGAAGAGCATGCTCAACCCCAGCAGGGCAGCTGACAGGTTGATGAGTATCTTAGATGGGTAGTCTCGACGCAGCTTCCTAAAGTGTAGTGACAGATGCAAATAGGCAACATTTGACTTCTTAGCACAATCTCCTACGAGGCAGCATTGCATCTAATGCACAATCTCTGCTTTTGTAACTTCTTCCTTCAGACTAGGGCTGCACAATATATCGTTTTTTTTTTTTATCGTCATCGCAATATTACCGTGGCACATCGTGAAAGGCACTCAGAGATTTTTTATCAGTAGAAAATGGCATTTTAAGATTTAACTATTGTTAATTTTTCTAGTAATGGTCAGTGTGCGGGACTTCTTTTAAATTCAACAAGCAATTGTTGTATTTTAGCAGAATACTGAAAGCAGCAGAAATGCAAAACTGACTACATTTCAATATCTGTGTATTTATCGCAAGTAGTCAACAACCTTATTGCATATCGGATATTTTCCTCATATCGTGCAGCCCTACTTCAGACTCCTCTAACTGGTTATTGCAGCAAAGATGGTCTTTGCGATATTAACCTGTTACAATGGGATAAGTATGTTAGTGTCGCTCCGAGTGACTTACTCAAAAGCAAGGTAGGTGAGAAGAGTGATGCCCAGAAAGATGGAGGATATACCGCAACCAAGATATGAGATCACTGTCAGAATCTGGCTGTCAGCTTCACTGATGGGTGTTCTGGATACATCCTGAAACACAATATGCACAAACGGAACAAAATATATTGTTTGCCTATATTTAACGCCCTGCAGTGGTGATGTCAAAACAAGTTAGCGCTGCTGGGAAATAGCAGTGCAATCTGTTACAGAAAAACTCATTCCATGATAATTATTTGTAAAATATATTGATATAATTATAAAGAAAGTTTACACATTGTGGTGTTAACATCAGTTTCTTGCATCATTAGCAGACAAATATGTAAGCAGTTAGCAACTGGCCAGATTGCACACAGTATGTTGATGCTTGTGGAAGTTGTTTGTTCCCTGGTTATGTGAGCAATGACTCACCAGGAGCACAGCGAAATGTGTGAGATGATCACAGAGACAGCTGGTCCGATAAGCAGAAATACTTTGGGTTATACAACCTCTGCTGTTCCAACCACCCTGCCCACCTGACACACACACACACACACACACACACACACACACACACACACACACACACACACACACACACACACACACACACACACACACACACACATTTTGATTAAAGCTGCTTATCAACAGACACAGCTTCCTGTGTTTAGGGACCTTTATTGATGTCACTGTTTCCTAAAAAGTACTATGAGGTTCAATTACTGTAAATCATGTAAACCCAACTGTAAACATGTGTAATACATAATTAAGAACTTACCGTTTTTCTGTAAATCCCAAAACATGCACTGCACCTTGTCATGTGGCTGTAAAGAAAACACACATGAAAGTGATGATGGTTTTAGAGTCAAGTCTTCTTTCTGATGAACTGAATGGAATTTATTTCTCACTTGTTTGGGTGTTTGGTGGCTGAGGGTCACCACCACTCGCTCCTTTAGGTTGCTGACATGGCTGTTATTGATGCTGGCAGATACTATATAGGAATTAATGGTCAAGCTACTCTGTGGTGCATTGGTTATGTGTGGGTCCTGTTATAAAATAAAATGGTAGTCACATTAGGAGACAGGACAAGGATAAAGTAATTGGTCAATAAAATATGCTACAGTGAGAAAGAGAGAGAGAGAGAGAGAGAGAGAGCATATTTGTCATTTTTTAAGTTATTATCAATATGACAAAAATATGTATTATAAGTTACAATGAGCCTGGCTCAGCTCTAAATCCTCTACAGCACATATCTTGTTTGTTTAAACAGCACAAAAAAACAAGTGCAAAAACAACAATTCTCAACTTTAAAGTGATGTCACTACAGGAAGTCACTGCGAAATGTTGAACTATTTCTTTAAAATGTCCTAACTATAAGCTTTATGTGGTCAACATAAGATCTTGGAGCCTAGTTTCTTCAGTCAAAAAAGAAGAGGAGAAAAGCAAGAACAAAAACATAAAAGAACAATGTGACAAACAGTAACAAGAGAACATTTAAATGAAAGTACCTGAAAAAGGTCATCTGTTCCAAAGAACTGGAACTGGACACGAGTTGTATTTCTTTCTCCGGGAGGGAAAAAGTTGTGGAGTTCAGAAGGCAAAGAGATAGCTGCATCCGTCTTGGGGAGTGGTTCACTCACAAAGCTCTGGCTGACAAAAATCTGTGAAAGAAAAGATCATCATGGACCTGTCAATCTAAAGAAAATGTTTCAGACTACCAGTTCTTGTCATTTGGTGTCTTGTTAAAGCTTAATGTGCCACATAGGTCAACTGCTTGAGGCCACAATGTCTTTATAACTGTAACACTGTTTCCGGGACAATAATGCAACAGAACAACAGTTGGGTGGAACCAGTTTTGGAGTTAAAAACAAACAAAAATAAGGCTTTTCTTTTACTTGTAGATATCACATTCTTACAGTTCACAAAACAGCTCATAGGTAATATTTACTGTCCCCTTTATAGCATTCATAGCATCTCACCTCTGGTTTCATGATGGATGAAACAGAGGAGACACCAAAGGTGAGGCCATTGAATTCATTTTGATCTACGTTCAACATGGACAGGGCCAGAGAGGGTGCTGTTATACTGGCAGATTCATCTTTGAAATCCATATTGTTCCCCATTCTATCTGTCAGATCAAGGACACTTTTTCCAAAGACAAAAAACAGAAAGATTAACAAGAAAATAGGATTACAAAAAAGGCAGGATTTAGAACGAATTATAGATTTCTGTAATATCTCACAGTGTTCAAAAGTTATGTTAATATTTACATAGATTACCCAGACTTTCCTCTCCACTTACGTGCTAGCCACTGGAGTGATGTCAGTTTTGGAAAGCAGAATATTTGCAATAATATTGACGATTTTGGCACCAACAGCAGGTTTGATTGTGCTGATTTCAACCACTTCACGGAGCTTCTCTACCACTCTGTCCAGCTCAGAGGGAGAGAGCTCTGCACTGTTACCTAACTGAACATGTACAAGGTCCTGAATCATGTCGACAACCTCAGCCGCGTTACCTAGAAATCAATAATATCATTATTGCTTGTTTTTCTGTGTTGTCACCACACATTTCTGTTGTGGTTTTTTTTAGATGTAAGGATAAATGAAGGGAAATGTTTTATTTCAAAGTATTTATTTAAATAGTATTATAAGCAATGGAAATGAACCAGACTGTGTGTGTGTGTGTGTGTTTGTGTGTGTGTGTGTGTGTGTGTGTGTGCGTGTGTGCGTGTGTGTGTGTGCGTGTGTGCGCGTGTGTGTGTGTGTGTGTGTGTGTGTGTGTGTGTGTGTGTGTGTGTGTGTGTGTGTGTGTGTGTGTGTGTGTGACTCTTACCAGTAGTGACATTGATATTGTCAAGGTCTGATATGGTCAAGAGCGGGCTGCAATTTTTCATATCAGGATCAGCCCAGCTGGTCATGTCAGTTTCAATGTCTAACTTACTGAAGAGAAGAAGAGGGAACAGAATCAACAGAGGCAATAAATATTATGTATGGTCTGTTTCTGATTGGTTTAATTTAACTTGAACAAAGCACATTGTATTACTACATTGGTCCTCTAGCTATTGTCAATTTCAGACGAAGGGTGATAAAAAAAGCACCTGTCCACCGTTGATGATAGTGTTTTAGTCTCAATAAACTTCACTAAGAGACCATAAAAACTGATTACCCATATTGTCCTATTTTGATATTTATATCAAATTTGGCAGAGATGATTTAAGGAGATTGAAGCCCTTTATTACACTAATAATTCACTTCACAGGAAATAGTTATTTTAGCCCGAGCTGCAGGCTGGCAGGGATCCATCAGTATTACACATATGGGAGTCAGTGTGCTCATGTGCAGTGTGGGAGGACTGGTTGGAACAGGACATTGTAATTGAGGGAATTGTCTTGTCTTACTGAGCTGTCTCTATGGAAACAGGTTGTTGCGACAAAGATAGAATCTGTAGAGAATCTGTACAAGTAAATACAGCCAATATACAAAAAAAAAAATTCTTGCAAGATGAATGTTGGCTCAGGCTGGTGTGAATAACCCCCTGGACTTTATTACACTTTGTCTCAATTGTAAATTACTATATGCTTTATTGTTAGACATTTATGTAATATGCCACTCTTTGATGTCAGTCAATAAAACATTAAATCATTTTTTTACTGCATGAGGATTGTTTGAGATTAGTGTTTTGACTGATTATTGGCATGTGTTTTGATCATAATTTTGCAGTCTGATAGTTTGATTGTCTTTGGTCAAATATTAAATCAACTGGATGAAAGGAAGTTAATGTCTTACCAAAGCCTGAAGGCTCTCTCTAATTTTGGCTTTTCGCATCCCATGTCTTGGTTGATTTGTGGAAATGCTTCAGGCCAAATGTATAGTCCGTAGATTGTTGAAGTGAGTTCTTCTAAACAGTTTGCTGGCTCTTAAAAAGAATATCTACATGTTAACAAGTCTTATTCCATAACTGAACACATATTTATCTGTTAGGACATCCAGCTTACCTATGTGCTTGATCGCCACATCTATAGGATGAATAACAATGGAGTCATTTTCATACTTTGATAATAATGCAGCATTAATAATGGCTTTAATTTCTGCCACACTGTTTATGTTGTATTCCTGAACATGGAAGGTGCAGTAGTATCTGAGGATGAAACAGACATTTAGTGGCATACAAAACAGGCAGTACAGGCAGTTATTATTCTCTTTTTTTAGTCACCTACTTTTTTTGTTGGCTGTGGAAAATCTGAAAGAAAGGAAACCAGAGAGATGTTGCATTGTAAATATCAATTGTTGTGGTGGTGTGAGATATTATTCCTGTTTTTAAATGACCCCAAACTGTAAAATGAATGGCATTTATATCATTTTTATTTGTCTTACAATGCATTCTCACCATCGGTCCATTGTACTGCTCCACGTTCCTATGAAATATTTCATATGATTAACAAGTCAGCCAGAGCTTTCATGTCACATATATTAAACATTGGGCGCTAGTTATGAAACAATTCATGAATTCAATGGGCCCACCTGTCAACATTCTCCTTTATGATGAGATTTAGCACACTCATGGTGTCATTCACCTCCAGCTGTTTTTTCACCTTTTGCCCAAAGAGAATAATTCATCGTACACATATTTATTTTTAGTAAAGACATCTTTAAATTGCACTTATGTGAGTGAGTGTCTTACCCATTTCTCAATAATATCCTCTGGATTTGCTGGGCTGCCAGTCATACTTAAGGTCAGATTAACTCTGAAGAATGTATCTGGTCCAACTGCAGGATTGTAAAGACAACAGATAAGACAGCAGTGCATCTTTACATACATGTGTATTTGTTATCACTATTCTTAAAAGTGGTGCAGCATTTGTCCTCCACAGACTTCCCGGTTCAAGTTTTCATTCATCTCATGTGCAATACGCGCTCTTAATTATGACAACAATAAACTGCTTCTTTGTTCCCTGCTTTTTATTTTTATTGTAAATGGTTGATGTTTTTTTTGTTTTAATGCTGCCTTCCAGCAAAAAACATTTCCTCTGATCTATATTGATTTGAAGAAGAAACAAGAATGAAGAAGATGGACAAACATGATCCATGAGTTGTTTGGTAAACTGACCGGCAGTCTCGTTGACATCTGTAGGCTCTTCTGTCGTTGACATGTTAGCAGGTTGACCTGGCAGGCTTTGAGTTGGACCTGTTACTGTGAATCAAATGACATGACAAGAGAAAATATTACAGCACAGAGAGATTGTCTTGCATCTGCACCTAAAGGCCTTATTTTTTCTTGCATGTTCACCTGATGTTGGTGCACCAGTGCTGACAGTTGGCTGTGGTTCTGGCACTGCAGGGAGTAACTCTGAAAGAGACAAAGTTAATTTGTTGATTACAAAAGCCTAAAAAGGACAATTAAGATTATAAATAGCATGATGTGTGACAGAAATCAAATTATGGAAATGTAATTTGTTTTATAATGAATAGTTCTACATATTCTAGTCATTTATCAGGTATTTTTAGAAACACAGAAATTATGTCTTCAGCTCTAATGTATTTCTGCAGGTGTGCAATGACGTTTTTCATTGTGTATGCAGCATCCCTTTTAATTCAGCCACAAGGCTTTTTTCAAATGTTGCCGGCGGAAGAAAGAGAAGAAGACTTAACAATCGCAGAGAAAGTGCGTGGTAAATTGAATCAATTTAATGGACTTGTTAATGTTCACACCTCAAGTGAACATTTCCAGTTCTGCTTTGTGTTTATAAAATATAAGAACTGAACAAATATACAATTATGTGTGTAAATACACTTCCAATAGAAACGGTCATCTTCATGTGACATGAACATACTGTACATCCTTTTTGAAGGCAATGATAATGGTCATAAAACCTCTGGTTAATGTTTGACTGATGCTTCAGTCCCCTGAGTGAGTGAGTGCATTTGACATGTGAGAGACTGAAGCACAGACCATATACTGTACGTACCCACAGGTAGTATGCTGATGCTGTTAGGGTCAGCTGTCAGGTTGAGGAAGTCGTAAGAGAAGTTCAAACTCAGCAATGAGGCAATGTTCGCCTGAACCACTTCTACATTAGCAGCAGGATCCACATTCACGTAGACTTCACAACTGAAACTTGGAATTAATCACAATGACATTGGTTAAATCTGCATTGTACCTAGGTTTAAAGAATATCTGGCTTGTTTTTTGCATCTTGTGCCTTTCAGCCCTCATGTATACTGTAATTGTTATAATCATTTTCATGTCTTACCACTTACCACTTATCAAAGGTAGAGTTAGACAATGCCCTTGATCCCTGAAAACACAATTTTTTTCACATCTTTATTAAAAGGTTGTACGATTTCACTTACCTACAGTACTTACAACTGATTGTTCTTAATATAACTCTACAGCTACATTGCCTCTGAACTGACCTCAATGCTCACATACGTCATTCATTTCCTTGTCCATTTCCAATTATTGTCTTAATAAAAAAATGAGCCTTTTATCTGTTCTCTAATCAGCTGGTCTTTGAGGATATTGCTGCTTCTTTCCATGGAAAATCAAACTGAGGACTCTTAATAATGGTGTACCTGAGGTTGTTGCGCAGGTAGAGCAGCAGAATTATTAACCACATGGCAGGTACGGCTGTATGGGAACACAGATAACAGAAATCACAGACAGGAATGATCATACTATACATTTAGACTTACAATGTACCAATTCATCACTTTTATCATTCACTGCCAATACACACACACACACACACACACACACACACACACACACACACACACACACACACACACACACACACACACACACACACACACACACACACTTTTTACTCTATTACATTAACGGGATACTAATACGATTCTAATCCAGCCATGGAGGGAAGCCACACCATTTCTCTGCCCACACTGCCTTGACACAGAGCTGGATTTAAATCAGCTAAATATGTCTTTAATTTGACATATTTGATTACTAGTTACTTTACAGATGACATAATATGAGTTTATAAAATTTAATATTACTGTTATAACATAACATCAACTACAACGGTAAAATAGCTTACTTCTTACACATGAATGCAACAGTAATAATAATCCTATATTATAATACATTATAGTATAACACTTTTGTCGCATTGAGTACATTTACGTTAAGGGCTTTTTACTAATAATATCTGAGTAATTTTACTTTGGTGATATTTCCAATACAGGACTTAAGAATCTTTATATTGCTGTGTTGCTACTTTTACTTAAGCAAAGGATCTGACTAACACTGTCAGCTTAGAGCAGTATTTTGCTAACAAAAGCTGTGTTACCTTGGGGATGACACCAGGATGTTATGGACAGATATGTTGCGAGGGAAAATGCTCTCCAACTAATTACAGAAGACAACAGAGATGGATTCTTTAGATAAGCGAATCTGATTTGTTTGTTCAAAGTGCTTGCCAAATTCCATTGACATTGGAAACATACCCAGTTTCTTGTGACTTCCTCTGGTGAGACTGAACAATTTCCAGGCTTTTCAGAGTGAACAATGAATGTCCACATTTTGATTTTGTAGAATGACCATTCTAAAAAAAACATTAAGCAGAGAAAATGGCTTCTTTAAAATAAGCAATATTTCCAAAGGATAGTGTTAGACCTATCAATATGCTTGTGAGCCAGTTGCTTAGGAATGTGTGGTTTACCTTTTCTTTGACCTTAAACCATAGTTTTACACAGCAATATGTATTATCTGCCCACTTACTCAACTCTCACCTACAGTAGATTGCTTTGTTAAGTGAATAGGTGAGGACACTCTGGAAGTAATTCATTTTTAAACAAACCTATACAGCTCAAACTGCAGGACCATAGAATACAGATAAAAAGTACTACTTGTTGTACTACTGTATATTTACCACAATGTGTGTCATTGTTAAGCTCAGGAGGGCAGTCATGTTTCCACTGCTGCAGATCCCACCTCACTACGTCTCCGTCTGCACAGCTCTGCCCACTCAGATCCTCAGCGTTCCATTCTCTGGCCCATATCCTGAACAGACCAATCTCACCAAACAGTTCCTTCCCAGTCTCCAGCTGTACCTCACCATTTATTTTTATAAAATGAGACACCCCCAGAGTGAGAGTGCCGTTTGGGGCCAGTTGGGATTGAATGGGGCTCACATAGGCCTCAAGCTGACTGGTTCCATTAATGTAGATCCACAGCCTCTGAGCTTGGCCAGACCAGGTGAAACAGACATTGAACCATTCATCCAATTTCAAATTACTTTCTAAGCTGTATTTTTCTCCAAACAGCCATACTGTCAGCTGTGTATCTGTGCCCCCAAGTCCCAGCTCTATGTGTCTCCCGCCTGGTGCTTTATAGTCAAAACCTGTCCAGTCTGTATTAAGGTTACGGCGTAAAAGCATGCAAACACTCAGCTCCTTGAGGGCCGGTATCACTGTATCTGGTTGAAGCTGCCATGTACACCGACGCCCCTTGAACACCACCTTCTTACCCCACAGGCTGGTACTGGCAGAGGCAGCTGAAACAACACATAGACACAGGAAGATAAAGAAAACCATAATGATGTGAGATCACACTCAACCTATAATGGACGCAATAAAAAAACATAAACACAATAAAAACACGTTAAGACAACTGACAACATTAAAAGTGCTGTTACTTTACACACTTTTTGTATCTACAGCTATTTCTCTCTGTGATATTTTGTACTTTAAACAATATCAAGTGCTCATTTAATAGATCTGGAATCTTACTTGAACCCAGAAGCTGTACACACAGACAGATTAGAGTTAGGCTTCTGATGGAGTTCATGGCAGCAAACAAAAATGCGTTCAATGTCAATCAAGTGGTCATCTGCACAAAGGTGACAATAAGATAAACAATTCTATTTAAATTTGCATTCACATTGAAATAAAACAATAATGATTTACTTTTCTTTTTGTGGCTAAATACATAACTTAGACTTACCATGGTCATCTCCTTGAAATCTGAAGTTTAATCTATTTTGTGAGAAATGACTCAATCAATATCAGTTCATGAGAAGCTGGCTGAGCCTTGAGTCCACTGGCAAGTCTCACCTCATTTCTCTATAAGAAGACCTCCACACCCTCTCCCTGCAGTCCTCTGAGTTACTCATTAATCACCAGCAATAAACATAACGAACAAGCATGATAACGTTACAATCATGACTTTATGAAATCTTTGTAAATGTGAATCTCAAAATCCTCCCATTACACATTTAAGTAATATGTGTTCATGTTCGAATGCATCTGGCTGTTAGTGTCAGAGTTCCAGTGAGAGTTTTAATGGTAATACTAATCTATCTAACTGTAACAAGGCTTGACATTTACATACTGCAGGATGTTGAGAAATACTTGACACACACCCTTGTTTGTGTAGATGTTGATGACACAGATATACCATTACTGTTCCATTATCAAATGGCTTGTCTTTATACACAACAAGCTTTACATTTATTGATGTTTGATTGATGATATACAGAAGGCTTCCTTCCTTCTTCTGAGAATTGATTTTAATTGATAATAATGGTCATGGCAGTTAAAGCAGAAGATGGCATGATTTGGCATACAACACCATCTGCATAGGTTGCAAGAAAAGATATCTTGTGAGCTTATATGACTCAGAGAACAGGTGTGTGTGTGTGTGTGTGTGTGTGTGTGTGTGTGTGTGTGTGTGTGTGTGTGTGTGTGTGTGTGTGTGTGTGTGTGTGTGTGTGTGTGTGTGTGTGTGTGTGCACTCTATATGTCAGGTCAGCAAACAGTCAAAGTAATGATCTTGTTCTACTCTTGTGCTATACAATTATCCTCAAGTGATACCTGTTTAAACAAATCTAATTGGCTTTTCTGTCATATGATGGCCATGTCTGCCTTGTTCTTGGCTGCCAGTCAGTACAGTCTGTGCAGTCCTCAAAGTAAAGCGAGTCCGTAGTATAGCCTTCCTTTAAGCCTAACCAATTTAAGCAACCAATATATGTCAATAACTCATCCTCTATTGTTATATTTTTTTCTCCTGTCTGGGTGGTGAATGGTTTGAACAAGTAGGGACATGTTTTCTTTTAGTCTTGTGGTTCCATACTACCACAAAGTGGTCAAACAGTATATTGCAACTGAATGATTTTGTCTGGCAACGTTATGATTCACAACATGAGTCTCACCTTCAGCATGCCCCTCGTCAGTGGAATCTACTGATTGTAGTATTAAAGATTTTATTCCAGCCTGAAAACACACTCACACACACAAAGTCTCTCTGTTGCTAACACATCCGTTAACAAGGGTCTCATTCATGCATTTTAATTCCCTCCCCTAATCCTTGTCTGAGAGACCAGAGCCAAGACAAGCGGGTTCCCCAGAGGGAATATGAGAAGACCAGGTGTGACGTGAGGCACTCAGGTGGGAGACCTGAAAGTCTTGTATTCATTGGTCCACTGGTTGACAGCCTGGTTGGGAACCTCTCCTGCGTCATTAGTAATGTAGAATGAGGGGCATTCCCAAAGATTTTTCTCACAACTTTACCTCTGCTGAATGTGAAGCCGTTTCTACTGTGTGAAGGCAAACCAAACTGCCACCGGTGAAAGCTGCATATTAGTAATTAGTCTACAAGGATCATTTAAAACCTACCAAGTACGTTTTTAAGCCTAGGCTTTGAGAATGTGTAGTTTTTGTTGTATCAGCTGTCTTCATATGTGTAATTATAAAATCGTGTTCACAAGTGCATACATACTTTTTTAGGGTGGCTGTTTCAGTGTCGCAAGGAAGAAGAGTAACATACTCCTTAGAGAAGAGAAGGACCAAGGACAGTTTACAAATGGATGCTTGTCTCTATGCTGCTCTGCTCATGGTAGGTCTGACCTGCAAGCAATTTCCTTTTACAGATTTCTAAAACTTTGACTCTCTAAACCTATCATTTCTAGATAGTCATTATTTTTCATTTTGAAAGAAAATAACTAAAAGCAGTGTCTCAGGCACGGTACTTAAGCACAATATTTAACTACTTGTACTTTACTTGTATTTCCAGATTATACTACATGATGTGATGCATTAGTCAATGAACAAAATCTGCTTATTGAGCAATTTCCTTTAAGTCATTAAAGTGTAATTTCATTTTCTTACAAAATAAAAGTGAAAAAAGTGCTGTAGTGTTTCAATGTTTTTAATGCATATGAACTTGTTTCAAGTATGTTCTAAAATTTCATTTTTCCTAATTCTGCCTTATTCTTTCTTCTTTAAAGCTCTCAGTAAAGTTCTCAGAACCCAGTTATTTATATATATATATATATATATATATATATATATATATATATATATATATACACCACCACCAACACCACCAAATAAGCCATTTTTCTGCATAACAAGTACTTTTACTTTGACACAAGTACATTTTGCTGGGAATGTTTCTATACTTTTACTTAAGTAAGATTTTGAATACAGGAATTTTACTTCAATAGTGTGGTATTACTACTTTGGTAAAGGCTCTGAATAATTCTTCCACTGCTGATTATTTTAATTGTGTGGTTCCTCAGGTTTGGTTCTTGCTGGTGCGCTCGGAGCCTAGCTGCGATCAGACAGAGTTCTTACACACTAATGGCACCTGTGTTGTATGCCCTGTGTGTGGGCCAGGAGAACAGCTCTCAGAGGTAACACACACACACACACACACACACACACACACACACACACACACACACACACACACACACACACACACACACACACACACACACACACACACACAATACATTAAAGTAGCAGCCCCATGTTTTTCTCATTTTATTTTCCTTCTTTTACTTGTCTTGCTACTTTGCTACGTCTATATTGTACATCGTTCTCAGGACTGTGGTTTTGGAGATGGTGGTGAAGGTGTCTGTCTTCTGTGTAAAGAAGGGACATTCAGTGCAGATACAAGCGTTGCTCCATGCATGCGATGCACCCAGTGCAATCTGCTGAACCGCCTGAAGAAGACAGCATGCTCACCTACAAGCGATGCCCAGTGTGGTCAGTGCCTCCCAGGGTGAGTTACCTACACCACCAGGCCTAAACATCAGCCACCTGATAAGTGCAAGCATTTGCTTTTGTGTCAAGTGTATGAACGTGGTTGTGTGTACAGGCATTATGAACTCAGGAGCATGACTGGGGAAGTGGAGCTGCCCTGTGTGCCTTGTTACAATCATGACACAGTACATAAAGAGTGTTTGCTTTTGAAAGCTCAAAGCTCTAAAAGAGGTAAGAACCAGAGATAAACCTTATAGACTGAATGGCAATGTTAATAAGCTTGTACAAACAATTTTATTGACTAGTGAATTTCCAGAGACGTCAAGGAAAGGTTATAACTCTAGTTCTCTGACAGAGAGTGCCGTCACTGCACCCAGGGCAAATGTCAAAGAACCAAAAGAGAAGAGTAAGTAACCCTCTGTGGATTTTTACTAACAACTTTTTTGTTTTAACTCATGATTTCAATTTGACTTGACTGTTTTTTTTTCAATTAAGGAGTAAAAGAAGAAACATTCTCCATGGTCCTGATTGGTTCAGCATCAGCTTCCTCGATTTTTCTCATTGCTCTGCTGCTTTGGGCCGTCCTTCTGACTGCTGAGAGATTCAGTGAGTTGGACACATGATGTATGACATTTCTGCTATTTCTCCCCATCTGTCTTTTGCTTGCTTGACTATATTTGGATCATATTGAAATACTCAGAACAGGTTCCTGAGTACTGTCCTGGGCCTGAAGGACTATTGTCTGCAGATGACCGTCCGTACACACCTCTGTCCAGCCCAACAGAGAGGGCAGCCAAACAATCAGGAACCCCTTCACATACATTCGTTCCAGCTCAAGATCCCCTAAGGTGCTTTGCAAATACAACATACTGTTTGATTACTCATTCAAGGGACCTCTATCAGTCTCTATGTCATTATTTACATTCATTTCATCTCTGCCCAGAGGCCTGCACTCACTGAGCCATGAGAATGAGGTGCATCCTACTTCTATTGTGATTAATGTCACCACCAACATGAGGCCCTCCAGTCCGAAAGAGGAGATCATCACAATGGAGGAGAAGCAAAGAAGCTGCTATTCCATAGAGGAGGTGAAGTGGTTTAACTTATCATATTGTTAAGATATCATATTGTTAAGAGTCATGGTGCCCAGGCCAGCGAAAGATAAGCATACGCTTTGAAATAAAATGTACTCTAAATAAAAGTGTTGATAAAACCTCACTGCAAGAGAATTTTAGTTTGACAGTTATTCATATTGGTTTAAGTTCATGTGGTCAGATTGTCAGCACACAAACCAACAAGAACTGTGCTCACCCAAATCACACACAAAATAATGAATAAATTACCCATTGTGGTATCTAACCATGGAGATAGTTTGGATTTTATTTGTTGAGGGATTGAGATTTCCCCCAGTGAGGTTTCTGCCATCACCCCACAAGGGGGATGAATAACATGTAATTTGTGGTGAACAAAGCATGGAAAATGACATCAACATGAATGTCTCTTTCCAGACGTAAGCCTCAGATCATTCACAGACATCACTGTCAATAGTTTTCATTAAGTTTATTGCCTATGTGTGTTTAGTGTTACAATATGTAAGCAGACCAGACATCCTGAGCATCTAACCCACGACTCGGTTGGTATGATCTCAAGAGTGAGACAAGTAAATCAGACATAATACAATGACTGACTCTGTCATTGAAGATATTGATCAAAACACTGTATGTACTAACCAGGGCTGATTTACAGTTGCATATTTTGAGATTCACTGATAGATCTCTGAATCAAAAATAATGACAAATGCATACAGTATCTTCACATTTTAGAAGCTTTAACTAGAAAATACTTTGTATTTTACCTAATAAATTATATAATTCATTGTCATTTATATATTTTTTATTAATTAAATCAGTTTCAATACTAACACCATGATATATCAATTTATTCTGCTCCTGAAAAAAATGACAATGACCTCTTTTCTATGTTAATATCAGATGGAGCAAAAACTTCAAACAATATGGGAAGTGGCTCAAGGTACGTTTGTTTTCCTTTAGTCAAAATAAGTAGTCCCTCATTTTATGTGTCCATAATAAATAATGGTTACTTATCTCTGAAGTCCATGTTGGTGATTCTGTTGTGACTCTGTCCAGGTCAGAGTATCGAGATGCTCGACTATGACTCCGTTCAGGACTTGTCTCTGCTGCTTAACTCTGCTGACAACAGCAACATGTTGAGGAGACTGGGGCGGTCTTTGGGTGTCCCACCTCAGGTCAATGCTCATTTTCAAGGCTTCCAGGACCTCTTTAAGTACCTGCGCACCTCCACCTACACACTGCTGCCCCAACTGGCACAGGCTGCTGCGCTCTTGCCTAATCCTCAAGTTGTTGCTAGGATCCATAGAGCTGTGATGAACAAGTGACCACATCTTAGACCCTAAGGATGTGTTACCATGACTTCAACTGTTATACCGAATTTCTGACCCACTTTGCATGAAGAAACTGTTACCATGTGGATCCCCCAATAAGGCTAACACTTATTGTTGAGATACAAAGACATTATTTTTAATAGAATTAATTAATTTTGAGTGGAAATGCTGCATATGAAAGTAATACCTCTGACTTAAGAACTATTGTCTACACCTAATGGTCTATTGTTGTTTGTACTTTATTTGCTTCCATCTGAATAAATTCCTTTTTTCTTATATGTCACATTATTAATGAGTTTGAATAGTGAGAGGAAGCCATTAATTGTGCTTTAAGTGTTAAATAACACAATATCCAGGTCATTGCAACTGAACCCTACATGCGGTGTAACTTCCTGTTTACCATGTAAAATAGATGAGAGGCCCTCTGGCTAAAGCATGTGAGACAGACCAGGACAGAGGATACAGTGTTTAGAGCAAGAGAAAGAACATAGAGCCCTGAGAAAATATTATTATTCTCTCATTTGGAGAAGTTTGCCAACTGATCATTTTTCCTAGATCTCTAGCTCTGCAGATTCTTCAGCACACTCTATCTGGTAAGGTTTACATTTTTCCCATCACTATTTTTCTCAAAAGCAAATAATGAACAAATGTTCGGTTAAGTGTTACTGTCTTGTTTGATACCTTTCTTCCTTCTAATCTGAAAACTCTCTGAATTTCAGAAGTAAAATTGAAAAAAAATATTGTATATCATGAAAGAACTTTATTTGTTTAATTGAACCTTCTTGTTTCATGAAAGTATCGTGATTGTTTGATTAATTGGGTCTGAAACATAATTGCTGATGTTGTCACTATATGTTGTGGATAAACCAGTCTCGCATATTGGATAAACTTATTAGCATGCAACAACTGCCAAATAAACGCTAGGGGGCGCGCTTGGGTGTCATAGCAAATGTGGCTAGTATTTTACTAGCGACCCGTAGATCGTCTATATGAACAACCACTAATAGGCAGAAATACGGGCACCTTGCAGTTTGCACAACGTTAAGTTTTGGATCACATTTAGCTTAATTGTGTACACATACAAGGGATTTGACTCCGGTTTTTATTTAGTTCCAGTAGAAATAGATATAGAAATGGACATACATTTAAAACCAAGCAAAAAAACTGAGCAAAGATAACTAAACATATAGGCTACCTTATGTTCATGATACAAGTAGGCTATGCCTTGATTACAAAAAAGTAATGCAAATATAAATATGTAGGCTGTATATAAAAGCAACAATGAACAACAATATACAATGTCTATAAGTCTAGTGTAAATTGTACACATTGCCTACAAGTAGTACAAAAAATATAAATAGCCTATTGAATTGATGTACATGAAGTGGGTGGTTATGTAGGCTACAATATGCATGTAAGTCAACAATTGCCTGTATACAATGTGCAGGATTTATATTTGACAGTGATGATGCATTTATGTTAAAGCGCAGTGTGTGTTTTAAACTGTAAACTGTAAATATATAATTTATAATTTGTAGGTCAGTGGATGTTTTAGTTGTACAGGGTTATTATATGTCTTATGTTAACTGTTAACCGAGTAACGGTCTGTGGAAAGAAACTGTTCTTGTGTGATTAAAAGGAAATATAAAGGATCTGCAAAATCTTCTCGGAAGTTGACGTGGAAGAGTTCACCATGTTTAAAGTTTTTACTGTGAGCTCTGAGCTCATAAAACGTGTTTTATTTGCAATGTTGCATTTGTTCTCCACACACAAACCAAAATTATTTTTAAAATATTGAGGTCAAATAATTTCTCCTTACCAGTAATACGTTTAACAGTTTAATAGTTTAAATAGGCCTACAGTTTATTATATGTTTAAATGATATGGGATTTTTTTTTTTTAATGAATGTAAGATATTTGCAGCTGACCTGTCTGAAAACTTTCCATTCACACAGCAGCTTTTTGAAGGCTTTGTTCATCCCATAGACTGTTAATATTTACAGTCAATGGCTCATCCGCGCTTTGTTGGTTTCCGGGAACGGGTCAGAGTGAGACCTCTTTTTGTCGCACCCTGTCTTTGATGTCCACGTCCCCGTGGTGTCCGAGTTCTACCGGCTGCGATGTGTACGCGCCCTTGCTTTAGAAAAAAACAGAGAAGGAAAACTTCATAGAAATGGCGGAGGGTGCTACGACTCTCAAAGGCTTGCGAGCCCAAATGGGTAAGAAAAATCTTAGCAGTCGTGGTTATTTTTTGACCCAGTTGTGTCTTACAATGTAGTAATGACTTTGGAATGTTTGCTGCCAACTGCCGCCACTAACCGGGTTATTTGAACGTATTGTAACGCGACCAGCTCGCCGGGCTAGTAACGTTAGCTCGCTGTCCGGTTATCTGCTGACAATGGATGCGGAAAATCTGCAACTTCCCGCATTAAACGTTGTAAATTGGAGTTTATTCTCCCATCCTAGCGGAAAGCTTACGTATATTGATAACTTGCGGTAAAAGCTAAACGATTTGAAGTACTTGTAGTCAACGTTATCAAAAGTTGTAACGTTATATTGTAGCATGAGAGCCGGTTGACATATCACGACTTTAACGTTACTTGTCTGGCGCCTAGCTCACCTAGCTTTGCTTTAGCTTTGCATCACCGCATTTTACTCACGTTGTCTAACGAAGTGCTGCTGTCTGAATTATTATTTGACTAGATAGATGCACTCTAAATGCTAGGAAAACGAAGCTAACCGCTTTGTAACTATGATTCGTCAGTAGCTTAGCTAACGATGCTCATCACTTGGGGATTATTGTCAAAAGTGATCATCTGCTTATCAGGAAGAGTTCAGGAAGCGCTTTTCTGTGCATGTCTTTTGTGTAACGTTAGTTGACAGCGATCTGAGTTGATGCCTGCAGTACTAGAAACCAACAGAAACAACTTCTTATGTTTCTAGCCACGGATCAGCCGGTTCACAGTAGCTACTTTATCAGTTTTGCAGCTTCCTGCTCTAAACTCGTATTTTACACGAAAGTGGTCTTTTCGCCTCTATATCCATTGGACAAATATACCTATTTGTTGACATATGGTATTACCCCCCTCCACTCTCTAGGGAGGGTAACCATAACAATGTCTGACCTGAATTTAAGATAGGCCTAAAGCTGGAGTGTCAGACACACTGCTTTGATAAGGTCTGCATAGCTTTTTTGAAATATCTTGATGAAGTGATAAAGGAGTCTTGGTTGGACCAGCAGCCCCATGTCACAAACAGCTCTGTAAGCAAAAGGCACATTGCATTTTTGTAAATAGTACTATATAGGCCAACTGCAGCAGCAAAGTCTCCATCAATGCTTCTCATCCATGCCTCAGCTGGCCCCTGCCAGACGTACATGGATGTTTACTGTGTCTGCATCTGTGGCCATGAATGCACAGTTTGTTATGACTCGAGCTGCAGTTGGGCTGACAGTTTTTTTGTGTTTTAGGGTAAGAGGGAGTTTTCTGCATACCCAGTGTGGGTGTAGGCATGTTTTACCCCTGGCAACAACTGGACTGTATTTAGTTGATAATCTTCCTGTTTCCCTTAACTTACATCCATCCAACTCTGGTTTTGTGAAAGTATCCACGTAACGTTAAGAGTTATGTGAAATGTAAGAATCCTGGCATTGTGAGCAATAAAAAGCTGTCAGTTTGCTCGACCTTCAGTCATAGCAAAGGACTGACAATAATAAAATAATGCTAGGAATCTAGCTTGTGCATGGTCATTTCCACAAGAATGTGAGCAAGGATAAAATGTACCCTGCTATTATGAAGGGAGATCACACTACTGCAAGTCACACTGCAAGGTTATCCTGATCCTGGCTCAGCAATTGCTGCTGCAGAATTAAAAGCATGAGAAGTATTTCTGAACTGGTTGGATTTAACCAAAGGAGGAAATGGACCTGCCTCAATTTCAGTGTGTAGTTTCCTGGATCTGTCCACTTAGCTTTGCTCTTCCAGCACAAATGCCACACCTCCTTGTTTTATTGTGGGACAGTGTCACAGTATAAGCGTGTGCACACACCAGAGATTTGAATAGCAAAACATGTTAATTTGTATGGGCTTGATAACTAAGATCAGTCTGTCATCAGAATAGTTTTTTGTTCATAAGGCATCAGTTGGTATGTTTACATATTTTTGTGTGTGTGGATTGTTCTTGTTTTCTCTTATTTCACATTACATGCCTGCATGCACATACATGAGTTCCCTGCCAGCTTTGACTGGAAATTTGGGGTTTTGAGGATAAATTCCCATTTAGAACCAGATCCAGGGTGTCCAATTATTGAAAGTTGATTTTTCTCTTGCAACTACATAACACTGGGAAGCACACAACGTTTGATGTAATGTGGTACTTGAGCTACAGACATCAAAAAGATAAGTTGTGTGAATTAGGGTTGTAACATGTAACAGCATTTGTCACAAATTGTTGGATGTTTGGTTCGGCGCTCTTGGTTCTAATTTGTTTGGATTTGGTAAGGCCTATGAACCAAATAATTACAGGTGTAGCCTAATAGACTTATAAAGTCCAGCCTAATTACAGTCAATGTTGTGGCACGTAACTAGAAATTCCAGAGTGCTTGTAATTTATTGATGTGTAGTATTTAAATGCTTGGTATATATTTGTAATCTGCTGTTTTTATATAGAGAGTGGACCATATTTTTTTCTCAACAGAGATTGTTTTAATAAAACTAACCTAACACTATAAACGTTTACTGTAAGTAGGCTACTCTGTTTGAGCCCCCAATGCCTTTACCATAATGAAATAGACAAAAGAGTCAAGCAAGAACTGGATTGATAATACATTTGTATATGATCAGATCTTTTTAATGCCTATCTCCACAAGAGAAAATGGTCCACCTGGAAGAGGAGACTCCCTAGGAAACTGGGATGTGTCATCATTATCCTGCTAGTACTGCAAATAGCCAAGGCTTACCTTTGCATGAATAGGTCCTGAGTAATCCCATAGAAGATCTAGTGTGTTTGTGCATGCATGTGTGTGCATGTGCGTGAGCATGCATCAGCAGTACGATCTGAGGACCTGAAATCTTGAGCCAGTGATGGGAAGCTGTGTGTGCCATAGATGGCCAAGAAGGTTGAAGCCATGTACTACACAAGGCAGTTTTACTGATTTTGGACAAGAATGATCAAAATAAAAGGAACCGATTGCTGGTTTGAGGAGTTCTGATCAGTTAATTAACCTGTTATAGTGTTTGATTGGAGTCTAAAGTCTCTACGTTCATTTTGTACTCAGTGGTTGGCATATGGCATTAAGCAGCGCAGACACTTCCTGTGCAACAAGCTACTTAATTGTACCACGCAGGGCTCATTTAAAGCTGTAGTTGGAACGAGGGACAGAAGAGAGTCCTAACCAACTCTCAGTTCCCCACTATACCAGCATTGTCTCTGTGACAGAACCTGCAAAAAGTATGTCTAAAGATTTTGCTTGTTATTTAGAACTAGCATTTGATCAGTGTTAGCATCCATCTCGAAGTGTTGTGATGTAATGCAGGCAGCCTGTTTCCTGTTAAATGTTATTTTCTGGCCTGCAGAGCCAGGTCATCACTAGCCTCCCTGCTGATCTTTACTGCTGCCACAATAACTCCGCAGCATGAAGGCTGGACCACATTTAATCAATATGTAGGCCTATATGTGCTGCATTCAGAATGTTTTTCCAGTGTTTTTTTTTTTCTTCTACTACCCCAAACTGCTGGATGATGTTGTAATCAGTATCTTAATAGCTGTACAAGTATATTCAATAAATATATCACAATATTACCAACCACATTAATTACAGATCATACATCACATTAAACTACATGATGACTTTTGTGATGAGCAGATGATGAGTGAGTGGAAATGGCGCTGTCCGTCCTCTGCAGACTGGAACTTTAACAATATCCAACACTAATAGCAACACGTACCTAAACAATTGATTATCTAGCTCTGATAATGCCATTGATCAGCCTGTTGTATGATTAGTGCCCATTTGAATTACTAGTGTTTTTTTCCCTTTAACTTATTGAAGCGTTTAGCCGAGTCTGTCGATGGCAGTAGCAATTGTGTGTGTTAATGTGTGCAAATCTCCATAGTGATGGAGTGATGAGAGACAGCTACTCTGATTGGCTCTTTTAATTTCTATGAGCACACCTGGCTCTCTTGAGGTCCGTTGTGTTGGGAAACAAAATGTATCTCTTCCGTGTGTGTGTGTGTGTGTGTGTGTGTGTGTGTGTGTGTGTGTGTGCGCGCGTGCTTAAAGGGATAGGCTACTTCACCGATTTAGCATTCAGCTTTGTATCAGTAGAAACCCGGTAGTATTTCTGAATGACCGTGCGTCCCTCCCTCATATCCCCCTGAGACAGGAGATCTCTGCATTGGGGGGATCTGGAAAAAGATTTTTGGCCAGAGGCAAAAGACTACAGCCAGTATTAGGAGCTACTTTCGCATGTTTTCAGCCCGCCCATCACCCAAAGCAAGCCGATCTCAGCCGGAAAAAAAACGAAATGTCAGCCATCTTGAATCTTCGCTAAACAGGGCTCTCTTCTCAGCAGCACACTTTTACAACAATTATGTGCATTCAAACTACCGCACGTGTACCACCGGGATACATCGGTACAGATCGGAGAATATGCAGGAAACGTTATTACAGACTGAATAATCGGCACACTACGAGAGCTTCGCCTGCACGGAGACCAGCGGTCTCGCTCGATGCCCCCAGCCGGGTAGGGGACATCCTCGTCGGCTAGGTGGGTAGCTAACGCTAGCCGGCCACCTGTCCCATCAATCCTGCTTGCAAGTGTCCGTTCATTAAAAAACAAACTGGACTACATCCAACTTCAACGGTGCTCCCAACGCGAGTTCAGAGACTGTGTTTTTTGTTCTTGTGGAAACATGGCTGAACAACAGCGTACCAGACTGTCCAGCTACCAGGACTGCTAGCCCTCCGACGATCCAAGCTAGAGATGCTCTGTATGAAGGTGGGCTGTGTTAACACGGACTGGTGCAGAAATGTGGTGATTTGTATCCAACTAACTGCTAACCGCTGGAGTTTGTGACTGTTACATGGCGACCATTCGACATCCCACGCTAATTCACGGCTGTGTTTATACTCGGTGTTTACTGCCCACCAAGCCTAATGCTAGTATGCTTAGCTGAACGTTACGGAGTTATGTGTGTGTGCACTAAATGTAGCCTGTTTTGTATGTCGTTTTTATATAATGTCGTTTTTATATAATGTCGTTTTTATATATTTTAAATGTGTAACACCACTTGAGCCACAATGAAACGTTGTTTTGTGTATATGGTTGGAATAACAATAAAACACATTGAGTTGAATGCCTCTGTGTCTGTCAAGCGGTAGGCGTGGCTTGGGAGTGGACTCAAAGCAGCAAAGTGCATTCTGGGATTTGGTGTCTTTCATCCATATGAGCCAAAAACACATTTTCTGGTTTTTCTCGGCCTAGAAGGCACCAATTAAAAAAAAAAAATCACATTTCTGCTACATAAGAGACCCAATTTAAATATATATTCAGCTTTCCAGCGGTGAAATATCATTTGTTACCTACTCAGCTCCTTTGCTTTCCTGTCTGCGTTTACTTCCCTCTAAAGACCAGAGAATGAAGTCCAAAGCATGTCATGTAAGAAAGTCTTTGGTGTTCTCAACTAAATTGTTTACGATATTTTGTGCAAGTTAATACTGTTTGAGCTGCCCCTTGATAGATTTGATCCTAAATCTACCAGTTATGGATTATTATATCTGCATCATGTCATTCACAAGGTGTTACTGTTGATATACTGTATATTGTACAGCTTGACCAAATCAGTTCTCTCTATTTAGCTATGAATCATCTCATTTCAGAGTCCACGCCTACCTTGATACAGGCCTAAGCATGGTTGAGAAGCTCTTCATCCTGAGCTGCAGTGTGTATCACTTAGCAACAGTTACCCTGTTACACAGGGTGCTTGGCATTTATTTATTTGATCTTTTTTGCCTTTATATAAAGGTGGAGAGAAACAGAAGAGGTTGGGGAAAAGAGTAAGATATGATTATGGGCTAGATTCAAAGCCAGGACATATCAGTTACATCATGATCTGCACTACTGATCCCTGAGCCATCAACATACATTATATCTTTTTTTTCTGTTAAATGTGTTTTTACTGTGGGTTTTTGATTCATTCATTTCCTAGAATTAGATGGCTTTTTCCTCTGAATATAGATCAGCTCCTTTAGCCCACAGTGCCCCGTCTGCTTTTCCTGTCTATTCTCTTGAGTAAAGGAGAATGTTTGTGTTGCCAGAAGGTTAATAGCAGAGATGGGAGTAAGTCACACATGGGCAAGTCACAAGCAAGTCTCAAGTCTTAACCTTCAAGTCTCAAGCAAGTCCAAGTCATTTTGTGTGACAATCAAGCAAGTCAAGTCAAGTCATAGCTTTGGTCAAGCAAGTCAAGTCAAGTCATACAAAAGTTTCCATTTTTAAACAAGCTAAAGACAGTGGTTATAACTGCTGGAGTTTGTTTGCATTTTTTCCTACTCAATATTCAAAAGACATTGCGTCCTAGCCACATATATCTGAACAGTTTAAATGTATACAGATTTAAAAAAGCACAGCCTAAAACTGATATTAGGCCAACAAAAATATCAATATGCCTCAAACATGACATCAAATCATGAAATTCATTCAAACAATTCAAGTAGGCTATAATGGTTTCTAAGTCAAATAATATTCTTCAAACATGCCTCACTTTTATGGGACAGAAACACATTTAACCTTTCCTTCTCTTGAAAAAAACATTCTTTAAGAGTAGCTGAATCCCACCACCTTTGCATAATTTGGAGAGATTGAATAGTAGGCTATATGTTAATATTTGTCAGTGTATTTGTGAGTGAATGTGTGGTGTTTGAGAGAGAGAGTGAATGAAAAGTTATTAATATTGGTGAGTGAATGTGTGCATGTGGTGAGTGTGTGTGTGAGTGCAGTGTGTGTGTGTGTGTGTGTATGTGTATGTGTGCCTAGCTTCATTCACATACTTCATCTGCACAACTGCGTGTGTGTCTGCATGTGTGTGTGTGAGAGAGAGAGAGAGAGAGAGAGAGAGAGAGAGAGAGAGCAGTTTGTTGTGTGTATGTAGGCCTATACTATACAGTGTGCCTAGCTGTATTCGCTCTTACCGCCACCTTGGACAAAGGGGGGAGGGTGTGCTTATTCATGGCCCAAAACTGAAGGGAGTTCTGTTCATCACAAGCGTCCAAATAGTGGTTCAGCTGAATATGGGGACTGGAACCTGAATCTTTCCCGATTTGAAGTGTCTGATGAAATTCGCCGTGGTGGTGGTTGACGTCGGAGTATTTTGTACTGCAGACCTTGCAAACTGCCGTTCGTTTCTTCTTTCCCTGGTCAGACGTGTAATCCTTATAGCCAAACTTTATTATTTTCGGTGCAGAGGAATCCATGCCGTTAAGTAACAGCCGTAGCCAGTCTCGTTTACTGCAGGTCTGCCGCCGTGTGGCGCGTCACCATAACAACGGGCGCCGCGCATGCAACAGCACTAAAATCGTAACGTTAACTCCTCCTCAATATCAGAGGGGGGAAAATATATATTTATTAAACAGAAAATCAAGTCATTTCAAGTCATTTGACTCAAGTCTAAGTCAAGTCTCAAGTCATGAATGTCAAGTCAAAGTCAAGTCGAGTCTTTTATGAATGTTTATCAAGCAAGTCTCAAGTCCTAAAATTTGCGACTCGAGTCTAACTCGAGTCAAGTCATGTGACTCGAGTCCCCCATGTCTGGTTAATAGCACTTTCATCAGTGCCCCAAAATTGATTTGCTAACCTATATTGTATGCTAAACATACAGCACGATCCATTTCTTTCATGCACCATAGCATGCTAAATAAATTGTTTGCTTTGAAGTTGGTGTATTCTTTGTGTTATTTTATGATTCTGACTTTTGTTTCATAAAATAGCTTAAGTTAAGTACAAGTACAGCCATTTGTCTTTGTTTACCCACCGTTTAAGCTTTGTTTATACTTGCATGAGACGCTGTTGCGCGGCCCTCCGCAGATTACGCAGGAGCTGCAAGCATGCACAGAGGCGTTTTGTGCATAACGGCTGTTAGTTGCAGTGTTCTAGTAATGGGTGCTTATGGCGCAGTGGATATGACTCATGCCGTTGGTGTGGGAGATCTGGGTTCAATTCCCACTGCGATACATCAACCAATGTGTCCCTGAGGAAGACACTTAACCCATAGTTGCTCCAGAGGCGTGCGGCCTCTGACATATGTAGCAGTTGTAAGTCGCTTTTGGATAAAAGCGTCAGCTAAATGACATGTAATGTACTGGTATTCCCCAAAATGCCAGGCGGTGTACAAATTAAATATTCCGTGAATAATTCAGAAGTCAACTAGTGTAGAGAGAGCAGCAGTAAAGTTAAGTAGGCTTCCTGGCAACAGTAGTAAACACAGATGTACCGCCAAACATTGCATTTGTGTACTACAATTATTAACGTTACTGTTGCTTACCTCCAAGTCAAAATGATTGTCCACCTCTAGATGTTTAACGAACACTCTTTCCATGAGACAGTTTTTTAGCTTTGACAAAGTGATCTCTCATGTTTTTCCACACCCCTAGCAAAATGTATGGTGCCTCTCTCACTACGATTTTAATTTAAAGGCCATTTGACTGTCCTTGTGGTCTCTACATGAAGAATCATACAGATGTTTGTACAGGCAAACCTGGTAAGTCTCCTCCCAGGCATCCATGTTTAAATGAAAGCGCAGAGCGCTCCTACACCTAGTTAGAAAAATTTAGAGGTGGACAGCCAAGCGCCGCGCCAACGTTTGGAGCCATTGCACTGGATGCAGAACACGTGATGGCGTCACTTTTCGTGCCCACCGGGGACACTAGAGCGAGCATAAACCTAGCTTAAGCCTAGTCACCAGTGGGGTTGAAGAAGGGAGTCTGAGACCAGTACACTTCCACTTGGCATTAGCTGCACACTTTGACCCTCATAAGCTTCTTTGACTGAAGAGCATTGATGCTGCTGTATAATACAGATAGTACATGATAATTACCTGTCAGCTGCTTTGTCCAGCTCCTGGTTCAGCTACTTTGTCATGTTTCTTATTTTTGCTTGTTAGCACTCATAGATCTTCCTTTGGTTCAATGGCGCAAACAAAGCATACTCGATAGTGAACAAATGTTATCTCTCAATTTGTCGGGTTACTTCATGTAAGAAAGGCCCTTTGTCCCCTCTGCTTTCCAGAGAGTAAGGTAGTAGAGTGTATTTCCATACAAATAGGACATGCACGCCATGCTGTAGTCTGTGAAACCATGATCAGTGCCTGTGGTGGGCACAGCATGAGCGTTTTCCACACCTTCATGTAACCATTTCAATTCACTATGGCTGCTTCTTTTAAAGACAGATGTATATATCTTACCTTGGTGGCAAATAAGGCTGGTTTATAAAGAAAAGCCTTCCAGTGATTTGCTGGTGGAGTGTGTTTGGTGTTATATCTTAAAGGTCCAATATGTAATACTGACAGCTAGTGTTTAAAATAGTTACTGCAGTTCAAATTCAAAATACTAGAGAGAGTCGTCTCCCCAGCCCCCTCCTCCCCAGACTCGAAGTTCACGGAGGTTGCCAGGCTGTCCGCAGCATCCACAACAATGTTACTAGATGCTTGTCTCAGCCAGACATACTTCACAGCACAGCGGAGTAGCTAACGCTAGATACTCGCTCTATTGACAGTCATAGAAGCCCGTGCTCACGCGGAGCTCTGTACCCAACTGACAGACACACTTTTTTGGCTTAGAATTACAGTAGAAACCGCCAAAAGCCCCACAACCGTGCCTTTCTCTCCACATGCCAGACAGACACACTTCCTCGGCTTAGAGTTACGATAGGAACCTCTAAAAATACCACTACCTTGTCGTCCTTTTCCACCCGACTGAAATAACTTTATTGTCTTAGAATTACGGCAACAATCGCTAAACACACTGCAAACTCACGGTCTTCTCTTCTGATTTTACAGCCCCAAAACATAAATTCCGTCACGGATCGTAAATTTCAAAAAGAAAAAGTACTGACTTCAGCATTGTTGTCAGAAAAGATAGTATTTCAGCCTAACATGTTTCCTTAATATCTGATGAGGCATTGGTGTCATTTTTGGATTTATTACAGTACATTACATATTGGACCTTTAATTACTTTATCTTAATTAGGCTACTCTTCCAATTTGGGGCGGAGGTGACAATATTACAGGGACACAATATAATTTTGTCTTCCATCAGAGTTGTATCACAATATATATTGATATTGCGAAATAAAATTGCATACTGTATACCTACCGCTATTTAGAGGCTACTTATGGCAAAGAAGAGCAGATAAAACTCAGATATCAGAACTTCCTTAAAGCTACATTGTGTAAGATTTTCTCCCATCTAGCGGTGAAATTGTATATGACAACCAACTGAATATTACTTTCAAGCCCCCCCCCCCCCCCATTCCGAGTGCGTTATAACTCCTACGGTGGCCGAACATTAGCGACAACCGTCTGTGAGTGTCCTTTCCAGTGTAATAATAGTTTTTGTTATTTTGGTACCATTTCATTGCTAACATCAGCTTTCAGGTTCCCAAACATATGCAAGCTAATGTTAGTAAAGTATCAGTGCTATCGTTATTCTGTATATTGTACCAGATTAATAGTGTAAGGCGATGTTTACAGCGTAGGAGAGAAGCAACGGAGGTTTGCGTTTTTAATATATTTCTCTGAGCAGCATGAACAATGTCAATTAAACTGAAATGATCTCTTAGTGTCTCCATCGTTTCCATGCAGCTGTTCTAGCTGTAGCTAGTCTGTGTTACAGATCCATGACGTGACTTGTCTGCCAGGGAAATCACGGCACATATGATTACGTTTATGTTACAAGGTAGACAATCCTTTTTCATCATTGAAGCGAGGAAAAGTATCCTAGACATTGTTCTAGCGTTATGCACAGCCATGCTATAGTTAGACAAGCAAGTAGCAACTATAAAACAAATTACCTGTTGAGAAGAAAGCAGGCAACTTCGGCGTCCCTTTTAAAATCCTTGCTCCTCATCAGCTCTTTCCATCTTGGAAAAGCCACAACAATATTAACTTTGATCGCGTTGCTTTGCCTGTCACGGTGTCATTTTAATTTCCTCTGCGATTCAGTTACATGTCCTCGATAATAGACGCAACAGACTTTCAAATCTGCTGGCGGTGAGTCGCAAATAATCTTCTCCCCATCCCTCCCTGGCATACGTCACAGTCAGTGCCACTGAGTGAAAAGCATGAAATGCGGAGCAGTATAGCCTGTATGTCTCTTACGGGCTACCGTATTTCAAGATGGCGCATGGCTATGGAGCATCTACCCCAGTTCATGTAAGCGCAAATGTAAAATTTCAAGCCAATATACTTGGACTTGATGGTGGTGGTCAATATTCATAAAAAAGGACAAGTTTGTGAAGGGAAATACAGATTTTACTACAAATGTTACACACTGGGGCTTTAACAATCCACACATTTTTACTTCATTACCACGAAACAATAGTTGGTGGTGATGTAAAGTACATGTGATTTGTACTACCATAAATAAACTTGTGGAAGCTGTCTGGTCTTTTTAAAAGACAGAAAGTATGTAATGTATTGATAACAGTAATTTTGCCAGAAAGTTTAATCACTATTAATTACGGCTGTGAAAATGAACGCGTTAATAACGAGTTAACGCACATTCCTATTAACGCAAGCACGTTTTTTGCTCTGTAGTTTGGGAAATCAGGAAGCTGCAGCAGTAACATTGTCTACGGTGTTGCCAACTTGGCGACTTCTCGCTAGATTTAGCCGCTTTTTTTATGCAGGCAGTCAGTATGGTTTTATGTTTGTATGTTAGTGTTGGAGACAGTGAGAAGTGTTCATCAGTAATGTGAATATCACATGACTGACCATCGTTTTGCCTCTGTGCCAGCTGTTCTGTAATGCTGAATACACACTGACACTGAAGGACAGAGACCGGAGAACGGGCTGATACCAGGGTGCATAAAGCTTGATCATGTCCTCGCTGTTTCCTTCCTTCCTGCCCCTGTATCTCCTAAGTATAATTTTCCTGTTAATTTCTTTGGCTAAAGAACGTGCTATTGACCCCTTGTCGGTACTGCCACTATCTGAAATTGCTCGATAGTCTGTGGGTATTGCATGCACACTGACATATTCCCCCTCTGTGGTGCTAGAAAAGAAAAGCAACAGGATGACTTGAAGATGACTGAAATTTTTTACGGAGTAGTTGCACATCCCTGGGCATATAAGCTGAATACCAGGAAGCTCACAAGGGTTTGATTCCAGATATGTTTCTCACAGCAGCTCATTCCTCCGAGCAGTGTATGGCTGGCTACAGGGTTGACCATGAGTGGGGGGTTATGTCAGATGGCTGAATAGCTGGATTGTTCTGCAGCTTCAAATCCGCTGGATCTCTCTAGAACTAGCATTCCTCGAAAACAAAAAACAGAGAAAATTAGCTGATTAAAACTTGATTTGTTTTGAGTACCCAATGCAATTCTGATACCTAGATATGATTTGATATTCATGCTTTGTCAGACATGACATGATGTGAGTCTAGTTCTCTGTGTGTAAACTGTGGGTGTCTGTGTGTTTTCCTGTATACAGCTGCAGCTGCACAGGCGCAAGCTGAGGAGCGGCGTAGCCTGGCAGGGAACAGCCCAGGACCTACAACCAACGCACCAGCTAAACCTCAGGGGGGGAGTAGGCCAGGTAAATGACACCACACCTTGACACAGAAAAAGATTAGTTCATAGAGCTACTGCCCTGTCACCGCTCTATTGTATTCCACAATCTGAACCATTAGATGCAACACAATCCACTTCCACCACCCTGTCGGTGTAGCTTACTGCAAGTAAACCTTAGTCATCATCTTATTACTGCAGTCTACAACAGTTGACAAAGCTCATTAATGACCGTCACATGTACACATCTGACTGCCTGATGCAAAACCTTTGTAACACTATGCTGCGTTGTAATCCCCCCTTCGTTCTCTGAATATGCATTGCTGCATATGTTTTATGCATTTTAACCACATATACACATGTATGTGTATGCAGTCATTGACGGTGCCGCACTTAGAATAGACGACCGGCTGCGAGTGGCAAAAGAGAGGCGAGAGGAGGCAGAGAGACAACAGGGTAAGAGGGCGATCCCAGTTTCTGTGTGAAATTATTTTAGCCTAAGGCAACATACTAATGAGTTACTTTTTGTTCCTGCCTGCATGCACATACTGTATGCACGGTCAGTTTTGCGAGACTCTCAGATCATGGAGCGGGAGCGCAAGGCCAAGATGCAAGTGGAGCGTCAGATGGAGGAGCGTCAGAAAAAGGTTGATGAACAGCGAAGAAAGGAGGAGCAGAAACGATTGGCTGTGGAGGAGAAGAGGAAGCAGAAACAGGAAGAGGAAAAGGTAGCTGCAGCACGGGTGAAGTCTTGAGAGCCTCTGAACAGTTGTTGTTGTTGCTGCTCTGTTGATTTTTTTCTCTGGAGCCTAAAATTATTGAATTTATACACATTTACACAGTGTGTGTGTGTGTGTGGGAAGAGAATTTTGAATAAAGACTGTTAATAGGATTACAGTACAGTTATGCATACATTGTAGTACGGTTATGACATTGCCAGGTCTTGTCCTCTCTGCTTCTTGTTTATGTACCAATATTGCTCTGCTGTAAATGACTTGCATTTTTTTCTTCCTCTACCCCTGTAATGCTGCAGGAGCACTACGAGGCAGTGATGCGGAGGACATTGGAGCGCAGTCAGCGAGTGGAGCAGAGGCAGAAAAGATGGTCCTGGGGAGGACTGGCCACAGACTCAGATGGACGAACAGGTAGAGGGCCACTCCATCACCTTAAAAAGTTCACCCTTTCCTTTATACTTTTGTTCAATTTGACTTTCACCATATGCTTGCCATGGTGCACCAAAGAGCCATTTAGGATAAACCAAAAGCTCCTCACTTGTTAGATATGATTTGAAAGTAGTCAAGTTTACAATGTAATCAGGTTTCACCACAGGTGGGGTTAAATCCAGCCACAATGTAGCAATTTAAAGCTCTTTTTTGCCAGCAACCGTTAATCAAAGTGGTAAAAGTGCTCTCAGGTTAGTATTGATACCAAGAAAATCAAACATGGTTATTCAGAGAAAGGTGCAGTACTCTCTTATCTTTTTGTTATTCAAAAATACAGAGAAGCGACTGTGTCTTTTTACTGTGTTTCACCACAAAATCTACCTGCTTTAAGCTTGGGCGATATGCATGACAGAAAATCTGTGTTGAATCGCATCTTTTTCAGTAATTTTCAGGGGCATCTATAATAACTGAGCCTCGTTATCAGTCAATGATGCAAAACACTTTTTTTTTTAAGCTTTCCAACTTAATAGCTTCAAATTGGAACCCACAAGCATTGAAGAGGCTCCCTTTCAGACTGTGAAAGTGGAAAACTTTCAACAATCTAATTTTGTTCCAGTTAAAAATATAATCAGATATTGCTAACAGTACTGTCAAATATTGTTAGCTATCAGCAATTATGCAAGCCGTGTTTTGTCATGCAGTAAAATAAACTCATAACATCCAATCATTTTCTGAGATCTGAAGATATGTCAATGACAATTGTAACTAGTCTGTCACACTCTCACAACACTGCATGCAATATCACTTAACCCCCCTCTAGGGCTGGGCGATATGGCTGAAAACTGTATCACGATATAAGTGTTTCATATCAGTCGATATCGATAATTATTGATATTTTTTATGACCTATTTAAAATAAGGACCAGGAGAAAAAAATGTATTCAATTTAAACGTTTTTATTTTAAGCTTAACCTTCCTCCGATTATAATCCCCTCAGTTATAAAAGCAGAAAATGTCAACACAACCATGGAAAACACTCAAATAATTCAAATGTAAACATAAGTCTAAAATCACAATGAACACTTCTGGTGAATGAAGTGTTTTAAAATATGTGCAGTGTTTTGTAAACATAGGAGAAATTGAAATAAAACTGAGGTAGACTTTACATCTGTAACATAAAAAACAAACCTGATACAGCACAGTAACAGTGATTTTTCTCCGTCTAACAGTCACGGTACAGCCTAAACCGTACATGGTGGGGGGGTGCTCAGCGGAAGCATGTCTTTGCCTATATGATATGCCACTGCCTCCGTTATTTATTTGTACCGTTTAGCTTTTACAGTCATAAGGCACTGAGAGTACCTCTCCGTGGTGCTCTGCTGCTTGTGCTGGGTTCCAGCTGCAGATGTTGGACGTTGCTGGCGAATACGGCTGTGCTCCAAACGGTGAGCGCGGCTAAAGTGGTAAAACAGGTTTGCGGTGGGGACGATGGTCTTGCATAATTTGCAGACGACATTGGTCTGACTACGGTCAGACTTATAAAATCCAAAAAACTGCCATATTGGCGAGCTGACGTTTCCCGTTTCATCAAGAACTTCCGCGCTCGCTGCTTCACGCATTTTCCACTTATCACTCCATCATTTATATACTGTCTATGCTTATCACTCCACGACGCTTCTGTTATTGAAGAATCCAACACGAGACAACGATATGGCGCAACCAAACACAATACTGTTACATGATTGGCTGTTAGCGTGTCACTCTCTACGTTGCTAGGCTACCAGAGAGCGAGTGCCTTTGTTCATGCAACCAAACTTGCTTTGAAACCTCTGGTTTCTTCCGACGAAGAAAAAAATAAATAAATAATTATCGAACTTTTATCGAGCGCATTTTTTATTGATATTGATTACATGTCTATCGCGATACATATCGTTATTGTTTTATCGCCCAGCCCTACCCCCCTCTGTACACACGAGCAATAAACCACAATGTTCTGCATAAATCTGCAGAAAGTTTGTAACTTTGAAATACATGGGTCATTTAAATTAGATTTTGTTTATATTGCCGAGATAACTCTTTGGTGCCAAATACTCAGGCCAGTGTATTTATTGCTTTAGGCACTGGGTGTCAAACAAAGGCTGATGGCTACCAGCCAGGTTCCACCTCTTCTCTCTTTCCTTCTATGAAGGATGTTCCTCAGCATCTGTTGTTTTATCGCTCCTCTCTGAGAGCTGTCTTTTCCCACAGGAGACTCTGATGCCGGCACCTCATCTCCAGTAACTATAGTTATCTCCTCTGCCTCGCCAGAAAAGCCACCAAGGAGTCAAGAAGGTTTTGTTTGTTGATAATTTTCTCACCAATGTAGCAACACAGCATGGACTGGCACCGGCACTCTAGTTAGCTTGGTTACCTACTATGCTTTCCACCAACCCCTCCACCCCACCAACCCCCACCTGCAGTCTAACTGGCAGCTTTTCACTAACAGTTTTTTTTGTGTGGGGCATGTATTCTGAATGTGCCTTTTGCTGGGTGAATAGCTGGAAATACAGCTTTTGGTTTTTCACTCACTCACACTATCTAGCACTTCCGGATCACATGGGCAACTTTGCATGGGTGCCCATTCGAATGACACACACACACACACACACAAAAAGGACTGATATCCCCTCTGGATTCTCTGGCAGAGATCATGTAGTGTTGGTGATGCTCTCCACTTTTTACTAACCACCATGCCTGGCTCTAAAACCAACACCTTTGTTATGGTTTGTTAAAAATGTACATTGTCATGTTAAACATGATATTTACCAGGTTACGGGTTAATGGGGATAGTATATCAGTGTATATAGTTTTTATGTATTTTTACTTTAGGTATATTAATTAAGCAGCATATCACCCTTTGCATATTAGTGGTATTAGGATCTTTCAGAACCCGGTACTCTTTTGTGTGCACCCAAATGCCCTCCTCTATTGGCCAACCTCCAGTGTAAACCCCGCCTTCCTTGTCTGTCTCTCCTCCTCCATCTTAGTGGACAAGCGCTCCACATCCACCATGAACCTGAAACAGCTGTCCGAGGCTGGCATCAGCAAACGCCTATCCTCCTCCTCTGCCACCCTTATCAAATCTCCTGACAAAAGTAAGTCCCCTCTGTTCCCTCCCTCCTTCCCCTTCTTCATTTAGCTACTCCTACTCCACCTCCCTGCCTCCCTTCCTCATACCCTCCCCCCTACCTTCCCCGCATTTCTGTGCTGTGTCTTAACCAACGTAGTATGTTCCAAACAGTCTATTATCAACCAGGTAAACATATTACTGTGATTATTGATGTACTGAGATCTATCAAGTGACAGACTGTAGATTGTCTGGAACAATCACTTTCTCTTCCAACTCTTAAGCCTGGAGTGAACTCTGACCCCTGTGCTCTCCATATCCAGGGTTTAACACACAGGCTCACTGGAGCACTGACAGACTGGTAAAAAAAAAAAAGCTTTATCCCTCTGTCTCTAGTTCCAGCTAATGATAAAGTAGCATGGCTTCTCAATCCATTCACTATGAACCTCAATGAAGCACTGAATCAAATTTTCAGAATCAGAAATGTTCCCAAGCACCAACTGGTGATTCATTAATAAATATGCTCATAGTGGTTTAGAAGCCTTTCACAATATTCCGAAGCATTTGATTCACAATAAGTATTTTTGATTTGTGCTGAAAAAAATAATCACCACAATCAGTTGATTTATATTTCTTCACAACTTTATGCGCTGCTAGTGCCATTTCTTCTTTCTGATACTGGTGATTTCTCTATACCTCTCAACTTGTTTACTATGAATGCTTTTCCTTTCCCAGGCCTGTGAATATATTCTAAAAAAGTCTGAGAGACTGCACCATTCACAAGAGAGCACTGTATAAATTCACCATTGGGTGTTTAATCATTGTCTCTCAGGTGTTAAGCAGAGGAGTTCGTCTTGTAACCGGTTGCCTAACAATGGCAATGCTGCTCAGGCCAGTAAGGAAGATGGCAAAAAGCTTCAGGTGGAACAGACAGGTGCAAAAGATCTCCTCTCCATCCCACACTATGCTTTTATAACAGAGATGGTGTACAGTGCACAATTTAACAAACCACCACAGTTTATGGAGAAAATATTCAATACGTTCCATTACAAAACAAGCTCTATCACTGCTATGACAACAACATAGCAATCTGACTTTGTGCATGCTAATGGTTCAAACACTTACAGCTAGTAATAATACAACAGGGGAACCTATCCTGAATAATTATCAGATAGGGCAGTTTCAGCTAGACATTGTCTATTACACTTCACATCAGCTGCGGTCTTCCCTAGCCTGGTGACTCACATAAGGGCCAAATGAAGTGCACATGACTTGTAAACTGTCTTTGGGGATTCCTTGTTGACTCCTTCCCAGTGCCTGCTCGGCTATAACTCCACTTTCATGTCCGTAGGCCGTTCCGTCGTGAAGAGAAGTTCCTCCCTCACACGAGTAAGTGTGAGCAGAGCACAGACCCCCGCCAAGCCTGATAAGGGGACAACGGATGATCAAGGTGGCTAGCATGAACAATCAGTTATCATTTTTCTCATGCCCTTATCTGCACCACTCAGGCCTCCACTTTGAATAACAAGCATGCTGCTATGATGTAACGGCTTGCTTGTTCTGAATTTGCTCGGTTTTAAAATCTTATCAACACTGTTGGCTACTAAGAGGTTCTGGGGATAACACTTGGCTCATTTCAGTGTCATCAGCTATATGGGTCTCTATAAACTGGCCACCTCCTCTTTCTGTGTTCCTTTTGTCTATATTCTCATCTAAATCTTCTCACTGACTGCTGAATTACCACTAGGCAGCTGCTAAGCCTCTAAACGGCGTGTCTGTAATTTACTGGGAACACAGTACTCATTCCATGTATGCCTTAACCTTTCTGCTTTCTTAACCTACCAGATCCTGTTCTGTGCCATGTTTCTCACTCACAGCTGATCTTTATTTCAGCCTTTTTTTATTTTCACGTGACAACACGGGAATGGTTTTGTTGTGTGCCGTGTCTGCACTAACACAGTCTAATTGTTTTGTTGTCACAAAGTGTTGTTTGTATTCTCCCTTCAAGATGACGTCATAGCTGGATTTAAGTCACTAGGCTCGTGCTAAAGTGTGGTGTGTGTCAGTGCCATCCCACCGTAGCACCCCTAGAGCACAGAATTGACCACAGCAGCTCCAAATGCAGTCTGTGTATTGCCATTAACCACCAATGCTTTTGTTTGTCCTATAGCCATGTCAGCATCCGTGCAGATATTGTAAATATGTTCCTGTTCTGTATACGTGTTTGTTCTGTGTGGTTCGAGACAATAATACAACACAGCTACCATCATTCATACTGACTTACTACTTCATATCTGCAAAATAACAATTTAATAAAGTTATTTAATCCAAAAGCTCCCACACACACATACAACACATTTTCATAACTATAACCTTATTTCAGACTAATAGCCCAGATTCGTAATACCTGGGTGCACTGCAGAGCTGTGCTGCTATGCTCCAGGGGCTAGCACTCAACAGCTAACAAACAAGTCTGTCTGCAACAGATGTCTTCTCAGTAAGGGGCTCCATTTGGAAATGTGTGGCTCTGTATTCTCCTTTTGAAGAGCTGGCATTTAGGGACATGTGGCAAAATCAACCTGTCAACACTTTAACTCATCTTCTGGTATGATGTCTACTTCGTAGATTAGATAGCAACAACGACTGAAATGGTGAATTGTTAATTCTTTCATCCCATGGAAGCAAGAGTTCCTGGCTTCTGCTGTGAAATGAATGTCCACCATAGTGCTTTCATAATATGCTGACCTGTTCAGAGCTGACCATTTATAGTCAGCCTCCTCATTTTAATCAATTTTGTCACCTTTATATTAACCTTAGAGATGTTTGCACAGCAGAAGCTAAAGAACTCTTGCCTGGTCACAGTCACTTGCCCTATCACTTTTAGGTTTGTTTCACTTCTCATCTTCCTACCCAATAGTTTTCCTCTGCCGACTTTGAAGTTCACTAATGGATTGTTTTTTCCCATCAGCACACCTCCCTCTACCTCAAGTGACCATTGATTTGACCTCATTGTCTACCTTGACTACTGTTTTACTGATCTTCAGTTACCAGACAATCAGTCTTTGGTCTGTCTCGGCACTCTTCCATGGCGTCCTTTCCTTACTGTCTCTTACTGACTATCCTCATTTTATTGAATATCACTGAAAGTTAACAGGATAAAGACAGTTGATAGGGGGCCATGTAAGATTTTTGAGACATAACCTTTGGTTGTTAATGTTGATTCTTTCTTGTTGGTTAAATCACATGGTGACCTTTCTAAACTTCATTGACCCCTCCCTACCCCCTTTCTTTGTTTTACCTTCACCCCCATTCTTATCCACTCTTTCCTACTTGGCTCTTTGTTCTCCTCCTTTTTTTCGGGTGATTTTTCGGCCGTGTAGCTCGCAGGCCACCGGCCAGCACTGTGGACGGAGGGGTCCTTAGTCGCCTGCTCACCCCCACCCAGGCCTCACTAGCTAGGAGCAGGAGCGCCGCCGCCCTGTCAGCTGAAGGAACAGATGCTCCAGGTAACCTAGGAGACCATAACAGAGAGGAAGGATGGCTAGACACAGACCCTGGTCCTCTCTACTTACTCTCATTTTATCAGTAGAAAGTCAGCCCAGTCACTCCCAGTATCATTTCACTAGATCTGAGCTCATATCCCAGTGCCCTGCTGCAGACCCTCGTGGTTTTGTGAATGGTGGAATTACAAAAGTCACTGTACTGCTCCCTGTGTTTAAAATCAGCTATTGTAACAATCAGCTGTTTATGTTATGTATGTACAGGAATTATTTGCAGCAAAGTACACTCATGAGAGAGCATACAGTAGTACTCAGTAAATATTGAGGTCCAGCTCACATGTGCTCTCAGATCTGACACAATTGGCTGTTGTGTGCTGAGCTGAGCAGGGCTGACTTGGCTGGGAGCATTTCTCTGCATCTGAAGAACCTCAGGGTCCATGCTGGGAGATTTGCTCTAAGCTGCTTACCTGTTGGTTCTTGTTACGTCAGAATGAGACTCTTGTGCTATTGCATGTGTTCTGGTAGTGAGACCAGAGGGCTGGGGACTCTAGTACACGTTGCTGAAATAGTAATTACTGGCATTTTCATAGAATATATGGGCTTAAAGTCACACGACTCAAATTCAGTACGTCTCCATTCTAGCACTAGATTTTGGGCTGACAATTTGTAGTAAAATATGCTCTGAAGCCATCAAGGTGGAGTTTTACATCTCACCGGTTGACTTGCATGCCTTATATTTTATGTGAATTGTTTCTGTGTTATGAAACAATGGGAGTGATCTACATTACATAAGGCAGCGGTTGAGGATATACATAGTCCCAGACCCAGCATAGACAACCCGTGATGAATCTCCTGACATACATTGATGAATACTGCATTTTTCTTGTTGACTGTTTTTCTTTTTAAGATGGAAATAGCCATACTGTAAAGCACTGACTCACTCAAAGTTGCAACTGTATTTCCCGTGTTGGTTTTAGGTTGTGGTGTTTATTGATCGGCCATTACAAACCCATTAGCGGCTATTGATCTTCTGCTAAGTATAGCCCCGGTAGAAAGATGACACATCGCATTAGCAGCAGTATCGGTGGTAGCTCATGGGTAGGGTCAATTTCATAGTCACCATAGCTGCTCCGTGTGCAGTCAGAATGAATTACAAAACACATGGCAGACCGTGGCAGGGAGAGTTCTTCAGGTCTCAGGATTATCATGGCTTATCCCTCAATCTGACACAGCAAGCTCATAGCCAATGGCCAACAGCCTTCATTTTCCTTGCTAACTACAGGCAACACTCAAACTCTGTGGTAAGGACAGTTATAGTTATAAAGCAGCTCGTCATCAACATTTTACATCGGTTTGTCCTGTTAACATACAATTGAGATTTATTTGACTGTTGAATGCTTTAGAATTTGTAAGGCAATGCTTGTGCCAGAGACGGACTTGTTCTGAAACTGCAAATGTTGCATTTTATGTCTGATCTGAAGTCAGGAGAGTTACATTATGATGGCAGGAAGGACTGAATTAGAAAGATTGCAAATTACTTACATTTTTTTAGTTTCTTTAATTGAACACAAACAACACTATGAACATTTGTTGAGCGTTTAGTGTACTAATACATCTGTGTGATATGTGTCGGTGTGTATTGAACTGTTAGTGGTAGGTTTTGTGTAGTGTGTGCTGTGCTGTGGTGCTTGGTGTTCAGGTTTGTTGTGTCCAAAGGCTTTAGCACCTGTGGAGTGTCTGGGTTTTTTTGTTTTTCTCTGCTGCTCATGTCTCCTGTAATCTCCAGCCCAATCAAAGCTTCAGAAATCAAGCTGTTGCCTGCCTAAAGTGCTACATCTAACAAATCGCTTTTTTTGTGCTCTTGTCCCCATACAAAAACACTTCTGCATTTCTTTCAACCATCATCTGCCCTCCCTTCCTCTCTCTTTCTCTCCCTCTTTCCCTCTCTCTTTTTCTCCACTCTCTTCATTCTTCTTTTCCTTTGGCTTTTTGCTGCTTTGCTGCCCGACTCGGCTGCTTATTACGCCTCCCATTGGTTGTGCTCCCCTGGCCCTGCGATGACTGTGTCCTTTACCAGAGTGTCACCTGTGTCCTCGCTCAGCCTCTGCCAGTCCCCTGCATCCACCGCGGGGACCCGTGCGCAGCCGCAGCATTGACCGGCAGAAGAGCAGCATGACCACCTCTGTGTCGGCCGACGGAGCCCTTGACCCTTCACTGGTGAGAACACGTTTGCGTCAGACATTTACTAAAGAAATGTATAATGCTGTTAATGATCTGAAGTGAAAGCTTAAATTTCCTTCCTATTCCCACCACCTTAAGCTGCATTTTTGTATCATCAACTATATATGTGTATCTTATATGGCTATGCGAGTATAGACACTTAGCATACATGTGTGTATAACGGCAGTGCATGCGCTAGCTGACAGACTTATATTGTTTCCAAGAGGAAGTCTGTTTGCTTGTGCAGTATTGGAAGGGAAAGATGCTAAAAAAGATCTCTTATCTCATTTGAGAATTGTATTAATTAATTAATGATAAAGGTTATGTGGTCAAAAGGATAATGTTGAATTATTTTCAGCCCTGTGTCAGTAAATCACTTTCCATTTACTGATAGAGTAACCTGACTTCAGATGGTATCTTCTAATCTTGTCCATATTCAAACTACAACGTGATAATGGACACATTTACATTTGTACATATGTGGGACCACACTGCTACAGTATGAAGCAGTAGAAATAAGTTATATTTGATCAAAAATAAAAGAATATTATACAGTTTAAGGTAATTTTGTAACCGTATTACTTATGCCTTTTTAATCCCCAGCAATAGTATGGTTTTATTTCCATAAGGAAAGTTATTGAATTTAATCTAGACTATAAAAACATTTTAGCAGTGGACTAGGGCTGCACAGTATATCGTTTTTTTTATTGTCATCACAATATCAACTTGCGCAATAAACACATCGCTAAAGGGTGCAACATATCGCAAAGACACTCAGAGATTATTTTTTTGGTTAGTTAAAAGAAAGAATCAGTAGAAAACTGCACTTTGAAGTGTAACTGTCGTTCTTTTTTTAGTGGTGCCTTTTTTATTCAATGTGTTCAATAAAAGAAATGATTTCCTTTCATTTGTTTTAAATTCAACAAATTGTTGTATTTTAGCAGAATACTGAATGCAGCAGAAATGCAGAACTACAGTACAGTTTAATACTGTCTGTTTATTTATGGCAGGTACTATCGTTATAGCGATATTCAACAACGTTATCGCTTATTGCATATTTTCCTAATATCATGCAGCCCAACAGTGGACACAGATTTAATTGTTGGTAGCAGTGGAATAGAGATACCTTATGACAGCACAAAGATGTTTGAAGTGCATTCCTTCCGACATTAAAATGACATTGTTCAGAGAAACAAGTCGATGGCACCAAATACTTTGATTTATATGCACATATCCGGCTACATTTGCCTGTCAAAGTACTATGGCAGGATGCTAACTATAGGGAAATGTTGTTCCTCCAGCTGTTCTTTAAATCTTTGCTAGTCACTCATAATATGAACTTGTTCATACATTGCCAAAATGTTACCCTACTTTATCCTACCTACTGCTACCCATAAGTGATGTCTTAGATGTTCTCATTTGGTGTCCAGTCGTGCCTGGCTCTCTCTCTCACAACCTGCCTGTCCTCATCCTCTGTGGCTGTGAAGGGCCTCATTGTCGTAGCATGAGACAAAGGCATCCACAGTGGCCTTATTATGGACAGATCAGACCATGCAAAGCAGACCCCACCCTGGCCCTAGGCCATTAATGTCAAAGGCCTTTGACTTTCCTCACCATTTCAATGTCTTCTCTCTTCTAAATGCACAGATTGGTGTGGAAATAATTGAAATTCACAGCCTACCACTCAGGCATTGCCAGACACTTTGGTTAAATTGTGTCTTTCATGTCAGCTAAGTTAGGCTTCCTGCCTACAGTGGACATTAACAAATCATCCAAATGTATATGAGAAAACAACTGCAAACTGTGTAGGTCTTCTGCAAGCTTCCTCCCTTTCCTTATTGAAGGATATTATGAGGGGTTTAGGGTTATGGTGGTGTAAAGTACAGTAAATGGCTGTTACTGCTGTGTGATTTTGAGATGACTTCTGGACCCCTCTTTCTACAAGAACACTGTCTATATACTGTTCTTGCTCCAACGGTATATTGACATCAATAGGAAATTGTCTTGTCCCTACTATACGCCAATCGCCTGTTTACTGTCCTGCTTTTCCTCCCCATCCTCAAGAAAAGGGTTATCAAGCTGTGTGACCAAAGCTAAACCACCTTATTACATATAATATATAATAATATATAAACATAAAATGCATTGTATCTCATTTTTACTTGGCTTTCAGTACTAAAGTCTTGAGAAAGGGAGTGTAGTGTTTATTTATGTCTGTCACATGGTTGGCCTTGCTGTTCCCTCTGTTGTCATGTTTATGCACCAAACAAGTGCATTGAAAATAGATGAATTAAAACCTGACCCATGGCTCCTTCACACCAGCATTGTGTCGATGTTTGAAATGCCAGTGAAACTAAAAAAGGCAGACTTAAAAAGCAGTTAAATTATCCATTTTCATTTTAGTCAAAGTTACTCTGTTATAATAGGCTCCCTTGTTTTTGTGAATTCTGTCAGGTTCAATATTATGGATCACAAAATGATTAATGGGATATATTAGAAAAAACATACAGTATTTCTGCTAACCAAAATTATGTTAACTTTTTCTGACTTTTCACAATTTTTTTTTTGGGCCACTGTTCCTAAGGCTATAAGCCCTGATGATGTGTTACAAGTAAATCCTGCTTCATTTTAAGGAGTCACAAGCCAAAATTTTGGAAATCACTGGTATAGACCAACAGGTTTTAGTGAGTACTTATTATGGTTGTGGATTGATCAATACAACTTCGTTATATGATGCAACATGTTATATATTCAACAGTTTTTTTATATGACCCAATGATATTTAATTAACAATGAAAATAGGATAACTAAAGGTCGTGACACACTAACCCGATAATCAGCCGTCAGACACTCTTGGTGTGTTCCGTCGTCCGTCGGAGGGGCTGTCGGCCTTCATTTTGGCCGATTTGACATGTTGAATCGGAAGGCGGGCACTGCTGGCAGTCGGACTCAAATGACCAATCTGATTGGTAGAGTGCTAACCCAAAAACGAGGAGTGGGATGAGCGTGACTACAGTCTCTCAAAATCTGCTGAAAATCTTTTAAACTGACCTTTGTCGATCTGAAATGAAGACCGATTCAGCAACTACATGGCCTATTTCTCGCTTAAAATGTTTTCAGGAACACGTTTCAGTGAACTATTTTAGTAAAATATGAGATGGTATTCTGAACAAGTCGCCATGACAGTCTGGCTTTGAATTTCCGGAGAAACCAGACCCACGTGACGTGTTCGTCTTAACAGCTGCCGGTTTTCATGTTTGGGGGGACAATACCGATTAGCGTCGCCTGCTGTTATGAAGACGTATTACGTCTCGTCACTTTGGTGTGTTCCGCGGCACTTTTTGGACCAACTGATCAGTCCAACTGCCTTTTCTGCCGAGGGTCGGCTATCTGGTTGGTTTGTCAGGGGCTTTAGAGTTCTTAGCATGATCCTTGTTCAGTGACTGTCGTAAATGACTTCCTCACTTCTGTCCCATTGCTGTGGAACTACAGAAAGACAAGCAGTTTACATCGCCTGCAGGGCAACGTCCCGCTTCCCCATCTTCTACCATGGGACGCAACCGTTCACCATCCCCAGCCCCCAATCCAGCCCCAAAGAGGACCCCTTCTCCAACAGCATCCAAGTATGACTACCAGTCTTTTCCAATACAGATTTAGTGATGTTTACTCTAGTATGGATGCAGCATTTCATTTAGATTTCATTATAAAACACAAAAAGACACAACTCACACTTTGTTCTTACAGGCAAAATCCTAAGACACGCCCACCCTCACCGAGTGCAATGAAACAACGCCCCCCATCCCCCCAGCCTACGTCAGCCAAACCTCCACCTATCCAGAAACCAGCTCTCACTCCAACAGGGGCCCCCACCTTGCGAAAGAGGGACTCCAAGTCCAAGGATCTGTGTCCAGTGCAGGCTGTGTCTCCACAGTCCTCTGATTCCAGCAAGACCAAAGAGAAAGATGGTGAGCAGTTCTCAGTGATAAGAATACTGTTCACAATATAAATGTTTTATTGTACTTCTTTAAAATATATCTAACACTATAGAAGGTCTTTCACATTAGTACAAAACATGTAAAACAGGTCCATATAAAGGCAGACTTAACTATCATGGTCAGCTGACATATTTTAATTAGTCAGTACCAATATTTGCCATGGCTGATCTTTATTCTGGCAACCAGGATGTTTGCACTGCTGCATCGAGATATGCTATCAATTTCAGAGAGGGAAGTGATCCAGCGAGACATCTTTTTCATCTCTACTAAATAAATATTACTGAAGTTCTTTGCCATTGGGGTCCAAACCTAATTACCCTCCCAAAAAATATCAAAGTCATTTCTTTATTGACATTTTACTGATTTTGTTTCTAGATCACCTATGAATAATTGGATGTCTCTTAATCTTTTGCAAGTAGAGATCGTTCCTACACGGCTTCTTGCAGGTCATCCTCCACATATTCATTGTCCACACACCTGTTACATTTAATCTTTACATTATTCATTCTGAACCAAGGGAGTGCAAAAGCAATTAAAAGGAGGAAATTAAATGGCGCTCTTGAACTCAAAAGAAATTGCACTGGGTGGGTTTGCTAAATTTTTTTTGCGTATTACGATAATAAATTGTTACTTTAAGTAGAAGAAAAATAAGTCTCTGTGATTGTGGTTTAATACTGCTTCAAGGAGCAGTCAGTTTGGTTTTAAGATAATAGAATATTATCATCTGTTTTAATAGACATCATATACAGAATTGTGTTTGTGTTCTGCAAACTGACGTGGCAGCAGCTCAGATTGCAACAAATCTCAGTGGAGCAGGAGACCTATTAAGTTCCAGCTGGGGTCACATCCTGTTACAGATCTGTGTTGTTGCTGCTACCACCTCCTGGAGAGACTCATGCTCTGCAAGATAAAATAGCTTAGTAATGGTAATAATACTACATGCAACCGGGCAAAGACTGTCAGTGTCATCTACTGTATCCATTCTAAATTGTTGTAGTTGGCACAGTTTAGGTGAGCTTATTTATCTTTAGAAATGTATGAAAACATAAAATACTACTAAATAATACCCTGTATATGTAATTGGATATCATCATACACATGTATATCAGGGTATGATCAATTGAGACTATTTTTATGAATGAAATAACCAGAGGAGAATCGCTGTCTGTTTTTGATTCATCAACCAAATTAACTAGCAGATTTAGATTTTTTTTATCAGATAGAAATCACAATATATTTTCATGTAGCAGTTCTGCTCATCAGTTTGCAACATTGTCTACCAGATACTAATATACTTAGAGTAATTAAAGACATAAATACTATTATAAATGAAATAGCAAAATCTCTGACGATAGACAAATTGATTTCATCTCATGGTATGTATTATCGTATTGCTCAACCCTGTGTACTGTATGTGACTGTTTTCCCACGGAGTTCTTTCAAAGAGCACGGAGAAGATCATGTGAAAGTCACAACTCTGTATCAGGCGGCTTGTTTCTCTATACTGCTCCTGTCTTTCTCTGTCACGGCAAACCTCCTCCAACAGTCTGGCTTTCTCTCCTTTCCCAGTCATCAGTCACTGAAGGGCCGGATGTCGTGGCCCTTAGGTCGGCACTACATTGAGAAATGGGGGGACAGGGTGACATAAAGTGCTTAACGTATTTTCTATATTTGTCTTTCCATCTGTCAGACTCTAAAGCCTCGACGGGCACCAACTCGGCCGCTGAGGCAGCCAAGATCCTGGCGGAGAACCGCAGACTGATGCGAGAGCAGAAAGAGAGAGAGGAGCAGCTCAGGATACAGAGAGAGGAAGAGGAGAAGTAAGATCATTGGAACTGTTCAGTGACTATTATTCGCATCTCCTGAAAAAATTATCTATTACAATTTTGTCATCATTTTGTATATGACAGTGATGCATCAGATATAAGAACAAAGTACCATCGGCAACACTAGTAATTATAGTAAAATTGCTCTTAAGGGAATTGTAGTTGTTTGAGACATTTGCATACAGTAAGTACATACAAGTACAATGAGAAAGTCAACTAGTTTCAACCAGTAAAACACTGCTGGTTATTTTTTAATGGGTATTCGTACGATCAGCATCTTTAGCTGGACGTCTAGGCTAAAAGTATCTTGTACTGTTCATAATGACCCCCACCTTTTTGACTTGATCCACAAATGACCTGCATTTATTTGTGAGTATGCTTTCAAGCGGTTTCTTTACTCTCCCAGGCTGAGAAAGGAAGAAGAGATGCGTTTAGCGGAGGAGGCTCGACTGAAACGCCTAGAGGAGGAGAAGAAACTTGCAGAGGAGAGGAAAGTTAAAGATGAGGAAGATGCTCGCCTAGCAGAGGAGGAGCGGGTGAGAATGGCAGAAGAGGAGGCAGTGAAACAGGCTGAGCTCCAGAAGGAACGGGAGGAGGCTGAGGCCAAGGCCCTGGAGGAGGCCGAGAGAGTCCGTCTGGAGAGAGAGCGCATCATGCAGCAGAACATGCAAGAACGAATGGAGAGGAAGAAGGTATGGATAGACTGATGGAGAATCTTCTCGTTATGTTGCTTAATCATCAAAATATTTTAAGTGATCTTAGTGTAGCCTCATTGTGTAGCTCTCAATGAGACACATTATTTACAAAGATATGCTCTTTTTCCATTTTAGAGAATTGAAGAGATAATGAAGAGAACAAGAAAAGGGGAGCAAAATGACTTGAAGGTGAGCTTATATTCATTCAGCCTGTGTAGAACATTTCTACAATGAGAGTATGTTAACACGCTGTTTGGGTCTCCTGCTTAGACTGATGGCGATAAACAGGAGGATGGAGACGAGGGAGACGAGGGAGAGGACTATGAAACCCAGAGTAAGTGTTCTCATCCCAGAGCTATCACACTGATGGTAGGTTCAGGATATCAGAGTCCATGAAGATTTATGCATCACTGCATTTTTGAATGTGATATTTTGTATATTTTTGAGAGTGAAGGTGTATTTCCCTCTTTGTGGTTGTTTGTGTATATTGTACCCAAATGGCTTGTTTGTGTGAATTTACATAATTTTCAACGTGACTTATGACTCAATTGACGTCGTAGGCCAGACAGATGACATTGGCATGGAGGATGACAAAGATGAGAATAGTCTGTCCTTTGGTGAGCCAGTGGCACAACGAGAGGAGCCCCTGGGTAGCGTGAACGGAAAACCAGAGACGGACGACAAGGAGAATAACGATGGCATAAGCACAGATGAGACTCAGGCAGTAAGGTACGATTAGAGACAAGATAAAGAGACACTCACAGAAACTGCTCAGAGTGGTGCTGACAATATTGTAATTGTTAACTGCTGAATCACTTTCCTAACCGTCTCCCACGACCTTTTCCCCCCTCTCCAGTCCAGTCCCTAAGGCCCGCCTCGTCGAGGGCTCGGAGTTCCTGAATGAGCAGGACTCCGCCAAGGTGGGGTTGGTCTCAGGTTTCAACGGTAAATCCAACCAGTGGAGCTTTGAGGAACTCATTGACCTCAACGTCCACTCCAAGACTCGGCCCCTCATCAAGGCAGAGGACTGTAACCAGGTCTTGATCAACTGTGACGGGAGCTCAGATGGGACCAGGGTAGCCTTCGAGGACAAGGGAACTCCCGTCAACACCCTGCATTCCCCCAATCAGCCCATAGAAGCTCTGTCAGGTGGGGAATCATTTACACTTATTCATCTAGTAGATATTTTTGACTGTCTTCTTAAAGATGGACCATAATTCTTTCCTCCTGTGTCTCTGTAGAGATTTGATGCTGCAGCCGTCGCTGAGAAGCCTCTTACTGTTGCACTTGTAAAGTTCCTGTCCAGCTGAGCTCCTTAAAAGAAAGTCCTCTAACAGTTCCAAACAGCTTCCTCCTCTTTCTCCTCTTCCTCTTCTAGAGGGAGAAGCACAAGGTAAAGCGGAAAGACCACCCCAAGTGCTACATTTGCACCCCACATTATGAGGAAACAAATATATTAAAACACATATATATTAAAAATATGCTTCAGGGAAAGTCCATATATTCCTTCAACGTGCTCACTTCAGGTCTCTTTCCTCTTCCGCTTGTGTTTAGTTCTCCAGATTTGTTTTTGTCTATGTTGTGTCTAAATTTGATGTTTTTTAAGAGTTGTGTCTTTGTCAGGGGTGCATTTGTTGTAATTTATTAATTTTGGCTTTTTTGTTATTGTAATTATTGTTATTATATGTTTAGTCTTTTGTTTTCTCTTTTAGGAGAATATTCCAGAACACATGCACATTAAGCTGTGTGAAATGAATATTGTGAGTTAAAGGAAGGAGCGTTAATACGTTCTGTTCTGCCGGGGTTTGGTGGGGATAGCATCCCAGGTTTCGCATGCGATTCATCTAAATTGACTTGACCGGCTGCTTTTTGCAGCATCCTGCAATATGGCCTTACCATTTTTTTCCCCAACTTCTAATTTTGATTAAGTGTAAATATTACAGATGGCTTGTGCTGAAGCTAATCCACGCACAGTTTAGTCTGTCATGTGCTTACACATGAGACTGGATCCTGTATTCATACTTTACTTCACTTCATAGAGCTCTGTCCTCTCAACCCTTATTTCTGTCTCCCAGCTTCTCTCACCGCGTTTCCTTCCCTGGCCTGTAGAGGGCATCAGGAGCACAACTCCAACTGTTACATTTAAAGCTGTATAGTGTTGAGATTAATTCACAACACTGTAGTGAATTGACATGTTCAGTGAAGTTTCTGCAGTTTGTTAATTTAGGGCTCACTTAGGTTTTCTTAATTTTTACATATGTATATAGAATTTATGTCTACTAACAACGTCATTGTAATTTACGTCAGATTCTGAGTTGCATTCAGTTTTAGTCTCCTCTCTACTGACTGCATCTGCACCACACAACTGTTGGATAACCATAACTGCAACATAGTATCTTAACAGGTGAAGTCCATTAGTTTAATTCAAAGCTGCCTCTGAGCTTCTTAAGGCGGTATGTGTTTGTTACTGAATTGACCTTGAATGTTCGGCTGAAACAAAAAATCCAGTTTCCAGTTGTTTGGTCTTAACTCGAGCTTTACCAACACATTCACACAAACATTTCCATCCATCCCTCTGTCTGTGCGGCCCTTACATCAATTACATTTATTAACCATTAACAGTCTTTCAAACACACTAGCTGCTACATCCAACAAAATGCATTTCAATTATTTTGTATAATATAAAATTTGGCGGTTTCTTTATATATGAAAATACATTTCTACATATATTTAAGTGTTATTGTGTTGTGTATATAATCAGTATTAGGCAAATGAAGCCATGTTTAGGAGTGGCGTCAGGATGTGGATAATTGAAGTCTATGTGGCTGTGCTATAATACGTTAGGTTTCTGTTCGACTCGTGGCCTGTGACAGTGTAGTCAGGTTACATTTGGGCAGCCTGGAAAAAATGACATACAGCCCTCTTCCACATGAGGTCTGCAAAAAAAAAAACTAGGGGCCAAATGGTGACCTACTATATGTTTCTCAAGATCTGGTATGTGTATATGTGTGAAGGCTTTAGCACCATATCCCCAAGTCCTGATTCTGAATATTGCCTCACAGAGACTAAACAAGTTGACATTTTGATGGTGAGTTGTTACAGCCCTCAGCAACATGTCTGACCCATGATCAGAGAAAAGGCTGTGCCTCTTTATGATGCTTTTAATATCATCAAAATATGTTTTATAATATGTCAAAGGATGTGGGGATGTTGGATAGTTGTGGTAGGCATGTCAGCTCAGGTCTTAACTATTCTACTTTGTAGTATGAGGCAGGGCACATCCACCAAACAAAATATGACACGAGTCAGACTTTTTCTGTCTCTTCTGGATATTTCATGAACTGTATTGAAATCTTGAAATTCCCTGTGCTTGAATAGTCCGAGCACGAGGATTGTGGACCTTGATTTTTTGCCTTGTTCTCTGCTGGTTAACTAAAATATCTTTGTACATATAAAGACTAGGAGCTTTAGATCTTAGCTTTGATTAATAAGCTCAAAGAATGTAACAGACTACATAAACCGTCCACCATTATTTACCATGTCTCTCAGTGCTGCCCGCTTTTTGACTTTAATCTATTACTCAGTTAGAAAACATGAGACTCTTTGCACTGTTACAAATTACTCTCTATGTTTAAAGAATGGTTACCAAGGAGTAGCTTTACTGTACAGACTCGTAGGAGAGATGTGTGATATTCTGGACAAACAGAAAAAGTAAATGGTCTCATTCGTAACTCAAAACTTGCCTATACCCAAACCTTTCCTACTCCTTCTTCCACTCATGAGTAGCACCTGTTGAGGGGCTGTTGTAGCTGCTGCTTGAACAGATACTGTATCTATTCCAGGTCCCGCTGCATCTTTGAGGGCTCGAGTACAGAGCTGACTGCTCTTAGTCCTCAACATTGTCTATAACAATAGGATAGAACGGTGCCTTAGATTGAGATTTAGTATTTTTATTGTATCACAGTTAACTAAGAAAGCTTGTCCTTACCTCGGCCTCGACAATCAGTCTACCTGACCAGGGCGACTTTGTGAATATGAATTTACAAACCTAACAACGCCCTGTCCACAAGTAAGATTTGTACTGTAAATATATCTAAAGTGTACTGAGATGATACAAACTGTTAAAACAAATAAAGTTGCAAAAATACTCCTTTGCCGTGTTTTTAATTTCTCGCTGTAGAGAAATAAGAGACTTCACATCACTTCCTCCTTTTATTCTTGGTTTACATTTGACTTCACTCAAAGTCTTGATTACACGAGCAGTTTATATATCAGCATCAATCTCAAAGACCTACTTTCTAACATTTTTGAAAATTCTGATAATCCGTTCCAACGTGAATGTAACAGATGATTAATTAAAGCTGGTATGTATAAGCAGCAGTATGCAAGTAAAAGCATATTATTCTCTGAAATATTCCAGTAAGGCACTAACAAGGTTTATGTCTCCTAAAACTGCACCAAATCTGGATTAGATTAGGCTAATAGTGCACATCACAATCCCACAAAAATTCTGTTGCCATGTTAGTATCCAACACTGAAACAAGTTGCAATAATGTATATGTAGATAAATGAGTTAAGCTAGTGCATCTTTAGTTGAAATAACCTCTATAGTCTGTCAACCCAATAAAGAGACGTTTCACCAAAATTGACATTTTATGCTAATTCAGAAATGGAATAACATTTCTGTTGTGGCCTCTATTTTGCTCACCAAAAACAAAAATGTTATTTTGCAGATTAACAGTCTAATAGTCAGTGTTGGTGCAATTCCACTTTAAACAGGTATTAGCTGGTATATAGCTGATTGTGTAGTTCACAACTTCTTAGCACAGTCGGGGCAGTGGATGTGATCTCCACTGATGACAAAGCGCTTGTTGGCCAGCGAGAGGCAGCACTTCTTGCAGTTAAAGCAATACTCATGCCAGGAGTATCCCTCATAGTTCACCACATTGGTGCCATGGCCGAACCCTGCGGAGACAGGACATATGTCAGTCAGCAGCACAAGCATTTTAATTGTGCAGGATAGAATAGAAAATACAAAATCATTTTTTCATTAATCCCACCATTCCGTATACATTCAAGACAATCTTACTAGCAAAAGCATCTGTTTATGCTGCCCTGACCTGTAATTGGGTTCTTGCATCCATGGCACTTCTTGGCCACATCGGTCTTGAAGCAGTCCACGCAGTAAACTTTGTCCTCGTGTGAAGTGAAGCGAGCTCCTGCCAGAGTCTTATGGCAGGTGTGGCACACAAAACACTCGGAGTGCCAGGGCTGGTCCTGGTAGCTGATCCCTCCAGAAGAGATGGGCTTTTTGAGGGACAGAGAAACTGATCATAATCTCAAACACTACAAGGCTGGAATAGCATTCATTTTGCTGAAAGTGAACTGTCTGTACCACAGTTTTATTTTGTAAAGACAGGACACTATGCACTGTGCTTGTACCTGCTTGCAGTGGAAGCACTTCTTGGCAAACTTCTTGTCATGGCAGGGAGAACAGTAGATGTCATCTCCCTTGGTCAGGAAGCTCTTTGTGCGGATCGGCTGCTTGCATTCAAAGCAGGTGAAGCATTCCTCGTGCCACACCTTATTCTTGTACTCCACATTTTGGGATCCTAAAACATAAAAGTAAGTGTTATGGTTGTTTTTTTTTTAATCATTTTGTTTCCACACTTTATGACAATAGCATATCTTTCATCAGCTTGTAACACGTATGAGAAGCTTTATGATGTTGATGCTGAGTGAAGTATCCAGGTTTTTATGGTTGCACCTTTCCCACAAATAGAAATATTCTAGATGTTTTGTGCATGATTTTTACACAGTTCTCCAAATGTAATATATCTGGTATCTTTGGAAACTTTGGGATCACCAAAGAGAGGTTGAAATAGAGGTCAGGAAATAGCAATATAAATGCAGATTGAATCAGTAAGAAAAGATTGCACAGATGTAGTCAACCTAAACTGAATGTTGAATGTTAAGAAGCCCTGAATAATATCGAACCCACCTGGCATGACCACCTTGTAGCAGCCCTGGCACCGGTTGCCATCCTCCCGGGAGCCACACTTGCCACACATTATCTTGCCATCATCGCGGGCGCTGAACGGCTCGCTGGCCAGCGGCTTGTAGCACTTGGCACAGCGGAAACAGTCCTCATGCCAGTAGCGGTTCTTATGGTGCAGCTCCTGAAACACAGAGAACACTTGAGGTGAGCAGAGGTGCCTTCACTAGTTAGTCCTCATGCAGACTTCATTAAAAGTGGAGTTTGTTTACTCATCATGTGGACTGAGGCTCGGGGCCAGAATACAGAACAAGCCCATGTGGCTGCCATTAGAGTGGAGATGAAGTGAAGTGGGACGTGGTGAGCCATGAAGGAGTTAGGGGACTTAGGGGGTGGAAATGTGATGTAAAGTATTTAAGCCTCATTAGTAGTAATGACACATCTTTTTCACACATTCAACTGCCTGTGACAGAGTGGTGAGAGTATTTTAGAAGCAGCCGGATGACAGACAAGTTGTATAACAGCTTAAGACTGAGAGCTCTGTGAACAGATAGATACATCCTCACTTATTATCTGTGTTTGTTTTAATCCAATAACATCCATAGTAGATATCTTAAAATTCAAAGTGGATAGGCCATGTTAAGAAAAAGCACATGTTATCAATGATCATCAACGATGGCTGAATTCTATTCATTCTCTGCTGGCTCACTTTCACAATGTCATGGCTTAAAGGAACACTTGCATAGAACAGAGCCATTGTTCGAGTCAAAATGTCTGCTGAGGAAAAGGCCTATGAGCAGACCATACATCTACCAAAAAAGTTGCAGGTGTTTTTTTCTCTCTGTCACAAACACTGATAGATGCATGTGTGTTTATCAGTATACATGTGACATCAGCATAAGTATTTATTCTAATGTTGTCCTTGGAATCTGTAGAAATCCATAGAGACAAATAATAAATATGAAGACACTTATATCCTGATTACTGACAAAAGTTTCCGGTTAATTGTTTTTTTTTTAGGTTAGTTGTTTTTTTACATGACGATGCTATCAAATCACATCTCTAAATTTGATTTAGAAATTTTAATATAAACTGAAGTATAAGTACGTGTTAAGTATTCCTTTATGGATTAAGAAAGTTCACCTTATAAAACTCAAAAAGTACATTTGCTGTACCTGCTATCTGCAGAACATACTGTATGCATCTTTGGGTATTTTCACAAAAACCAACAATCAAAAAGTGACTTAATATATGAATATGGCATACTGTACAAATACAGTTTGGACACCAAGTAACTTATTCAATACTGTTAGTTTATTAACTAACTACAATACAAAGTATGCTAAACAAACATGTTTTAAGTTAACATTTCTGTTTATCATTATTTTTTTTTTGTTTATTCTTAATTATTAATTTCGTTACTCATTCATTCTTTTTTCTTTCACTGTGTTTTTTCACCTTGGCGTCAGCACCGATGGGGCGTTTGCACTCTGCGCAGGTGTTGGCACAGAGCTTATCGAAGCACTTGGTGCACACATGCTTTTCATCCTTCTTCACATATTTCTTCCCGTGCAGGTTGTCCCGGCAGTAGTAGCAGTCGAAGCGATCAGTCATGGTGGAGCTGAGATAACTCCTGGCACCTGCAGAAACACGAGACACTGTCAGACTTGCACAGCTCCTATCCTCCCTACATGATGTTTCCTTGAGACACCTGATGAGGACAGTGTTGCCTTTTCTAACATACTCATGAATCTTTGAACAATGCAAGGCAATGAATACATTCATTTATATCACACTTACAACACTTTTAAAGTACTTTACAGCTCAGAGACAAAAACAAACAAAAGAAATGAGAAACAAAAATGAGCGTTTAATGACTGGAGTTTGGTGAACAGCCAACGGCAGATACTGTAAATCGGACCTCTACCTTAAAATGCAAAAAAGAAAATCTGTGCAAAAGAATATGTGCAGAAATCAGACAAAGTATATTTGATGTGTTTTCCCTTTAACATTAGTAAGACACAGTGAGATGCAGCTCTAACAGCAGCATACCAAACTAATGAGAGAAGTGTGAGTGAGGTTAAAAAGCAGCCCACAGATGTCTGCTTGTTGTCTGCTTGCTTTCTGGCCTGCAGACGTTTTATCAAGCTCTCCCTGGAAAGCTTAGGTCATATTATTAGACCGTAGGGTTCATTCCCCGCATTGAAGACCTCCGTCCCATGAGTCCAGCCCACACTCCTTCTCTTTTTTCTGCATTTTGGCCAGGTCATTTTATTGGCTGTTAGTGTAAATACCAAGTTGCTTCTTCAATCATCAACATTCCTGCGTTCCCATCACAGGCGGTGTCCACTGGGAACCAATGGAGTAGTTTCCTGGAACAACTGTGCATATGGGTGGAGTGTGGATGCTTTATCTACATCACTTCTCACAGGATGTCATGGTGAGCAGCTGAGCAGTGTGTGAACTTTAGCAAAAGTGATTCATATATCGTTTTAATCCGGTTAGGAGGAAACAATGGGTGGAATGGCATTTTTGTCCTAGTAACTATAGGGACAAGGAAAATATTTATGAAAGGGGACTGCAGCTATTTAAGTGGGATGCGGTAAACAGCTGGGTGATAGAGATGAGCCTCCTGGAGCGTGGTGTGTGTGTCTGTGTGTGTGTCTGTGTGTGTGTTTGTGTAGATGGATAAATGGGAGAGGAGTTTCTATCTGCAGCTGTGCTCCAGGGATAAAGACTGGACTGAGGACTGAGCCATCACACGCCCCACTCTGCCTACACTCACCTTTCTTGTAGCATTTAATGGAAACTAAAGCAAGAAAAGTCCAACACTGTCAAATCGCACACAATGCTCGGGTCTCATTACTGAGCCCAGCCAGCCCAGAGATCTATTTTAGACATGGAATCACTATTTACAGCACATTGACCTTCCAGAGGGGACAAATGGAGACAGATGCAGAGTGATGGCTACTGGGACTATGGAGCTATTGTGGCTTCAGTTGAGACGTGTCCAGTAACTTTAATCTTTTGTTACAAATAGTGTGACAGCTGCCCCTTGTCAAATAGACATGGTATGTACCGACGCTCAGCTGTGGAGGGGAGTGGAGTGTACCACTGGGGTCCCTTTGGGGAGCAGGAAAGGTCAACGTGAGCCCAGTTTGAGAGGTGAGTCAGAGCGGTGTGAGATGATCAAAGGCAGAGTAACCCAGACAGTATATCAGCCAAAATCAACAGCTACACTGTCGAAACTATCTTTTCTCTCTTGAAAGTAGGCCTCCTGAAAAAACATGGAATTTTAACATAATCACATCTTGCTATTATGATGATTTGGACAAAAATAAAAATCACTGAATTACAGCAAAAAATTAAGAATAATGCAAACCATAGAACAGCCTGTTCGTTAGCCTTTCTCCAACATGCATCAACAAATGAAAAATAGAAGAGAGCTCCACATATTTCTACGACAAGAACATCATAAAACTACAACTGCTCAGTTTATTTCACATCCATTTGACTGGAGAAAAAAATTCAATCATCCACCCCATGAGTACAACTAAATACTTCCTTAAACTTATGTGCTCATTATAATGAACTTCATCTGCAAACATAATTTGGTTTCGTATCATAGCTCTTCATTTTGCTGCAAAAGGTTGTTTGAACATGTTACTGAACACATTAACAAAACATCAACAAAATCTCCAAAAAGCTGAGAGGACCTTGGAGCTTAGATCACATTGTTACATACTGTTACACATTTCAACTTCAACCATCCGTATTGTATAAACACTATAATAAAACCCGGAACAATTGAATCCTTATCTAGTGAAAAATATGCAAATTTCAAATTGGTTGAGTTTTAAAAGAAATAGATCAACTGAATGATTTAGTGTTCCTTTATGGGTAGAGACAATTCTCCTACTTCTCAAGCTAAAATAAACATTTAAAATGCATTGTCACAAAGATGAAAACAAGGCTGTTTTTCTAAGCTCATGAAAAGCTGATGTTTTCACAGGGCAACAATATCGTGTTCAAAACAGTTTTACAAATTCAGCTGAAATATAGGACAAATAGAGGCATGCCAATAGCAGACACTTTTACATTTTGCATCTGATTACTGATAACACATTCAATAACTTATTCATTTAGCATCCAATGTTGGCACCAGCTTTTTTTTTTAATAATTTTACCTGAGTGTCTGTAAGTCATGATTCCAGTCAGAAGGAAAAGAAGAAGGAGAAAACGAAGACAATACAGGGACAGGAGGAGACAGTAGCATCCACAGAGGGTCAAACCCAGAGCCCCTACACCTTGGTATGTTATTGGGGGCTGTATATACCCCTCTGTGACCCACACACACCCCCGATGTCCAAATCCAACCCTGACCCTCCACTCCTTTTAGGGTATGCATTAGAGAATAGAGTGGATGACAGAGAGTATGATGGGGTAGATTAGGTGATAGAGATTGGAATCCACTGCTGTAACATCAGTAAAAAATAGGTTTTTGAATGATGGCCCAGAGGGATTATAGATACTCCCACTGCCCCAACATAAACTGTTTTGTTAGAGTGCTCTGGACATGTACAGAAGAAATGTTGGATCACTTAACAACATAACTTAAAGGGATGACTCACAGGAGGAGCAAGTTGATATGATTGACTGAGCTGAAGAGAGACAAAGTGTGGTGGTGTTCATGTCTCATGTCTGTGTGTATACATAAATACTCTGTTACATTTTTCTAGAATACAATGTCGTATAATCTAAACTAAAGTGAGCCAGAGAAGAATATTTTAGAATGTCAGTGATGCTTTTTTTCTCTCTGTTATCTTTTGGTGATTCTTATTCCAAGAGAGAATATTTCCTTTAAAGCTGCAGGAAACACCAGCTGCATTCCTCAAGTAAAAATACATTATGAATACTCTCCTCTCTCAAAAAGTAATGCTCTCACAGTGCATCAATACTCTATCAGACAATAGCTATAGCTAATGTCAAGGTAATAATTAACAAGTTTTAAGCCATACTTTAAAAAGTTCCAAAGTCAATATTATATATTGCAGCAAAATACATGGAAATCAGCTTATTTGGAGTTTTAACAATCCAATCAAAAAGACCAGGTATTTTATAATGCATGTATTTAAACCTGCAATAACAGACTGAGACAAGCTGTGAACACAACACTGACAAAGTTGCTACGGGGAACTTGTGAAAATATGCACATCCAGCAGGCACAAAGCAAAGAAAGCATTCAGTTGCAGTAAAATTATGTTGCTGATCATCTGATGAGTGTCCAAGTCCAATATTTGAACTGCTTTTAGCTCTGTTTGTGGTCCTAACAACTCCTGAGGGAAATATCTGGCTCTTGAGCTACTGAATGAGTTTTGGGCATGGAAACCAAAACATTGAGCTGAAAGAAGCTAAATAGTTCTGCAGAGCTGTGAGGTATTGATAGTATCTATGGGTTTGTCACTACGAGCAACATCTTTCACATTGCATGTAGTCATTTAAGCCATCCATCCATTGTTATTATACTATTAAATACTGATTATAGCTGCTTTAAATTCAGTTAAATATTATCATGATCAAACCCATCATGACAATCATCATCATCTATTCGGCAGTGGTGCAGATGCTCCACAGATGGCTCTTTATTCTGATTGGTTTGGCCCTTCAGAGAGTCAGACGAGCTTACAAATACAGAAATATAGGATCATAATGGGAATGAGAGGAGACTGAAAGCCTGAAGAGACAGGAAATAAATGAGCTGGACTCATGATACTTTCACTGGCCTCAGTTAGGAGACATAATACTTTCCTTCTAAAAACTCATTTATTTACTGTATTAAATAAATGTCTTCATATGTCAAACATAAAACAAATCAATGCAACTGTGTGCGTGCGTGCGTGCTTGCATGCGTGCGTGCGTGTGTGGTTGTATAAAGGGCATCTGGTTGTAATTACAGATTTGATTTGGTCCATTACCATGGAGCCCAGCACTGCATTTGTCCTTTTCTAATCTGTCACCCAATTACTCTAAAACCACAAAGACTAATTAATGAGCAGGAAGGCGCCATGACTCCCAGTCTTTAAAAACCTCTCCATTCCACTCTGTGTTACATCAGGACATCTGGTCCTTCTCCTCTATGTCTTTGCACTTGCGTCAACACTTACATTGTTCTTGTTTCAAATGTTTTAAATGTCTAACCAGACACTTTGTCTGTTCTTTCTCTCCATTTCGCATCTCTCCATAATGCATTTCTCTCTGGTTCCATCATTCGCAGTGTTGTATTAATGGGGATTGATGATGATGGTGAATTAAAAACTTATAAGGAAGATAATTAGGAAATAAAATGTGTGAACATCTTACCATTATATTTTATTGGGCAGCAGCATTCAGCAAATAAATGTGCAGAATAAAGTGTTTAAGGCATCATAATCTATCTGTGTTGGTTAAGCTCACTCATGGTATATTCAATTGCCATTTCATTCATCTGGTAAAATACATGTACATCAAAAGTGCAATGATAGAAAAATTGTCTACTCAAAAATATGTATTACATGTTTGCCAGACTACTATTAAGTTGCTAAATGAGCTTTTTAAGCTGCAGGGCTTGTTTATCGATTTTCTTCCTGTTTTGATGTTCTGACAGGACTATTATAAAGTACATCTGGTTTCAGATAGTCTGCTGCATATTCACAGTCTCACCCGGTGATGGTGTTAACTCCACCCAGTGACTGCTGCCCTGATAGACAACATAGCTGGAATGCATTGCCTACCTCCCAACCTACCACCTCCAAAGCCCCGCTTTTAATAGAGCAGAAATCCTCCTGATCATTTGGAACAATGAACTATAAATATAGTATTTCCAAATAACAGATTCGTGTTTAAATATGTAGCTGGTGATGAGTCTAATTTGACATCTCTGAAAAAAGTGCATTTAAAATGGGCTTTGCCACTAATGGAAATAGACTGTAATATGCTCTCTTACATACATCCTATCGTGAGATACAATGCATATCATGAATTTTGTGCTCAGATTGGCTACAAGCCCATCACCTCTGGCCTCACTAAGTGGTAGATTTTGGGCTTGCCGGCACAAAGCAACAGGAAATCTGGCCTGTACTTCCTGAACAAATCCCTCAGTGTGACTGGAACAACAGCCCACACTCGCTTCACTGTTACCAACAGCATCAAAAGCCTTGACGTGTCTGAGAGCTCATATCGAAACATGATCTCTCGCCCTGCACATCCTTGTGTCTCAGTCACCCTCCAAATCTGGTTAGTGGGTAGACAGAGCAGTGACAGATTGAGGCACACTATCTCTGTCAGGGGAACAGTGACTCACACCATACGCACACACAGACACAAAAACACACTGACAATACACACACTCTCATTTGTCTGTATTACAACACAGACATAAGGTCAGTAAATGACTGAAGAAATCAGGTTGTGGCTGCAAGACCCAGACACATTAAAGTCAAATATGTGTGGACAAAAGGGCACGAGGGTAGCTCTATCAACACAGTAACACTCCTGTCCAAAGAATATGGCTCGAGTGTTGCTAACACACACACATATACACACACACAAACACACACACACACACACACACACACACACACACACACACACACACACACACACACACACACACACACAAGCACTTTCAGATAAAGCCCTCACTGTAGGCCAGGGATCACTTCAGCGCTCATTGTTTTCACATGACTCAAGCCTCTAAACACAGAAAAAGCCAGTCCCTGCTGCTGATGTGTGGAGCAATATTTTTAAGTAACATAACTGTTTGCTTGACTATAGCTTTAATGTGTCAGTAAGGATGCACATAAAATATCCTAAAACATATTCTTGATAAATTCTGTGACATGTGAGGTTCTTGCATCACTCGTGTTTTCAGCTTGTAGATGAAATGGTCAAACCACAGAAAGACATTTTTTTTTTAAAAGGCCATTAGTAGTGGAAAATAACAAAATAACCTAGTACATAGACTGAAGTTCTGTATTTACTTTAACTTAAGGGTCATTTTTCTTTACTGGAGTATTTTAATTGTATGCTACTTTAAACTTGCACTGTTGTACTCTATTACAGTGATCTAACAGCTATAGTTACTAGATACCTGGCAGAATAACTTGATCATTAGCCTCTAAAATATGATGATTTCTAATGGACTTAAAGGGGAACATCACCTACATTCAGAATTCCAATATGTTATTCCCATGGCCAAGGAAGGTTCGATCAATATTTGTGAACATTAAGCTACTCTCGCCAGAAACCAGAGAAGTTAAGTCTCCATAGACAATGGAGTAAGCTGCTCCATAGACAATGAATGGGAGACAACGGACCCACAGAATGTTATTTTTCTTTTCTTTTTTTATATCCAAATGGGTTGTTTTCCATTATAGTGTTCTCAGTTTTGAACAGAAAATGTCCCCATATACCCAGACGTTCCCCTGGATGTTCTCAGTGTCATCTATAACATCTTTCCCAATTGGTTGTCTATGGAGCAGACTCGACTTTATACCTGATGACATCCCAAATTTGAGTTTTAGCACTAGTTTTTGGATTTGGTAGAGTCTTAAATCATAGGTTTAACATGTATACATTTTGAAAATGGGCGTTCTCCTTTAAGCCTAGCACTTTTACTTTTGATACTTTATTGTAAGTACATTTTGCTGATACAGTATGTGTAATTACTTATAGGTAACATTTTTTATGTAGGATTTTTTTACATGTTACAGAGTAAATGTATTTGCACAGTGTTATTGTGAAGGAGTACTTCTTCCACTATTATATAAAATCATGAACACACTCGCTTCTTCTCTTTTCAAAATCTTACTGTCCACGAGGCATCCAACCCGCTCAGTCTCTTTCATTCCCTCTTATTGTGGCTCTTGCGCTCTCCTCATTTCTGTCTCACTTTCTTGTTCTTTTATTCACAAAGTAATCATGTGCAATTCAGCTGAGGCTGAGGAGCAGTACGACGTCCACAAGAGAGAATATTGCCTCCACTCAGCTCGCTCAGACAAACAAGCAGCATTGACTATTTAGGAGTAGTGTACCGAGCTGGTGAGAGCGCTGTTTCATCAACTCGGTCCTCTACACTCAGACCCCCCCCCTCTCTCTCTCTCTCTCTCTCTCTCTCTCTCTCTCTCTCTCTCTCTCTCTCTCTCTCTCTCTCTCTCTCTCTCTCTCTCTCTCTGCATTTGCAAGAATAAAGAAGAATAAAAGGCATAATAAAACCGTCCTCTCAACAAAAGCATGTCTCTGCCTGAGTAAACTGCAGGGACCAAAGCTCCCAGTCTCCTTTAAGTGTGGCAGATGTCCTGCAGCTTGTCTGATGGAGAGAAGGCCTCACAGGCACTGACATACAACAGCTTCATAGAAGAGTGATATGAATTATACACTACATACCGGCTTTATGAATGAATAATCTGTAACCGCGCTGTTGGATTTGTACACTGCTTTTGTGCTGATTTTACATCAAACATTTTAAATAAAAAGACTAGTCTTTAAAGTGATTTATACATTGCTGCAACAAAAAAAAGCACTAAAGAAAGAACAGCCTTTTCAAGTTGAAAGTGTGTTTCTTCATTACTCAGTGAAATACAAAGTTTTTATGGCTTTTGAAGGTTGGTGAAGTCATACTGGAGCCACAAGGAGGTCCAGTGTGCCAGAGAAAGAACTGCAATCCTCAGGTCTCTTTAATGACATCATGCATTTGGATTGGCAGCTGCCCAAACCAAAAAGGGACGAGACGCTAAGCTGATGTATGTTTTAACAGTTTGGGCTCTGCTGTTCATTATACAGATGCCAGCGGTACAATAATAGTATCATAACACACCATTTGATCTACAAGATAAGGAGCTGTAGATCTAATACTTCTATTAGTGAGTGTTTGTGCTGGAGTACATTACACTGTCAGACATTACAGTATGAAGGAGAAGGAAGATGGAAGAGTTATTCAGATCCTTTGCTTGAGTAAAAACAGCAATACCACCCTACGAAAATGTAAAAGTCACACATTCAAAACTTATATTTATAAGTATTACTTTAATGCTGTATCTTCATGAGTTAGCAAATTTTTATTTCTTTTTTTTGGGTGGTTTTGGCTGTAACAGTGCATCATATTTTTTAAAGTTGTGTTTGAGGAATCTTAATATGAAAAGTAGAAGCAATTTAAAGCTGTTTATAGAGTGAAAAGTAGATAGTTCCCTGGGAAATGTAAAGTAGAATCAAATTTAAATCACTCAATGAAGTACCTCAAAATTCCCCCACTAAAAAACATAATAATAATAATAATAATAAGCTCAAAAGTTAACTTGCCCCTGTAAAAATATGAATATTAAGATATAGGGTGGAAATATAGTATAGGTCAAAATACGTGCAGTGCCAAACAAAGCGCATCACCTGTTGCACAGCGCAACACTGTGCCCAAAATGGTCAAGTGGTCTAAAAAACATTTGTCGCACATCTCAGTATTTTACAGTCAGGAGTCAGGTGTGTAACTCAGGATGTAACTGACTCGAGTTGTGTCGGAAACCTTCACTAGATAAGATGAAAGCAACAATTGCGCATTTGACATAACTGCACTTAAATGCAATAACCGGCTCGTGATAAACATCCTCTGTCTACCTGTTAAGTGAACTGAGCAGCTGCCAGATACTCCGAGTGAAACACAGCTGTGGTTTTGGACTCACCTCTTCCAAAGCGAGCAGATGAGATGTCTTTCACTCGACACCAGCAGCAGTGTGTGTGTGTGTGTGTCCGGTGGGTTTAGCCGAGAGGTAAAATCTGCGGAGGCAAGGCAGCTTTAAAAGACAGAGGGAGCAGGAAGAAAAAAAAACTGCAGGACATGAGCCAACCCTCTATAAACTCTCATAAACAATGACCTCAACCAGGAATTTACAAGTGAAATTCTCATTGGTCCTTCACTCGAAGCAAACGGGATCATGAAGCAAATAAAGTCATAACTTTTCTGCATCAACGAGCACGGAGACTCAACAATAGCCTGTCTGTGTTAGAGGCAGGCGGTGCAGGAGTATGCACTTATTATATTGATCAGCCTTACAATATTTTAGCATTTCAGCTGTTTACAAAGATTTGTAAATTGACATACGTTTGTCCTTCTGTATTGGCCACACTCGTCTCCTTCTTTGGTAATGAATAGAGGAATTACATCCAGATGACTCATTCTTAACCCCAAAGTAAATACAGTACATGCAGCCTGTAAGCATAACCCTCAAAGTTAATCCATTACAATGACAAGTGGGTGATGAAATGCCCAAAAGATGTTTAAGCTTTTATATTAACTATGTCATTGAGACTAAACAGGTCTTTGAGCTACATCCACAGTGTATCCATGCATGAGATAAACATCTGTCTCTAAGGTGAGAGTTTGTTTGTATAGTTAATATGAAGATATGAAGGGAAGGTTTTAAGGTCATGTCTGTTGTGTTTAAGGGGGATCAGGCCAAAATATGGCTTCTTAATAATTACATGCTGTAACAAGAAATGCTGTATGTCGTCTTCTTCTGCTAAAAAGCTTTCAATTGGTAACCCCTTACTGTAGGCTACATGGCTGTACAATGGGGTCCTTCTGTCATGAATATCTGGCTGGAGATGTGTTATTGTGCGTATTTTTAAACAATGTTTTTATTAATTTTTCATTGCAATTACAAACCCCTACCCCCCCTTATTGTAAAACATGAGTGTAATTTGTCTTATACAACAAGTAAGACTTTTTGCTTGATTTACAGTTCAGCTGAAGGACAATTGTCTACTCAAGCCAAAGCAAAGTGGCTCTTTAAAACTACTATTTCCTCTCTGGACTGTAACTCCACCATACAGACATTCTTGAGCAGACTGGAGGCAGCTGTGCCCATATTAGGAACATGTTACCTGACATCTGGCACAAAATGTGCCTGGGTGAATAAAATAGCATCAGTCTTGGCTGTGCAGGAAGGGTCCGGCTTTCATATCAACACCACTCTGCGGCTTTCATATCAACACCACTCTGCGCCTTTATTTTGGACGGATGAGTGAAATATGTCATCAAAATTTGTTTATTTTTATTTAATTTCTTTTTTTTTGGGGGGGTTGAAAAGATTTTAGTTTAGGTATTTTTTTTTTTGATGTATTTAATCATTGAGAATAAAAAGTAACAGGAAAATGGTAGATCAACTCATGATGTTTTGTAAGCTTGATGAGTGTTTGATCAAATTGGGAAAATAAAATGTAATTATTAGAGCAAGGTGCATATTTCACATGCCACCTTAAAATTACAAATTCATTTATTCCATAACGACAGCATGAGAAGACGTCATTTAGCTCCAACATCACACACTACAGAATGTTTGACACATCCAGGGTCGTAACAGAAAACCCTACTCCAGACTTAACCTACAACAAGGAATGATCCATGCATTTTTATTCACAGGTCTGGACTGGAAGTGATTCCCAACCTTTTAAGCAGTCTCAAATGAAACAGTGTCTACCTGTGAACAATCGTAGCAACTTGCTTATGTTTACAAGTTCACCCCAAAGGTGTTTTTTTTTTTCTTCTTGGGTTGTTTCTTTTGGACTTTTAGAGGCCTGAAGAGATACAACTATCCAGTGTTACATAAGAAAAAAAAGAGAAAAGTCTGGAAAATAAACTGTTTTCTTTAGAGAAGAATTACTGTATGTATTGTTTTTTCCTGCTTATCATCTCACAGGCTTACACGTTCATCTTGTGACCCTTTTTTGGGGCTGTACCCCCATGTTGGAAACTACTGCACGTCTGCACCCCAAATATTTGAGGTTAACTCTGACTAGCCAGTACCAGTCTAAGTTGACTTTATCCAACTGGAATTATTTGACCATCTTTGATAGCTTGGAGACTTGGGCTACCTGCCACATTTCAAGGCTATGAAGATTATAAACCTGTTCTTAGCACAGTGTTAAATTCCTAGATTTATGTAACTCAAATAAAATCACTTCTGGCACTAATCTTTCACATTTCTTGAGGATGGGATGATCGACACAGCTGCATTCTCATATGGAACCAGACGTCCAATAAAAAAGGAAACAAGTTAAATGAGGAGGCCATTACAGCGAGGGCTTTAATCAAAAGCACAGGCTTCTGTTTATTGACCGTTGCACGCACATCAACAGGTGAGAGTATATTTACACAGATGTTAACAGTCAGTACCTGCAACACAGACGAAAGGAGAGACAACACGTCTCCCTCTCAGACTCTCTCGTGCGCGCGCGCGCACACACACACACACACACACACACACACACACACACACACACACACACACACACACACACACACACACAGTCTGCAGTATGAAGATAGAGTGGACTGTCTGACAACACAAAGCCTCTTTGGTCAGCTACTTCAGAAAGGGTTTCCATGATCAAAGTCTATCACAAGTCACCATTCAGAGAGAGAACAGAGCAGTAGGCAAACACCAAAACCTATATGTATATATATATTTTTTTTTTTCTTCCACCATCTGTTGAAGATAAATGAGTCATTCTCTGTAGAAGTCATGGCAACAGCATTCAAACATAGACACAAAGTACCTGAATGGTGAAATGATGAGATGTAACAGCGGTAAGAAAAGACTTTTAATCATCTCGGCTGCCACTGCAATGTGGAAATAATTATTTACAAGAAATATCAATGAACCAACTTGACTTCTACTGAACATTCATTCAAGATCATTAAGAAAATTATGTTAATTTTTTCCTTTGACCTTCCAAAACATAAAAGGGAAATAATGTAAAAGTAGCTGTTGGATAAAACAGAGCAAAAATAAAACATTCCTAATGGATACGTGCAAATTCTTCAACTTTTATTTTGGACTTCATCGTTTCCCTTCCACAAAATAAAATCAATAATAGCACAAATGAAAAGCATAAAATGGTCCAAAGGCATGCCTGATTGAAAAAAAAAAAATGTAAACACTTTTAATTAGAAGTTCCTGCACAGCAGAAGATAAACTGTGGAAAGCGATATCCAAAAGCCTGCACTTCCTTCCACCTCTGTATCGTCCCCAACACACAAACACACACAAACAGGCATAACTATCCTTCTTCCATTTCTCTCTTTTATCATCTCTTTCTTTCACTCTTTTCTGAAACCATATTCTAATCCTCTTGCATCCATTTTGCATACACCTAATGTTTGCATGTTTTCTTTAGTTCACCAAGACGATGAACCACAAAACCATGGTGTTCAACAAAGTCACCGTGTTCGGAGTGTTTTCTGGCTTCTTTCCTCATCAACACAGCGTTGCCATGGTGAGGCCCTATCAGTGCTTCCTGTTAAACCAGCTGCTGACGAAACTCTTCCGTTCTTCTTGTGCACCCACACTGACATAACACTACATGTTTAAATGTAACACATCCATCAATGGGTACCCCTTTACTAGTATTTCTATGACTTAATGCATCTTAAAGCTAGTATACTGAATGAATGTTAGTATATACTTCTCTTTAACCATCAAACCATTAACTCTCAAGGACATTGTTGTGCACAGCAGAGAAAAACATCCAGCATTTCAACAACTACTGTTGTTCTATTCTGGCAGTTCTCCTAATGTTGATACTGCCACTGTGCAAACATCCTGCTCATGTCAGAGATGAAATGATTAGAATAATCATCAGGTAGCCTTTCCTGTCTCATGGACTTCCTTATATAAAATCTAGGGCTGCAAAAATTAGTCGATTAATGGTTTAGTGGTTTAATGGTTCAATCGACAAGCAATTTTGATAATCAATTAATCGTTTGTCATTTTTTAAGCAAAAATGCCTCCCTCACATTCACCGTATCCAGCTTCTCAAATGTAAATATTTGCTTTTTATTTATTTATTTTATATCAATTGCATATCTTTGGGTTTTCAACTGTTGATCAGACAAAACAAGATATTTAAATATGTCAACTTAAGCTCTGTTACACTGTATAGATCAAATGATTAATCAATTTGATCTACACTACAAAAAATAGCTGTCAGATAAATTAATGATACAAAATAATAATTGGCTGCAGCCCTAATAAAATCATAAGAGAGATAATCAATTCTCTGATTTGCCAAAATTATACTCACAAAAATCTCTTGTGTTCTGACCAATAACACATTTCTTAAGTGCCAAATTCATGTATCTATGTGTGTTCTTCAGGTTCATTTAATGCGAAATATTTCATCCAAAGTCTTGACAATAATGCACGAATGTTATAGAAACTGTATGCACAAAGCTAAATGTGTATGAAAAATGTGACTCAGCTTTAAAGGTATAATGGAGGATTTTCCTGAATTTTAGAAAAGAACCGCCCTCTCCACTGTTTGAAAAAATGCACATGCGCAACACCCTACCTGCTCCCGAGAGGGAACGCCTATTAAACGTGTGCACGAGAGAGCATGCACGAGCCTAGTTCTCCTCGTGCACGCTCTGTTTACAAGTTGCTGTCGGCATGGCTCTACAAGCCTACTTTCCAAAAGAAGATTTGCACTTTTTCCACTATGTCAGACTCGCCACCGTAAGTGGAAATCTATTTACGACAAGCATCTCTATAGCTAACTTTAGCATGCTACAGGCCAACAAACAAGCTATCGCTGAGAGCGGGGAGGCAGCGACGCGGTCGGAGGCTTTTATATGCTGTCTATGGTCGGAGGCCGTGGCCGTCTGCTCGCTGACCTGTCACGGCACGTACGACGGCCTTACGTAAACATATCCCAGAATGATTGACAACTAGGAGGACCAATAGTCTTGATGATCCACCCGGAAAAAGAAAATCCTCCCCTTTACCTTTAAGTAATTAAGCTCTGTTGCAAAAATAATACAAAACACTTTAAGGTTGTCTGCATTCAGTTTTCACAAAATGTCAAAATGCAGAACAAAATGGCACTAATCTCTCGCTGATAAAACTCACTTGGATCTCCTTTTCGAGTGAAATCAGCTTCTACAATAAGGTGTGAAGTCCCTCTCTATGTCACAGTCAAAGGTCATTGGGAGAGATCCACAACTCTCACTGCCAGGTTACACTGCATCAGTGACATCACATTGTTACACACTATTTGCAGGCGAATAGCACAAACTAACAGCCCAAACACCCACTGAGTATATTGCTACCTTATGGACAGAGGGGTCAGTTTAGTTTTTTGTTTTTGTTCTTTTTTACAAAGTAAAACTACAACTGCATGATTGCCCATCCTGAACTGACTTTCAAGAGCTGATCCAGTATGGGTTGCCAGGCTTAAAACTACAATTCACAGGCACTTGATTGTAACAAAAATGTACAGTAAAGTTGTCCACTGGGTCAGCATGCCTCTGATGGGCAGAGAAAAGGCAGCAACATTCAAAGTCAAACCCAAAACACAAACGCCCTCAACCTCCCATACAAATAAAACACCAAGCATCCTCAGCATGCAAATCAAAGTTATAGTACTCTAGTGATATACGGTACATCGACAAATTAGCTAGTGGTTGCTACTTGCATTTACACACTAACACATGCTGCTATACCTCTGTGCAATGCTACAGTAAGGTGACTGACACACAGCTTTAAGCCAAACTAAGTGAAACTGACTTTCAATTGAATAACAAAAAAAAAAATTAATGCAAATAAATAAGACTATATTACAATTATGGCAGATGCCAGAAAGGTGTGGAAACGAGTAGAGCGAGGAGAATGAGGTAGAGACAGCGATTTGCCACTAGGGGAAGTGAGGAAATGTGTGGGGGAAAAGAAGAATGAGGCAAGAGCAAAAGTGAACAAAGTGGAGGAGTGAAAGAAGGAATGTCAGGTACTGGTCTTTTGCTCGATGGCTCGGGTCAGTGTGAGTCGGACGGTATGTCTGGATCTGCGTTGAAAGACTATCTTCACATCCGCATGCGGTGGTGGGGGTCCGTAAAGGGCGGCTCAGAGTCATCCATGGGCAGCACCAGGCGTGTGCCCCTCATCACCAGCTCGTGATCTCCGTACGTTAACTCTCTGTCCAAGTCATCAGAGGTGGCAGCGCCAGCAAAGGCTGGGCCGCCGCTCGTGTGGGAACCTGAGGCATCTGTACTGACTGTGATGTCGCCGTAGGTCAGGTTGATGTCACCGTCTGACAGGATGAGGTCAGAGTCGTCATCCTTCAACTGGCACTCATTCTGGTGAGAGGGAAGAGGACTGTTACTCACACAAACTGGAATAGAAATGTGGCTTTAACACTCTTCATACATTAAATTAAGCATTTTTTTGGTCTGGTTATTGATTATTATCATTTCCTCATCTGCCCAGTTAAACAAAACCTTAAGCTTCAAACTGGACATCTGTGCTTCCTGATTCATCAAAACAACTTTTTTTTATCGGTAAATACAGGATAAATCTTAACAAACACAGTTCAGCCAAAAATAGCTCCTGCATGAACCAGTGTCTGACCTCATAGGCCTGAGCGCTGGTGAGGAAGCGGGCGAGGGGGCCGCAGCAGGGAGGCAGCGTGGCTGTGAGAGGGGGGCCGCTGTGAGTCAGGATGGGCTTCAGGTAGCTGGGGTGGGGGCTCGAGTCAAGGACATATTTCATAGAGAACAAGCACTAGACTTTTTGGTTTTACATTGTATGTGTGTTAAGGGATAGGGGGGCTGAAAAAAAAGAAAAGAAAGAAAGGGCTAAATCCGTGATGTGTAATGTTGTTAATCTTGTGCCTTTCTCAATAAAAGAAACTCTGTACATGGTGCTCCCTCTGCTGTCTGACACTGTGAACTACAGTAGTCACCACTTAACTGGAACATATCAATGCCACTCGCCTTCATTTATCCTTTTTCCAACCTACAAAGGTTTTGTAGATGCATTGTATTTGCGGTTTTTAATATTCAATTCTATTCATTTTTTGTTATGGTATGTTATGACTGATTTCTGCTGTTAATGTTATACATTTTTATATTTTCTGTGTCAAAGGTGCGGCATTCTTTAGAGGCTGGTCATCTGTGTCTAGCACAGACAAAATACAAAATAAGTAGTTGTTTATAACAATGATAAAACTAATCATTTGCTGCCAAAGGATACTTGTGGTCAAAGTTGTACCAAATTCTGAAAAGCCAGGCACTTTCTTGTTTGGTGCTTCTTCTCTCTGAGCCTTCAGTGATACTCACCTGTACAAACACAGAAAATGTGGTTTAGGTGTTTTCTTACAGTCACATTACAGCAATAAGTGGTTTACGAGGGCCACACTTACAGGATTATCTTGATCAGAGTCCACTCCCACTCTGTAAAGGGAAAAAAACACATGTAAATCAGCTGCAGTCAAAAGTTACTTGGAGTTTTAAAATGCCCATATTATGAAGAAATCACTTTTTTTCTCTGGTGCTTCCACACGCATACAAACTTGGAAAAAAACAAACATCCATGCTGTTTTGAGTGAGATACGGGTTTCTGAATGTGTCTTGCCTTCAGTCTCCGGGTGATCTGTTTAAAATCTGCATGGCTTTTTACGTCCGTAGCCGAGATGAGGTGGCTAACCGTAGCATGCTAGCTCGTTCTCAATGGCAAAACACTGCTACAACACACACTAGTTCACAATAATCTACAAAATAACTACTTACATGTCCCTGTCCTGCAGGTATTCCACACAAAGTTGGAAGTGCGCCCTCGTTTAGAAGCAGTCTCCTAATCCTGCCTTGTACTGACTGAAGTTAGAGAAACAGCTAGCTATCTGTTGTGATCCATACCTAGGTACTGAGCATGTGCGACTCCCTACAAAAGATGGTAAAGAAGTGCGATGTCTCACTCTGTAGCTAAAACAGAGAGCTGAACACAGGGTGAAAAGAGGGTCAAAAAAAGGAGCTGCAGCAATGTGCAGTACAACAAAAATATGGTGTTTTTTGAAAATTAAACCATTTAAACCTATTCTAGTACAACCTCAAAATACAGTTATGAACCTGAAGATGAGCATAATATGGGTGCTTTAACCTGATCAACCAGTTAAACATGGGGGTCATAAAGTCTGGACATAAAAGCATTTGAAAAAGTAAATTTCTCTGATATTATCTGAAATGCCATGACTTGTCAAACCCCTCCAGCGATCAACAAATGCTAACTGCAAATCCCGTTTGACCCATGAATGGGTTTGATAGGTGAAGGAGTGGCATACCGTATGTGCTGGCAGGACAGCATCTGGGTGGTGCCACCTCCACAAATCCAAACAGTAAAGAAGACAACGAGCAGAGTGGTGGTAAACATCATCTGACGGGCGTATGTCGCCGTGTCCCTGATGGACAGGGCAAAGGTCATTGCGCCTCGCAGTCCTAAAAAGCACAGCACGGAGAATGTTCCACACAAACAAGTATGCAAGTTCCTATATAAGACAAATGATCAAGCCTGTGCTAGTTATCTTTTAATCGAATCACAGTGAGTGATGAGGCCTACATTTCTCTTATTCTTAACCAAACCTTTTTACAGTGCTAACAATATACACAGTAAATATCTTCTCTATCTGTATACCACTAACCCGCAAACATCATCATGTGCTGGAAGTTGGATCTGATCTTGTTGCGTCGTCCCAGATTAAGAAGTAATGAGAGAGGGTAGATGTTCGCAGCTCTTCCCAGGAAAACTGCCACCTGGGTGGGAACAAGGTTAAGGAGAGAACAACAGAACAAAGAGCTGATACTAACATGCAAGTGAAAATAGCCACTGTTGTGCTCACACAGAGGTTTATATCATGCTTCGTGTGCACCCGTTAGTTCCATTTGCAAAAGATACAAACGCTCCAATGATGAACATGGGATTAAAGACATGGTTCTGGAAGGTGAACAGGGCCAGACCCATGTAGGAGAAAATGAAGTTCTCTGCCAGGAAATTTAGCACCTCAAACAGCTGCAACACAAGAAAAACAACATCAACGGACAGCTAAATACACAGCTTTGACTGTAATCAAACTTTCAAAACATTTTAATTTCAGTGCATGTATAAATGTTCTTTTTTTTCATTTCACTTGAAAGGAAAAAAATATTTTTTAGTTTGGGATTCTTTTTTCGTTAATAATGCCTCTTTCATTCAAATCTTTTTTTAATCAATCAAATTTGGTTTTCCTCCGTCATTGAAAAAAAAAAAAAAAGTTTGGTACTAGTACATTGTATGTAGAGTGAAGAAGAGAGGGTACAGAAGAAGTTTAATGCAACAGATTTACAGATTTAATGCATCAGTACTTGACCGGTGAAGGTGGCTGAATGCATAACTGTCAAAATAAAGGCACAGACATTGAAAGAAACAAAGAGAATGAGCAGGGCTGTAGGTCTGACCTGTTTAGTCCTGTCCTGGGAATCAGGAGACAGGTTGTTGAAGGTGTAGTGGGCCTGAGTGATTCCACAGAACAGTACCGCCACCACACCTGCAACAGACCAGGAGGGACGGAGATACAGAAACAGAAGAGTTAGAAGATTAATAAACACGGATTATTAGCAATAAGTTTAAACAATGTGTGTGTGTGTGTGTGTGTGTGTGTGTGTGTGTGTGTGTGTGTGTGTGTGTGTGTGTGTGTGTGTGTGTGTGTGTGTGTGTGTGTGTGTATGTGTGTGTGTGTGTGTGTGTGTGTGTGTGTGTGTGTGTGTTACCTGTGAAGCCACAGGCCTCAGCCAGCAGGAATGTGCTCCATGACATAAGGAAGAACAGAGCCGTCTCCAACAGCGGGAAATCCCTCAGTTTAGTGAACTTGGTCACGTACGGACAAGAAGTCAAGGAGTTTAACAATGACACTAAAAAAATGAATTCATATTATAACATCTGCTAAAAGTTTATCTTATTTTTTTTAACAGGTGAATCTGAAAAAAAAAAATGATATTGCAGAGCTATAATTGTACTTGTTTCCAAAGCAAAGTGATTTTGTTAAATTGACGCAGACCTGCTCACAGTGGATGGATTTTACATGTTACTTTGTGTCTTATTATGAAAAATTTGACAAATAGCTACAGTATGTCTTATATGAATAATGAAATGACAGAAAAGATATGAGAGCAGTGACGACCCCGGTGGCCACTCCCAGAGCAAAGGAGCCGCTGAAAACTCCAAGGAACATCCCGAAAGACTTTAGCAACGCCATGACCTCAAAGGTGTGACTGTTGTCCCCCTGTGGCTGGTACGCTACTATAGACCTGATATAACACAAGTGTACAGAGAGTGTAAATCAGGTCAAACATTAAGCTCAATAACTGCAGACTGAAGTTTATAGAGTTATACATAAACTTAAAAACAGCTAAAGTTAAAGCCTGCATACAGAAAGTGTAGAAGGCATTATTTTCTCAATAACTGCACATTCCACCACACTATAGAAGGTCTCCTGCTACATTTCAGGTTTGCTTCTGTTGATAAAGAGCAGGTTTTCACAACAAAGACTCTCACTCATACAAGTTTAGATAAAGAGAAAAGCAGAGTAATGTAGAAGTCAGTGGGTTGGAACAAAAGAGTCTCAGACTCTATTTGGATAGTTCAGTGTAAATACTCCACTTATAAAGTTGTGGCCTGCTTAGAATTCTACTCAAGTGATTTTGCTGTGTGAAAATAAGTATAGATAATGTAATCTATCTTTTAGACTGCATATATGCAGGTACGTTTCCACTGAGGTCAAGGTTTTTTGCAAGGGACACATGTTCCCATAAATCCAGAGCATCGTTGGATAGAGATGAAAAATACTAAATGTGATGATGTCACTGCTGTTATCCTAGCAACCAGCAATGACAAGAAGAGAAGGAACTTTTTTTTTTTTACCACATATCATTACATATCATGTTAAATACACCATTTTTTAAAAGGTCTGTGTCGCAGCTACCATGCATTGTACAGTGCGTTTTTAACGAAGGGAAGTTTGTCACTTTATACATCAACTTTGTGTCACCTTGTTGTTGAGTATCAACACTATACCATCCCAATAAAGTCATACTTGAAAGAACAAGATGATACTGCTGATCAAACCTGGGTTAAATAGTTTTTTTGAAAATAATTCCGTTTTTAAACTGGAGTCTGGGATGAGAGGGAGCAGAATTAATTAAAATTCAGCAGCATAGTTGTCGGTGAGAAAATGCAATTTTCAAATATTTTGCTGAGGTAGTTTTGCAATAAAATGTAGTGAGAAGTTATATATTCACCCTCTACATTCACAGCCCCCACACTCGCAAAACATATCACCAGGCATTTTGTTTATTAGCATTGCAGGCCTCCTGCCTTCTTCGCTGCTTTTTTATTTTTTTAAATAATAGAAATGTGCTATTCGCTGATTCACCAAAAATAGCAAAACTATATGAATAAACAATGAAATGTTCTGTATCTCTGGTTGAATAAGCCAGAGTCTAAAAACAAATAATGTCCGGTGATTTGTCATGTTTGTCCCAAAGGCACCGCAAAAGGCAAACAATGCCATGCTCTACTTAGTGCACCCGTTCAATGGGCTGGTCAGATTCTCTCCGGCTCTTCCACCTTGCCTGCTGTAACAATTTACAATTCTGTGGAAATAATAACAGTCCCATGTGGAGAAGAAGAAAACAAAACTGAGTGTTAGCTTAGTGACCACCTCATGGTGTTAATGAGAAGATGATTAGGTTAGTTTAAAGGTCCAGGCTGATAGATACAAAAGCATGACTTGCAATTTTGCTATTTCTCTCAGGAGTAATTTAGCAGCTCAGTGCACATTCAAACTGGTTGGGCATAGATGCAGCCGACTTACGAGGACAGAATCACAGCCACTGCATCGTTGAGCACACTCTCTCCAAACAGCAAAGCGTACAGATCAACGTCTACCTGCAGCTCGTTGAAGATGGCCAGGACAGTCACTGTGAACAAAGAGAAACACACTAAATTAGAACTGAACCAAGTAATGACACACATCACTGAGCAAGACTGAAGCGGGTGTCAAGAGCTGTGTTTCAATTTTATATTATACAAACTATAATACCATAAAAGTATATATTCATGGGAAAAGGAAGGAAAATTCACTCTACACCCAGAAATATGGGGGAAATGAATTAAACATTAACAATGGAACAATGGAGAAGCACATCTGCGCTGTCCTGCCGAGAATTTGGGTGGAAGAACCTAATGAGATTTTTTAAAAACGCCAGCAGACAGACAACAGACTTTCTTGAACAACATTACATGCTGGAGCTCCTGTGGGGAAAAGAAGGCTAATCATTATCATGTGTTTTGGCAGTGCCCTTTGCTTGTGGCCCACTCAAGTTTGAGACTTTAATGTTATGTTGATAGCCAGTAAGAAAGCCCTTACAACGAAGTGGTTGACAACAGATGTACCCAAGGCTGAAGATTGGTTCGAGGTCATCCACGACATTTTTGTGATGGAGAAGCTCACTTTTTACTGTCAAGACTTGAACGAGATCAATTTAGAAACTGTTGGGCATCCTGGGTTGAATCGATATCCTCACTTAGATCAGATTTATGATGATCTTATTTTTATGTCTCCTCCCCCTAATTTTTTGTTTAAGTTACTAAAATGTTCGTTCAATTAAATGTTTCTCCAGGAGTACATATTTTCAGCTTGTCTTTCTTTCATACTAACTGTATTATTATTATTATTTCATTTTTTTTCACTATTTTAATTATGGTGGTTTATTATGTTTATTTTCTCTGGATTTTCAAGTATGTCATTCCATTCTTTTCTACGTATATATTATTTTTTTTCTTCTTTAAATTATAAAAAGATGCATATTTATTGTGCTGCATTATGTACACCAATGTGTTCCTAATAAAAATTTGAATAAAAAAAATAATTTGACAAATCTTTAGTTTTATACCTGTGTCCTGTTTGCAAGAATGCGTACTACAAGCTTTGAGCAATTTCAGAGATAAAAGTGAATCCAGGTTATAATTAGTGTAACTTGTAAGCAAGACAAGTTTTGAAGATTGAGAAAACAAACGTACCAGGATCTGTGGCAGAGACAATGGCTCCAAAGAACAGACAATCAGTGAAGAAGAAGTCTCCACCCAGCTGTCCCACCTGCTTCATTAGCAATACACAGCCGTACATCAGCAACCTGAAGGAAGAACAGCAAACAACACCGACGTTGGTGGCATTAAGAGCACTTTACAACTACAGTAATTGACATACAGTATATGAATACTGCTCTGCCGTACGATGTCTTTTGTGCAACTACTGTGTCTACGATGTAGTTGTGTGTGCAAATGAATATTCTTACCCAATAACAAAACAGGAAACAACTGTCCCCAGGAAGGCATAGGCCAGGATGGATCCCATGTTACGGAAAAAGTGTCTCTGAAAGACAAAGCAATTAAATATGTCAACAATCATCTGCATAGTGCCTTTAATTATCATTCATCTCTAAAGATGAGAAGGAACAAGTGGAGTTTAGCATTTCATATTTAAAGAGGACATTATTTCATCAGGAGTCAAACATGTTAAAAGTAGAAACAGAGTGCCCAAAATACTAATGTACCCTTTTCAAGCTGTAGCCAGCATGGAAGATGATAGGTGGAAGGAGAATATTGAAGAACACTTCAGGGTCAAAGGTCACCTGAGTCAACAAAAAAAACATCATATTACAGTTCTGAATCACTATAATTAGGTTATGCATTCAACCAAAAAAAGAGAGACTGTTGTTTTAATGGATACTTGGATGATGGGATAACTTAAATAAGTTAATTAATCATAAATGACACATCTGGGGCAGCATGAAGTAGCTTTCAGGACAATCGACAAAAAGTTATTATAACACTGAAATGACAAGATGGAAAAAGGGGACGGCTTCTATAAGCAGGCAGGACAAACACATTACGGCTGATACCATTTTTTTAATCAGCTTCATTAACCAGCTCTACATTTTACAGTTACAACATGAAAAGTAGAAAAACACCAAACCTGTAGACAGACATAGAAACTTCAGAACATCACATTTTAAACAATCACACATTTTAAACGTGATTGACGGCCTGTACCTTTCGCAGCATCTCATTATCTTGCACGTCGTTCACCTCGTTGGCACCGATCTCTCCTTTCAGAGTGTACTCGAAGAACTTCCCACTGACGTTGACCAGCAGAGTGGCGGGGCTGGCATTGACGTGGCAGCTCATTGTGACGTTGCTAATGTCCCGAGGAACATGGATGCCATAGCGCAAGACCACGCCAACAAGTACACCTGGGGGGGAAGAGGCAGGACGAATATGATACAGAGGGCAGAGATGATTAATATAAGCAATCTATGGTTGCAACAAGGAGGCCAAAATCGATGAGGAGGTGTCACCAGAGGAGTGAGGAGTGGTGGTCATGATTCTGGCACTGCCTAAAGTTGCAGAGGACCATCAAATGTTTCAGTAAGATTATTTTGTGTAAAATAAATTAAAGACAACTTCTAGGTACTTGTACTTTACTTAAGTATTTCATTTTATGCAACTTTATACTTCTACTCCACTACATCTCAGAGGTAAATATTGTACTTTTTACTTTTTAACACCTATGTGGGTGGACTATGGGTGTACTGGCGTTTTAGCAAATTTAAACTAGTTTTTGGAGATACAAAATGTATCAGATTCTACTACCGCATGAGCAACTTTGCATCCATTCAATTTTACTAATACATTATTTTGGCGTCAACTCTATAAAAAATGCCACCAACGATTAATGACAGCCCAGTGAGTGGTGTTTGTCCTATTAGGTGTAGCAAGGGTTTATGCTGGTGTCTGGATGAAAGAGGAACAGTCAATCACACATCGTGCCGCATGCTCGACGTGTATTGTAAGCACATTTATCGTTGGCCTCACCAGTCACCAGACCAGAGAGAAGTGAAAGTTTGGGCTGGCTTTTTTATGCTGGTAGGTGTTTATGACGTCGTAACTAAGCTTGTTACCCGGTATCTACAGCTAAATGTACTAAAATGCGCCACAGCTTGGTAACTGTATTGCCGGGGTTTGAAGAATAAAATCAGATACTGACATGCAATAATTTCAAATCTAATCATCACTACAACATCATAGTATAGACACTGATGACGTATCTTAATCACGGTGGAGCATCTTACCATAAATCATCGCCAGCAGTGCTTGAAGTGGGAAAAAAAAGGTGCCGGTACTCTCTTGCATTGGCAGATCATCATGACATTTGAGATTTCTATAGTGAAAAACAAAACTTGGAGATATTGCTGGTACAACAACAATTTATTGTCATTTATTAACAATATAAATGTATGGATTTATTTAAACAACTTTACATAACTTTAGTGCGTACGCTATTCAAAAAATCATGTTTTAAACATACATGTGGCACAATCCTTATTAACTATCTATGGATGGCCTAAGCAACTAATTTACATATAGGCTAGTATCAATATTGTTTATTTTTTCCACAAATAAGCTGATTTATATTTGCTAATATGTTGGAGCCATGTTAAGAAAAAAAATTCATTCATTCATCAAAACTATACATTTTAACAATAATTTGGTGCTCAAACAGATGCAAAACAGTCACTCTCAGTGAGTGTGTGTGTGTATGTGTGACAGAGACAGGGGGAACAGCTTCAGTCCCCTCTCTGTCTGGGCAGCTAGTGACGGGATGCTGCTACATCATGTTTTGCAGCCCAGTTTGTTATCATTAAAAACAAGCCAGCTGTTCGTGGAGCAAAAATCCATCATTTGGTCCTTTGACCAACAGTCAGGCCATCCGTGTGTTTCGTTACTCACGTTACTGTTGACGTCGGTGTAACGTTAAGGTTGGTAGCGGCAGACTCCTCATTAACGCCAGCTGTTCCGCTCACATCAACGCTAGCTTGAAGCTCATGAACCGTACTAGCTACCTCCTGATGTTTCTGGTTGGACTTGGACCTCTGTTGACGTGTCTGGCTCTGGCACACGCCTTCTTTTAGTACCTTTCTGAAGCCAGGCGGCTAACATAACGACTTACAAACTCGACACATTTAGTTTCTAGGTTTTCAGCAGTGAAACATCTGTTACGGTCAGACTGACAGCTTTTTCAAACTATCGTCCGTGGAGAAGCTAACTTCTGATTGGGTGGGCGGACTGCTTGCCTTTACGTGATTCGTCAAGATCTAAAATGTAAACACGTAGTGCCCTCTGGGTAGTGTAGTTTATGTAACGTTAGGGTCGTCTCTCTGACACTGACGCTTTCTCTGTCAGTGGTAGCGTACCGGCTGCATGCGAGAAGTAGCGGTACGCAAGAAAAAGTGCAGGTACGCTTAAGAGTAAAATGTAGAAGTGCCGGTACTGCGTACCGGTGCGTACCGGCCCACTTCGAGCACTGATCGCCAGTCCAGTTTCGTGCAGAAACCTAAACCGCCGGTGTTTGAACAACCAGATGGTTAGGATGGTGAGGGTGAGGAGCATTATGAAGATGAGCAGGTCCGCGCTGTCTTGCCTGTGGCTCTCCTCAACCTTTTTCTCTGTAACGATGTTCTCCATGGCACTGTCCTCCTCCTGACTTGAAGATGCTCGGCAAACACATATGCTCACAGACAGACTCACTAGCATAAGCAGCCACAGCGTCCTCGTTGCCCTCCAGGTACTGTTGACAGTCACTTTAAACACCATTTCGGCTGCTCGACGGTCAAATGCTGCAATGAACGTCGTAGATAAAAGCAAACTTTGTGCTAGTATGATTCATGAACTGGGGGTAGTAGAGAGCAGAAAGACGACAGCAACAGAGGAATAGATTCCGGCCCGGAAGTGAAACTATTTTTTTTTCAGAAAGTGTACAATGTTTATTTCGAAGTAAAAGCACCCTTGCAGGATGTCCCTGGTTTAAATAAACACTAACATGCCATTCTTAGCGCAACATAGTGTGTGTGATTGATACGAAATGTGAAAAATAAAAGATATTGATTTGGCCGTTTTTCAGAGTATTTCCATATCTGACGCCAAATATGGAAATACTCTGTGGAAATAAGAGACGTCTCTTATTTTGAAATCTCAAAAAAAGATCACTCTCTGAACAGTACAATTACATTTTTTTTGCTCTATAGTTTTGCTAAATAAGTCATATTTGTGTATCAACCATATACACCGTTATTATTACTATTATACATTCATGATAGACACCTATTTTCCCCAAAAACTCGTATGTGTAATAAGTCTCGCGATACATAATACAAACGGGAATAAATGTGACGTTCCTGAATATTGGAAATTATAGTTTTCTTTTGGGTAAAGTTCATATTGAACTAGCTAACGTTAATGTTAGTCCTTATTAATCGGTTAAATCAGCGTGCAAAAACGAGTATACAACGTATATACAGCAAAGGCTGTAATTGTTTCTATATAATATAATATTAATTGATTTTAATTTGAGTTTAAGGCATACAATGTAGTGTTTGTTAGTTTCGTATGTTTCGGAAATCCGTTTTGTGTCTGTCAGACAAATACAATAACAACACAATACATTGCAGTTAAAGACAGACGTTATACAACAGTGCCAGACTGTCAGACAGCATAGTACTCAACTATAACAACATCACAATCAAAAGTCAAGCACAGTACAACAAAATGCAAGTGATACAGCTTGTTTAACAGAGCTATACTTGAAAGTATGAAGGATCTTTGAGAAAGGGCGTGACCATAGAAATAAAATTGATAGAAAGGCCATTGAACTTTGCCGTGATCCAATTTATTTATATGTGCAATACATAGTACTAGGCTGGTTGCTGGAAAGTGTGCTGAAAAGTATTAAATTTCCGAGGAGTACCCGAATGTATCAAAAATCATCAACAACCATTCGCATGTTGGTCTCGGCCATGCAAGCGTCTTGTAGCTAAATTTCTTTTCTTTTTTTAAATCAAAACCAACATATTTGGGGGTTGTTTTTACTCATTAAGTACATGTATGCAGCTGCACCGTCCACATTACAAAAACGAAGATGACATCTAAACTGAAAGGTACGTTAAAAGCCTGTGCCAATGATTTATCTAGCTAGCTAGCCATACCTAAGCTAACGATAGCTAGCTAGCTAGCTGCTTAGCCCTCTCTGTTGTAAACTTAATGAGTTTGTAAATGCAATTTTGTTGAAATTAATTAATTATAATAGAAACATTAAAGGGCACAATTACGATAATGTGGTTCATGCAAGATGTGAACAACCGTGTTTGCAGCGGTTTTATCAGGGCTGTCTGTAGCATAACACAGGTTGCCCTGCTACATTAACGTTACGTTACCGTACAGTAACCGTTAGCTACACGAACTGTGACAGATAATGTTATAACATAAGATTTATAAGCTATTAGCTGTATTCACCTGACGTCTGCTCTGGCATAGTTCATTATTTAACTATGTCAGTCCATAATAAGAGGTGTAATTCAGGGTAAAGTTAACGTTACTCAACTAGCTAGTCTTAGATCACACACTTGATTTGCACTTCTATCGGCAAAACTCAGAAGGAATTCATACAAAGATGTATCAAACTAAATTAGTATTTTATTGAACTAATAATAGCATTAATACTTTTGAGAGATGTCTTGACTGTCATAATTTTATATTATCCAGCAGTACAATAGACTACTAGAATATATACCAAGACGATGTAATGTATACCTAATGTATTACAAGAACTATGCAGTACCAAAGCAGAATAGAAGTATTAGTTTAAGTTAAAGTTAAAATGTGAAATAAGCGTATATGAAATCACTTAAGAGATTAAATAAAATTATAATGAGCATTAAAAGTTGTTAAAGAGGATTGTGAGTGAATTTACTCCAAAATACTTTTAGTGTTGAAATGTTTAGCAGTGGATATGTTCTAAGAGGCCTCGTCTGAGTGAAGGGCCTTAAAAGCACAGAAATATGAGATTAAATTGGTCAAAAAAAACAGACCATCCAATCATTACCATGCTGTATTTTAGTTAGTTAGTTTATGTTAGTTCAAAATGAGTCAAACATCACTGTGTGTTTTTAGTGTATTGTGTACATTGTAGTTTCATAAATCCATAACAAGCAATGAGGGAGCTATATATTTGACCACCTTGTTCATGCTGGTGTGTTTTGATTCTAGTTGGGAAGGTCGGCTCAAAGAATAAGGAGGATGCTCCTTATGAGTTGGAGAGCCAGTTTATCCTCAGGCTTCCTTCGGTAAGACATGCTCAAACTGATTTTCTTTCATATTTAATGTGACCGTTTGCTGAAAATGTCGTGGATTCATCTTTTTTTTTTTTACAGGAGTACGCCTCAACAGTAAGAAGGATTGCCCAGTCAGGCAGTATGAACATAAAAGACAGACTCACCATCGAGTTGCACCGTAAGCTGGTTTATCAGTATTCCTAGTTCTGGTTTTTATATCTGACCTGTGTGACATCACTGTTCAAACACAAGTTTAATTTGTCTTACCAATCGCTATCATATGAAAGCTGTCATGTTATGGACTTGACATCTTGTCCAGAATGTGTTAAATGTAAATATTTCTGGAGTAAAACTGAGATTTGTTTTGTAATTAGGGATGCACTGATATATCTTCATACTAGCACTACTGACTTATGTCAATTCACAAACATTGGAATCGGTCTAACATTCTTTTAACAGTAAATATTTGGTCAATTGTAATTGCCATTTTTATTTTCAGTGTTGTTGCAATTCATTAATAACTACATTTTTATTTTCAGTTTTGTTGCAATAAATTACGAACTACAATTGTCAATTTGACAACAAAACTCAAGTGTCATGGTCTTTACTACCAAATAATCTTAAACTATACATGAGAAACATGTTTTGCACCTGTATGTGTACTCTCTGTTTTTGTGACAGCAGTGTCCTTATGGTAATGTTTCACATCAATTATGTTGTCCCTCTTATTTGTAGCTGATGGTCGTCATGGCATAGTGAGAGTAGACCGCGTCCCTTTGGCCTGCAAACTGGTGGATCTGCCCTGTATGATTGAGTCTCTGAAAACGGTGGACAAGAAGACATTTTACAAAACTGCTGATGTCTGCCAGGTAGCCCACTGCAGTGGGATGTCATCTTCGTTGTACATTTTTTGTTCAAGTTTAGGATGATGATTGTGACTAAAAACCCAGGTAGAGCAGCACCATTGCATTAGAAGATGTGATATTCATTTTATACATTTGTTGTTATCAACATTGGATACATATTTGCTGTTAAGTTTAGGATACCAATTGTGAATAAAAGGTATGTTTTACAAATGTTTTAATATTTAAAACTACGATTTTGCCTCAGCTTCTCTTGTTCATTATAATACTGTAATACAACAACATTTAATGAGCAGAATGCAGAGTAATTTACTAATCAGTTTTGCATCCATGGGCTAGATGCTGGTATGTACACTAGATGGAGACCTTTACCCTCCTTTAGAGGAGCCAACAGGGACCGACCCCAAGAGCAAGAAGAAAGACAAAGACAAGGACAAGAAATTTGTTTGGAACCACGGCAGTAAGTAGACACACAACAGCTTTTTGAGCTGTCAGTGCTGAAAACTTGGCACATCAGCAATTCAGGAAGCATAATTTGCTCTTGCACTTCACAGCTGATTGAGCCATTTTGACTAAACTAATCCTGTTGTTTTCTTCTCCAGTCACCTGCCCTCTGAAGAACACACGCAAGAGAAGATTTCGGAAAACTGCGAAAAAGAAGGTTTTGACATTTTCATTTCCCCTTCAGCGCTTCCCTCCTCTTTCCCATCCACCTCTTTAGCATCCTGTCTGATGATCCATCACTTTTCTAGGCTACATTCCAACAAGACATTCACATTTCATAAACCAGGAACTGTAGTAAGAGTGAAAACTGAGATTTACATATAAATAAAGGCTTTCAGTCTTAGTTTGCCCCAAAGGCATGGTAAAAAGCAATTTCGCTATTGCCTTGATCAAAGTGAAAGCGAGTGTGGTTGAGCACTACATTCTACTTTGTCTTCTGAATAAATCTTTCTGAAGGTACAAGCCATATTGATTTGGCCCCTTCTATTTTTAATTGCTAATGTGCTTCCTGGCATGCAGCCAGCGTGTGCGTTTGTGTGTGTGATAGGTAGAGATGCTAACACTACTTTTAACCCAGTCTCTTTCTCTTGCAGTACATTGAATCTCCTGATGTGGAAAAGGAGGTGAAAAGATTGCTGAGCACAGACGCTGACGCTGTCAGTGTGCGTATCCTTTTCGACCCCTACAAATATTCTGCATGTCCATCTTGTAAGGCCTAAAAAGCTAACTAATCATTAGAGTACTTGTGGTTATCTCATATAACAGCAAGAAACGGCATGTAATGTAGAATCAGATGGACATTTTTCTGAATGTGAAATCTAACCCTAGCCATGACTTTAGCTTTTAAGAAGCTTCATTGCTAGATAGTTTGTACTTTCTTTTTAGGACAAACATAACCTCACTCCCATCTATCGTCCGAATTAGGTTTATCTAAGGCCCAAGCAGGTGTCCTGACTCCTGCATGGCTCACCTGACTTGACTGTGTCTAATGTCTTTGTGAGAGGGATGCACTTTGCAAGGAGGTTATTAGCGCTATAATGAAACTCTAAACTCGCCTGACAGAATAAGAGCACAGCAGGGCCGCTTTGAGTGCATGCTTGCTGTGTGTTAATTGAGATGGACTGTTCATTATCATTGCTTAGTTGCTCACAGTGAAGCTGGATTCTAATGATAGTTTTAGTGTTTGCATGCAGCAGCAGACATATACACAGGGCACACTAATCTATAGTAAATTAGTAGAGGCAGTTCCTGTGGAGTATCATAGCATCCGGTTTGAAAGAGCATGAGTATTACATTTAGGAATTCTGAAAGTGGAGGGGGATCTACAGAGGGGTCTGTTGACCTTAACACGTGATGTTCAGGGTGGGAAATCATAGCAGAAGATGAGTCCAAAGAAGCAGATCAGCACAGCTCTCTGGCCAACCTGGACTCCTCACCTGGCACCTCGGGACACAAGATGGGTCACGGGTCCTCTGGTAAGGGAAACATGTTTTTCATAAGTAAATCATAGGGCCCACGTTCTAAAGGGTTGTGTATTGCTACCTCGACTACGTGGCCTACAGAAACACAAAGTAATAAAGCCGATTAATATTGTGTTTCTAAGGCATAAACAGATATTGAAATTCGAGTTAAACATTTGATAATGATAGATCATTTTATATTCATTGCATGAGTGGTAAGCTTTTTCTTATGGGGTAGCACGGTCTTGTAACAAACACATTTGAAAAAATAAACAGTAGTTTCTTACTATGTGAATGTAACACAACAATCTACAGTTGGTTCATGCTTCTGTGACTTCTACTTTAGCGCCAAGTGTTAGAGCACAGTTGTTATTTATCATGTAAGAGAGTCTGTTCACATTCTGGGTGTTTAGAGTCTACATTCATTCTACCTTTTTTATGCCTTACGAGACAATATCTCTAACTTCTGATTTTCACTAGACTGTAGTCCCTGTGACCTAAATCAAACCCCACTGTCTCACTGTTTCCATCTTTGTGTCCACGTTAATAACACTAATGTGCGTTCCCCATGGCCAGCCCAGCGTGATGAACTGAGAGAGATCTTCAACGACATCAGCAGCTCCAGTGAGGATGAGGAGGATGAAGGGGACCGGCACGATGACGAGGACCTGAATATCATGGACACGGAGGATGATCTGGTCCGACAGCTCCAAGAGAAACTCAACGAGTCTGATTCTGCACAGCATGAAAGTGATAGAAACAACCAGATAGGTGAGAGGGTATCAGGTTTTCTACAGAGATCTGGCTTACTATATGAAGCCAGATTTTGATGAATATTGGTGATTGCATGAAAAGCTTTTTGAAGTATGAAAAACATTTATATTTATTGATTAAAAATTTACCGATTTATTATTTAATGAAAATAATTCTTAGTTGCAGCCCCACTGACATGGTGTATTACTTGTTATCAAAAATACAGTTTACACTACCAAATTGTTTCCATTTTAAAAATCCAGGTCTGAAAACAGTGGTGGAGTAGTGTAAATGAAACACATTGATATATGACCTATAGATGTATGTCCATATGTTTATGTACATCTGTTCTAAAATTGAACATGTGTTAAATTATTCTGGAAAGTGTATGTTTGTATACCTTTGTGAAGGAAGTAAGGAAGTAAGTTCAGCACTAGAATTACGCAATCTTTCATGCTGTGCTTGCAACTTGCGTTTACACCTCAGTGTGAATGCTGTGTCAGTGTGAATGTTTGTTTTTTAAGTTACATTCTTTAATTTTTTCAGTTGTAGCAGTCATGTCCGAGAACTTAGCATGCTGATTTCAGAACGGACTTGTAGACTAGAGACAGTCCAACGTGAAATGAAATCAAACCCCCTCAGATGCTTGTCAAAGCAGAGGTCAAAAATAAACTTAGCCAGGTGTCTTAGACTTGATCAGAGCTACATTTTCTAGGCCAGACATCACAAACACAAACACACACACACAACCATGAGTAGCCCTACTTTCACTTTAATACACATGCTGTGTCCTCGCCCACAGAGATGCACACACAGACAGCTCTCCACCTCAACTAACCAGTCTGACAGGTGTTGTGGCTCAGCATGCAGCTCAGACAGCTGTTCAGCCTGACAGCTCAATGCCTCCTTATCTACATACATGGAGCTGTCAGTCAGCAACTCTACCGGTCAGCTCCACTGTAGCAGCCCATCAGAGCCTTTCCCCATGTGCCGGATCTGGCTGTGTACATTTCTGCTTTCTCTGTTTTTTTATTTTGCATATTAGATGGCTTATATCAGAGGATTGAGAGTCAGTTGGGGGAAGCAGAGCTTGGAAGATAGTTGATGGTGATCGAGCTACAGGTTGTTGTTATTGTTGTCGTGAGGCACTGTCACTTTGGCTGGATTTAATGAGAACCCTTTGTGGAGCCCCGAGCATACTGATTTAGTCGTGTCTTTAGTGCTTCGGCCTGCTGGCTCACATCCTTTTAAATGGATTTGTTGTTCCCATTAACCGCAACTTTCAGCTGAATTGGAGGCATCCTTGTGGCTCAACAAGCTACGGTGCATATCGTATCATCATGGCTTTGTGAATGTAGTGTTGCTCTCAAATTTTGTCACATCATCTCTGCTTAGCTTTTCTCTACTCTTCACTGCACAAGAAAGCAAAAGCTTAAATGACATGTTGTCTGAGTGCACCTCCTGCTTCCCTGCAGTTATGGAGTATCAGGTGCAGATCAACGGCGTCAAGGCCAAGCTTCAGGAAACCCGCGCCCGAAAGAAACAGCAGGAGGAGCTCATCATGAAAGTGGAAAACCAGGCCCTCAAAGTAAGCAGCGCACACTCTCACACTGTGTTTTTCCACTTATTCAGAAACTAGGTCTGCATGTACAGAAACATAAACAAGAACATGCAGATGAGCTTGCGGGCAGAAGTCTTCATGCAGCATAAGTTCTCTCAACAGTGATGTGAAAACAACAGCTGATTACACACAGTGTTGGAGGCTTTTTTTTTCCCTTTTTTTTTTTTTTTTTTTTTAAAAAAGCCATAAATATTACATTTCTCCCGTCAGCCCTTTGCTAATATAAGCATTGCTATGCAGAAAAAATGGCATGGAAATTCATTGTTCTGCCAAGCGCTCTTTAGTAAAGACTTTACAATGAGTGAAACATGAGCAGACGTGGCCCTTTTTACGTTTCCATTTAGAGCACTCACCGGTGTTTTGGGGCCGTCAAAGCCCCATCTCCAGTCGTTATTATCACAGTCGCAGGGAAAAGGTCAGCTGTCTCTGACTGGCATTCCAAGTAGCCTTTCTGTCAGAGAGGAGATGACACGAGCAGACCAGGCAGACACATTTAAAGCCATCACAATTTAATGAGGCTCAGCATGTTGACTCGAACAAATCTTGTTTGTCTGTTTTTGCCTTTCCTCTCACAGAACCGCTTCCAAGCTTTGTTGGATGAGATTATTCAGCAGGAGGAGCATGAGATGGAGCAGGTAAGAACCTTTTCGTAAAAGCCGAGGATCAGTGCCTTGCTGTGAGCTCTCCACAGCTTTCAGCACTTTGCCCGCATTTATCTTGTATGAATGTCAAATGGCATAGTGCTTGCTGTCCTTGTTAGACCCAATGGTTTTCAAGCCTGATGGCAAAGTTCAAATTCAATCACATGAAATTGAATTTGTCAGCAGCTACCAGCAGTGTCCTTTTTGCAGCTATGGCATAGTGGCCACCCACTGTCTTGGGTTGTTGTTTGTATTGACAAATGAAGGCAGCAAATTAATGTGAAAAGACACGTTAATCATCGTCCACTTACCCTCCAATTACACCCTGGGGCTGTCGGGCATCAATCACCACTTCTATTTTCTGCTCCAACAGCTGGCCTCCCTGCAGGAGCAGCTGGACTCACTGATAGAGAAGTGACCACCAGGGGGCAGCCTCATGTCATCTTCAGCACATACACACACATGAAGAGGAGGAGAGCCTTCATCCAAGGAGGAGGGAGTCTTTATTAGCTGGCTTGCTGTGCCATTCCTTTCAGTTTGTTGTCTCCATACATTTAACATGTAGCATACTGTTTTATGTATTAAAAGTCAATATTTTTTATTAGGTTGACAAAGTTATTACTGTATGATTTAAGTATTTGATTGGCTTCAACTGTGCGTATTTTTGCTTGTCATTTTAAAGTAAATGTACTCTTAGCCAACTCACCTTCTTTGTCTTTCATGATCTGTATGAGAATAAATTACAGTGATACAAAAGTGTCAAAGAACTGAAAACAGTCACTGTTTTTGCATTTGGGCACATGTTTACACATGGGGGAACTTTGATGTTGGTCATAAATATCTTTTTTCTTTAAATGGTTGAAACTTCCTCAAAGTGATAAAGACAGTGAACAGGACGTCTATAATGTGACGTATCTCCTCCACGTTAAATAGAATATATGGACGTTATCCTTAGCGATTGGTTGATTGATGAACCATCAGATTACTCTCCTTCCAGAATGATCTTAACTTGTTCAAGAATGATCTGGGCCTTTCTTGTGGGCCCTGGCGGTCATCCCCGCCTCTCCTGCTCCTTTCTGCAGGGATTGCCCACCAATCGCAGGGGTAGGCAAGAGATTAACTCCTCAGATTAAAAGTGTCCACCTCCAAACCCTGCCTAATCCTGCCATCTGTCAGAGAGCAGTTTACTGGCGAAGACTCTCTCCACTAGGCTAATTAGAAAGCCAGAAGAACAGACCCAGAGAGGAAAAAATAAATTTCCAAAACACACTTTTCTGTCTGGTACTGCTCAAGGCAGAGTGACAATGGAGGAGACGTACCTTCTCAACCATCCAGGTGTCCGGAAGAAGATACTGGCAGGAGGCGCAGGACCGCTGCCACACTTACCACCTGGGACAAAGGTAACAAGTCACACAGTTAATCTGATGACCTAAATAGATGGGAAGTGAGGCATGGCATAATTACCATTGTGGTGTAAGTTATATTCCACAAAAAAAGTCTATTAATAGCCTTGTGTTGCATTGCCCACTTCATTTAGATTCTGTTGAATTATTCATTAAGTGAGGGAATTTATTCTGTATCTGGCTCTTACACACAGAGCAAACATTTGGTCAACCAAATTGCAACATGTTTTTTGGCACGGTGTCTGTTTCTGTTCATCCACTGATCTGCTGGTCGCCGTTTTTTTCCGCTCCAAGTCAAATCCAGCCATATGGCACCAAGCCTGGACACTGTGACGAACATTTTCCATGACAATGCCAACATGAATTTACCTGTGTGTGTGTGTGTGTGTGTAATTATTTGAAAATACGTAGATCAACCTTTAAAAATAAACATCATACAGTTGTTGGCAGCTACACATTGTTAATTGTCAATATCAAATTTCTATATATTGTATTCTGTAATGTATAAATGTCAGATATACAAAATAAGGTCAAAAAGGAGAGAAGAAAACATACATATACTGTATGTACCCATACATGCATTCATACATTATTCATGGGCTTCCTGCAAAACAATCCCACAGATAATTCTGCTATACTAAAACAGTATTTGAAGGGTTCATTTGCAAAAACAGATATCTCTGTTTTTATTTATTTATAAATCATGTTTTTTGTGTGTCTAGAGAATCACAATCAAACTGGTGTTGGTTTGTTTTGATAAGAGATCTCAATTTTATAAATGTTTTTGTGCAGTCAAGGGAATATCAGTCAAACTATCGTTGGTTTATTGAATTCATGGCTTTTATCTGTTTTTACAAATAAACTCTTAATTTGTTTTAAACTACAAAGTAACAACCTAAGTAATTTATGGACCAACTGTATATTAATTTCCACTCTTCCTGTCCCCTGTTCCCTCCTTCCATCCCAGCTGGTTTTCCATTTCCAGACGCTGCTGGACAACTTTGAACGTACAGTCATAGATGACAGCCGACTGGCTGGCAGGCCGGCTGAGATTTTTGTTGGAAAGATGTTCAAGATGGAAGTCTGGGAGACCTTGCTGGCTTCCATGAGGATTGGAGAGGTGGCTGAGTTCTGGTGTGATGCCGTTGTAAGTTGAACTACAGGCCTCTTACACACACACACACACACCAGGCAAAAATAAAGGCTGCCTCAATGGATCCTGTCTCTGGGTGAGGGGCATGCTCCTCTAGGATTATATGAGTAGCCATGGGTATGACAGTACAATGCCCAGGGCTGCGCCAACTGTAAAACCCTTTGCAATGTCGGTGAGTTTTTTTTTTAGCCAAGAGAGGGGGGCTGTAAATCGGGAAGAGAGGGCCGTGAGTTTGCAGCGTGTTTAGCGATTGTTGCCGCAATGACGTGTGTTCAGTCGGGTGGAGAGGACGGCAAGGTACTGTTATTTTTAGCCGTTCCTACCGTACATTCTAAGCCTAGGAAGTGTGTCTGTCCATCGGGTGGAGAGGACGGCGAGGTTGTTGTGTTTTAGCGGTTCCTACCGTAATTCTAAGCCGAAAAAGAGTGTCTGTCAGGGGAGACGACTCTCTCCAGTATTTTGAATTTGTACTGCAGTAACGATTTGAAACACTAGCTATCAGTATTACATATTTGCACCTTTAACACACAAACATGAGAGTTGATCAATCTTCTCATCTAACTCTCCACCATAAGAACAAGCATATTTCCCAAAATGTTGTACTATTTTTTTTAAACACACACACACACACACACACACAGACACACACACAGACACACACACAGACACACACACACACACACAGACACACACACAGACACACACCTAAAAGAGATCCTAATGAGTTTTCATGAGCAAGGAAGGGAAGCTTTTGCTCTTCATTATGATGCACATAAATCAGAAGCCTCCTACATGGTAAGTATTATAACACAGCAGAGCAATTTTAGTGTTTCCTTCTGGAGACAAATTTGCAAGTCTTTTCTTTGTAGGACTGATTGCTACTGGCTGGCAGTACCAGCGGGTTAGCATGATTAAGTGCTTTTATGTCTTATTGCAGGCTTGTTTATTTTTTTGTTGATGACTTAATCTTGCAGCACACAGGCTTGTACCCCATCGTGTCCAAGGGAATGAGGCTAATCGCTCAAGGGAAAGACCCCCTTGAGGGTCAGAGACACATGTGCGGCATGGGAAACATGTTCAACTATCACTCCACTGGTTTCCCAGAGCTGGATGAGCTAATGAGAACTCCTCAACCACTCATTTTTATCATGGAGCTGCTGCAGGTAAGCACTAGTCAGTGGCAAAATACTCACATTGGATTGCGAAAGGAGATGACAGTGTAGAACAATTAGCTGTCCTCTTCTAATAATCAGCTTTTCTCAGATTTTAGCGTCTGTAAACAAAAAAAGACACTTACCTATTCATCCAGCCCTCTTCTAGAATTAAGTCACTCCTACATGCTATTTATTGAAAATTCACTGACAGAAAAGAAAAGTCCCCCTCCCCTTTACCTAAAACATTTAGCTTTTAAATAATATGTTACCCAGAACAAGCTTGAAACTTACCAGGGGGTCCAGTAGTGGCAGTAAATTAATCTTCCTTGTTTCAGATAGTTTCACAATGTTTTTCCACACACAAGTTGACAACTCTTCAGTGGAAGAAGTACTCAGATGCTTTACTTAAGTAAAGGCATCAATACCACAATGTAGAAATACTAAGTTACAAGGCCATTCAAAATTGGAGCAAAAGTAGGCAACAAGTATTACTAGAAAAATGTACTTATGTACACTATGTAGAGTGTAAATCTCTATAATAATGCATAATGTTGTGTACGTTTATTGTATGCTTTGTAGGTACAATCCAAGTAACTGTAACTGTCAAGTAAATGTAGTGGAGTAAAAAGTAAAAATGTATTGGCGTTAGTAAAAGTGTTGATTGGATGAACTTACTTTCTTTCCACCACTGCTATTCTTTGTACCAGCATTATTCAGCATTAACTTGTGATTCCATCAGTGGAGTTCTTCTCCCGTTGACATTTTTGTTCTGTTGTGCCCTCCTGCGGCTTCCAGGTGGGAGACCCCATGTCCTACCAAAGAGAGTCGTGGATGATGGAAAAGGATGAGAAGCTTCAGGAGGTGCCAATTCTCCACATGCAGGGCAATACGCTGGTCAGGCAGAGACAATTCAGAAAGGCTGCCAGCAAGTACAAAGAGGCCGTCCTGCTGCTGAAAACAGTCCAGTCCAGAGTGAGTGGGATGGAGCTGAAGATGGATGGAGGGAGCTAAATGAGTCATGTGCAGGCTTTCTAATAATGAGGTTTTCTCAGGATTTTAGGTTTTTGGGACATGCAACTCCAGCTCTTTTCCAGTGGGAGATTCCTGTTTTGCTCTGTTTCACTGATAACAAGCAGTAGGTTGGAAGGACTAGCAAAGGAAAGAGGAGGGAGAGATGTGGAGCACTGTCTAAGATGAGAGGGGGATGTAAGAATGGAGGAATACTGGAGGGAGAGTTATGTATGAGATGTTCTGATAAGAGAGTGTAATAGACAGTGCTTGAAGTGGGAAAAAAAAGGTGCCGGTACTCTCTTGCATTGGCAGATCATCATGACATTTGAGATTTCTATAGTGAAAAACAAAACTTGGAGATATTGCTGGTACAACAACAATTTATTGTCATTTATTAACAATATAAATGTATGGATTTATTTAAACAACTTTACATAACTTTAGTGCGTACGCTATTCAAAAAATCATGTTTTAAACATACATGTGGCACAATCCTTATTAACTATCTATGGATGGCCTAAGCAACTAATTTACATATAGGCTAGTATCAATATTGTTTATTTTTTCCACAAATAAGCTGATTTATATTTGCTAATATGTTGGAGCCATGTTAAGAAAAAAAATTCATTCATTCATCAAAACTATACATTTTAACAATAATTTGGTGCTCAAACAGATGCAAAACAGTCACTCTCAGTGAGTGTGTGTGTGTATGTGTGACAGAGACAGGGGGAACAGCTTCAGTCCCCTCTCTGTCTGGGCAGCTAGTGACGGGATGCTGCTACATCATGTTTTGCAGCCCAGTTTGTTATCATTAAAAACAAGCCAGCTGTTCGTGGAGCAAAAATCCATCATTTGGTCCTTTGACCAACAGTCAGGCCATCCGTGTGTTTCGTTACTCACGTTACTGTTGACGTCGGTGTAACGTTAAGGTTGGTAGCGGCAGACTCCTCATTAACGCCAGCTGTTCCGCTCACATCAACGCTAGCTTGAAGCTCATGAACCGTACTAGCTACCTCCTGATGTTTCTGGTTGGACTTGGACCTCTGTTGACGTGTCTGGCTCTGGCACACGCCTTCTTTTAGTACCTTTCTGAAGCCAGGCGGCTAACATAACGACTTACAAACTCGACACATTTAGTTTCTAGGTTTTCAGCAGTGAAACATCTGTTACGGTCAGACTGACAGCTTTTTCAAACTATCGTCCGTGGAGAAGCTAACTTCTGATTGGGTGGGCGGACTGCTTGCCTTTACGTGATTCGTCAAGATCTAAAATGTAAACACGTAGTGCCCTCTGGGTAGTGTAGTTTATGTAACGTTAGGGTCGTCTCTCTGACACTGACGCTTTCTCTGTCAGTGGTAGCGTACCGGCTGCATGCGAGAAGTAGCGGTACGCAAGAAAAAGTGCAGGTACGCTTAAGAGTAAAATGTAGAAGTGCCGGTACTGCGTACCGGTGCGTACCGGCCCACTTCGAGCACTGGTAATAGAAGATTATTTTGTGCGTAAGAGTGATTTGTCGCAACTTTAGACATATTCACAAGTTTGATGTTGGACGTGAGTGTAAGAGATGCCAAAAAACACAACAGCACTGATCATGTTCTTGTTCTTCCATCTGCGCGTGTGTAGGAGATGCCGGGTGATATAGACTACATTAATTTGGGTCGAATGATCATCCCCTTGGAGTTGAACTACTGCCAGTGTATGTTGGAGCTGGAGGAATATTATGAAGTTATAGAGCACACCACCGAACTGCTGGAGAAACACAAAGGTAAACACCTGGTTGAATTGTACAAATGTATTCTGATTAATGCTCTTATTTGGCCCTGAACAGGGGCAGATATATACAGGGGGCAAGGAGGGGAGGAGGGGGGGATATTTAGCAGACAGACATGAGAGTTGTAAAAATGTACTTTTCTCACTCAGCAAAAAAAGCCAATAAGATTATTTCCCAGAATGTCAAATTGTTCTTTGTAATCATGTACATGAAAAGTTCAGTGATGAGTAAAATAAGGTCTGTACATAGTTACCTCCATTCCTGGAAATGAACACTGAGACAAACAATAATTTCAAAATGTTGTAAAAAGCCAATAGGTCAAGGTCTGATGCCTCGCCTGTGCTGGCTTTATTGCAGTGACTGTTGCATGCATGAGTGTGTAGGAGGGCTGAGGTTGACATTACAAAGGGTTTTACAGTTGGCGCAGCCCTGGGCATTGTACTGTCATACCCATGGCTATTCATATAATCCTATATAATCCTAGCCTTATGAACTATGCCCCTCACCCAGAGACAGGATCCACAGAGGCAGCCTTTATTTTAGCCCTGTGTGTGTGTGTGTGTGTGTGTGTGTGTGTGTGTGTGTGTGTGTGTGTGTGTGTGTGTGTGTGTGTGTGTGTGTGTGTGTGTGTGTGTGTGTGTGTGTGTGTGTGTGTGTGTGTGTGTGTGTGTGTGTGTGTGTCAGGAGAAGGTGTACAGTTGAGAATGTGTGTGCCTGTACGATGGAGGAATGGTGTAAACTTTGCTTGTCAGTGAGCAGGAGAGTGAAGCGATTTTGTGGAAATGATGGGCACCTTTGGTCTTATTTCCCCCCACCCTTTTCCCACGTTTGTCTCCTTTTCTTCTCCACTTTTCTTGCATTCTTCGCCTTGGTGTTGACTCATAAAAATCATATTGTCTGTCTCAGTTTAAGTTACTAACTCTATTGCTGTTTCATCCATTCAACCTAGTTCTTTAGAAAAGCACCCAACAGTGACTCACTGCAGTGTCTTGGCTTTTGCCAGAAGCAACAAAGCAATCGGTTTAAATGTTGGCTGAATAAAGATTTAGTGTAGAGGGAAATTAAATGCAGAGGAAGAGAAAACTGAGCCATCAGTGGGTATCACCAAGCACATTAGTTTATTCTGCTGAAACAGAGGGAATGTGTGTGTGTGTGTGTGTGTGTGTGTGTGTGTGTGTGTGTGTGTGTGTGTGTGTGTGTGTGTGTGTGTGTGTGTGTGTGTGTGTGTGTGTGTGCGTGTGACGTTGCCCAAATATGTAATTTTGCTTTGGGTTGGTATTGTAGCACTAATGGTTATCGCATGCCTGTTGTTCAATAAAAGAAGATTAGATTTATTCCAGTTAATTTTATAGCCGGAGATTGAGCCAAATTTGTTGAGGATCTTAAGAATTTTTGGAATAGAGTCCTCAAGATCAGTGATACAACAAAATATCTGCAAATAATGATATTGAGCTGCTATTGGATTTAATCTGGACATTACAGATTTTATTTTGCCTTATAGCTTGTGCTAACGGTTCAAGTGAGATTGCAAACAGCATGGGGGAAAGTGGGCATCCCTGTCGCGAGCCCCGCTCAATGGGAAATGGCTGAGAATGCAAGGCATTAGTTGAGACTGTGGCCGTGAGATTCGCATATAAAGTATGCACTATGTCAATGAATTTGGCCCCCAAACCAAGCCTCTCCATTACTTGCCACAAGTAGTTCCACTCTAGGCGGTCGAAAGCCTTTTCCACGTCCACTGATAAAACTGCTGCTGTCGTTGGAAGGTTTTTGGCTTTTTCTATTACATGAAATAGTCTGCGTACATTATCTGCAGCATGACGCTTTGGTATAAAACCTGATTGGTCGGGGTGGACTAGCTTCTCGATAAAGCGCTCTAGGCGGAAAGCCAAGACTTTGGAATAAAGCTTAATATCAGTCCTGATGAGGCTGACGGGCCTGAAATCTGAGCAACCCGTAAGATCTTTGCCCTTTTTGGGTATAACGGAAATTAGCGCAGTGTTGGTTTGTTGGTTGAAAGTAAGGGTGCTCCGATCAGGATTTTTGGGGCCGATCACCGATCACCGATTGCTGGCAGACGTATCGGTCGATACCGATCACCGATCACTTTTATGAACTGAAAATTACGCCATTACATAACAGTCACACATGTTTAGAGAATGTATCAGTAACTGTTTGGCTTTCTGTCCTAGCTCAAAATCTAAAAAATGTCCTTTCAATCACTGCACATTTCTTCAGCACACACAGACACACACAGTCAGTCACACACACACACACACACACACACACACACACACACACACACACACACACACACACACACACACACACACACACACGGGGAAACAGCTGTTTGAGCGGCGCCGGAGCTGCTAGCTACACGGCTCACACACACGGACCGACACACACACACACGGACACACACACACACGGACCGACACACACACACACGGACCAACACACACGGACCGACACACACACACACGGACCGACACACACACACACACACACGGACCGACACACACACACACACACACACACACACACACACACACACACACGGCGAAACAGCTGTTTGAGCGGCGCCGGAGCTGCTAGCTACACGACTCCGTTCTGCCTTAGCGTTAGCTAACTGTGAAAACTCCTCATCCTCCTTTCTGTGACTAACCTTCAAATGTATGATGAGGTTGGTGGTGTTGAAATGTCTTTGGAGATTTCCGCCTCGTGGTATTTCCTCGGTACACACGTTGCTAATCGCTAGTGTATCGTCTTTTTCCCAGATAGCAATGAGTCGGCGGACCACCAGCGGTGCTCCAGAGGCAGTAGAAGCGTCAGAATGGTGTAATCACAAACACGTTTGCCGGAGCACCACCGGTGGCAGCCGCTTTTTAAAAGCAGTCTGTCTTCCTAGCGTCTTCGTTCCGCGGCCTGCCGCGGGCCAACTGCTGTTCTGCCGCCGTTCAGACACTTTGTAGAACTGCCAGACCGCTGAATGTAGGGACGCCGCCATTTTGAAAATGTTCTCAGGAGTAGTGCGCTCTTAATACATCCGTGGTAGTGCGTCATCTGATCGGCCTATCTGATCGGCCTTTATGAAGACCACCGATCGAACTATTTAAAGCCATTATCGGCCGATACCGATCGGTGGCCGATCGATCGGAGCACCCTTAGTTGAAAGTACCCTTCTCTATGGCTGAAGTTAAAGCTTATAAAAATGGTAGGTCCTAAGTTCTGATGGAATTCCATCCAACCCTGGCGTTTTCCCTTTTTTTAACTGTTTTTAATGCTGATTTAAGTTCCTTTAACGTTATATGTTGACCCAGTTCTTATGCCTCCTCTGGGTCAAGAAGAGGCAGGTTTAATTATTTTAGGAACTTCTGGCACTGTGTCAGATCTGGGTTGCAGGAGGACTCATACAACTTTGAATAGAAGGATTGAAAAGTGCCACTGATATCCTTAGGATTTAAAAATGTGTGCCGCCGCCTCCAGCACCAGACGCAAAGTCCCCTCGCCGTCCTCTGGCTCCATTGTCGGAAACAGACCCCGGGGCGAAGCAACCCGTGTTGATGTTGCATTGCCCTCCACATCCAGCTCCTGACAGAAAACGCCTGAATCTGTGGCTGCAGTGAAGGCAAACTCTCTCCTTCTGTGGGTCACTCTTAGGGTGGCCGGGTGGATGAGCAGGTCCAGGGTGCCCCTGTCTGTATGTCGTGTTGTGCTCCTTCAAGCTCCCGATGCCGCTGGGTCGTGAATGCGCCGCAGTCAGGTTGCATCAGATCACGCACCGTAGTTCCCTCTCTCTCAAGCTCTGCCCTTATGTGTTGCAGCGAGGCATTCATTTTCATTAGCGCTCCCTTTATTGCATTGTAAACCACTGATTCAAGCACACTTGCTTTTCCATGACCTGAGTGATCAAGTCCTGCTGTTCTGACATGCTGCCAATCCCCTAACCCTAACCCTAACCCTAATGGAAACAAAAATTGTCGGAGTGGTGGGACGTTTGAAAACAATGGAAGTGCCGCCACTCCGACAATTAGATGTTAATGTCGGAGTGGGGGTATGTCGGAATGGATGGCGGAACCCTCGGTCACTATGTTAGCCACCGCTCTGTTAGCCGATTTTTGTCGGGTATACGTATGTAGCTTAGACGACAACAGGACCTCTTTTCTCGCACTTGCAGGCAATTCACTGAGTCACTGTGATAGCAGATAAAACGATTTGGCATCGAAGAAAAAGGAATAGACCTGGTTATTCAATGAAATGTGGAGGTGGGTACGAGAGCCCTAGCTTTCTGCGACCATTGCGGCTGCTGGTCATGTGATCTCCCGATTCTGATTGTTTTAAAGAAATGCAAACAGCTCAGAGCGTTTTTTTCCCTCTATCCTAGAATGTATGTGAGGTGTAGCCAGACCTTACTCCGCAACGCTGTAGATGGATAATAATCGATAATCCAAATTATCCCTTTAATTAGTGAGCTGTAGAGTTGTAGTTTTTTTTACTGTTGCTAAGGCATTATATGCAGCATGTTTGCATTTTTTGTTAATTGTTTTAGTAGTAGTTTTAATAGTTTTGCAAACTCAGGGCTGCTGAGAAGTACACACACTGACAGTGCACACCTACGCGTCTTAAATGCAGACAAATCGCCACCTCAGCTTCAGCAGACAGAGCAGGTTTATTATTCAATATATTAAGGTTAGGACATCTGTTTTGCATTCATGCTTTTCTCTTATCATTCTGTATTTTTTGTTGTTTTTCTGTTCTCAGACTGTGTGAAGGGCTACTACAAGAGAGCCAAGGCCCATGCAGCTGTGTGGAATGAAAAGGAAGCCCGGAGAGACTTCAACATGGTGGCCCACCTTGACATCACTCTGGCCTCTCTTGTCAGTCGAGAGCTGAAAACCTTGTCAGAGTGCATGAAGGAGAAGTACTGGGAGGAGAAGGAGAAATACTGGAACATCCTGGAGAAAAAGGACAACAAAAATGAAGACAAAGAGAAGGAGAATGATGATAAAGAGGAGGATGACGAGGTGGAAGACAAAGGAAAACAAGAACATGTGACCACAGAGAGTAAAGATGAAGTGGAGGAAGAAAAAGGTCAAGAAGAATCTCCATCCAGTCTCTGTGCTGAAGCTGAAGCCCATAAAGAGGAACTCGGGGGAAATAAGGAAGCGAGCTCTTCTGAGATCAATCCAAACGCTGCCAATAAAACAGAGGGAAAGGACTGGCAGCAGATGTTACGACTGGTCATGTTTCTGCAGAAGGAAGGAAACTTCCTCATTAAAGAAAACCACTTCGAAGAGGCTTCTGTAAAGTTCAAGGAGGCCATAGAATATGTGGACGTCCTTCAAAATATGGTTAGTGTCATTACTGTATACAGTGCAGTTATATTCTATTCTATTCTAAAAGCATGCACACAAGTAATAGGCAGGGTTTTCTGAAAAAAAAACAAATAAATCTTTTATCTTGACAATGATCTGGTGGACGGATTGATGCTGACCATTTTATAGTCCACTCCATTCAGCGTGATGAATTGATCGAATGTGCCAGAAAATAGTCATACAAAAGGATTGTGGCTCGTAAAATATAATCATCTGCCATTATTTCTTTTCTTTTGTTACTGAAGAGCAGCTGTGGGATTGTAGGTAGCGAAGTGAAGAGCAGAGAAAAGAGCGCTAAATATAACCGCACAGAGATATCACTGTGACAGCGCTCGCCTGTGCTTCCTTTCTCCCTCACTCCTGTCCTGCCACACCTCACTGTCGAATTCCGTCACGCCTTTTGCACACAACTCAGCTTCTCTTCTCATCAACTCACCCTCTCCAATCTTCATTTCTCCTCCTGTTCTTACAATCCCCTACACTTTACCTCATCTCTATGTCCGTCTCTTCATCATTCCTACCTTATATCTTTCCTGTTGTCACACTCTGTCATTCATGTTTCATCTTTTGAACATTTCCTCTGCCATCTATCACCACCACCACCTCCTCCACTCTCATCACCAAATCTCCCACCCACCTTGTCCTATCTGTGTCCTCAGCAGGTGGATCAACAGAACGAGGACTGGGAGTCGCTGGAGAAAGTGCGTCTTCCGCTGACTCTCAACCTCAGCCAGTGCATGCTGGAGCTTAAACAATACCAGCAAGTGGTGGAGCTCAACAACAAGCTGCTAAAGAAGCAGAAAGGTAATACATCATTTTAGTATGAAGATGAGAGGTTGAGGCAGGGGAGGAAACTAGAGGACGTATTTTGATAAAGAAATAGGTACATGACTATAAATAAACATGCTCGGTTTTTAGATTATTTTTCCGTACACACAAGATCTGTTGCTAGTACAAATGCATGGCCCTTAGCAAACGCCTGCTTTCACACCGCATCAGTCCTTGATCTCTCTGTTTTCCGGGGATAGAAGAAAACAAACATTCACAACCGCATAGGTGAGTCTGTCTTTCGTTCCCCCGGCACCCACCCATAGACATCACAGTCAAAACTGAATTCACTCAGTACGTTTACACGCACACCAATATTCAATTATTATTCTGAAAATGACAATATTCTGAATTTGATACAGGTCATGTAAACAAAATATTCCGGTTGGATATTCCGAATAAGGCCTTTTTCCGAATATAGCATTTTCCGATTAAGACATATGGGATGTTCCAGTATTATTCGGGTTTTACGCTGCCTTCACATTGGCACAGTAGATACGGCTGTATCTGGAAGGCATTCATTTCCTATGAAGATTTGTTCTTCAGTGCAGAAACAATGTATATGATACCTGCTATGGCTAAAGCAACAGACATCTAACTATTGACATTATACCTCTATATCACATTTAACCGACCTGACATATCAACATCCTGGGCAACTTTTCTCCACGCAGCAGCCTTTCTGTTTATATCTCTATAGCCCTCAGATGAGAGGTCATAGAGAATTGGACATTCGGACACTGACAGAATGAGTCTCTCCAACATTTTCTTTCTACTCGCTTCCAACGCTTTCAGCGGTGTAGTACAACGTCCACTGGGGGTGCATTGCGTATTACAGAGCTGATTTAAATTGCCAGTGTGAAGGCGGCATAAGAGGCATTATTTGGACATTTATACAGTGCATTCGGAATATGCGTCGTGATGCGCAGGCTTATTGTCAGCTCTGTGCGTTGCCGTGGTTTCTGTACACAAACCAACCAGCTTTTCAAGAAGCTTGTTGAAGGAATGAAAGAGGGATGTTGTGTTTGCACGGTCCAAAAAGTCTGCCGCTGCTGGTAAACTTTGAAAAAAATCCCGTTTTGCACGGCTACATGTAAACGGGAATATTAGTGGAATACTCACTTTCATTAGCCATGTAAACAGCTTAGTCGGAATATCGTCTTTTTTGGAATTAGGGCAAAAAAACTGAATATTATGTGCAAGCTTTTTTTCTGCTATGACTGAATTATTTATAGTTGAGGCTGATGTTAAATGGTTCTCATGCTTTACTTTTCCCTTCATTTACTTTTCTCCAACTTTTGCCTTCTACTTTGTCTCCTGTCTTTCATCATTCCTCAAGTTGTTTATTTTACCCTATAACATTTAGTTGTGCTGCTTTCCAGTTTTATTCTTGCTGACCTCCTGATCTTGATGACCTCATGCAGTTGTTAAATGTCAATATTTCAGTCATTTATTTACACTGTCTTTTCTCATAGGTAACTTTAAGGCAGTCTACCAGCGGGCACGTGCACACGTCGCTTTATGCAACGAGGATGAAGCTCGGAGGGACCTTGATATGGTGGAGAAATTAGACCCAATGTTTAAACCCTTCGTCCGCCAGGAACTGAGAAAGCTGGGTGAGAGTGTACGCACCATGCATGCCCGCCAGAATAAGACTTACTGGGATGCAACACAGGAGAAGTGGGGGCCTGGTGGGAGCAAGACAAAGAGTGCAGCAAGAAAGAAGAATGTCAAATGCACACAAAAAGCCACTGACGAAAAAATTGAAGCAGCTAAGAAGACAGCAGACAGTAAGATAGAAGACAAGAAAAGCTCAGAGAAAACCGCTCCTGCTGAGACCGAGGGAGTGGGTGACGCAGAAACAGAGAAAGACCTAGATGTGAAAGCAGAGCAGCATATTAAAGATCTAGAGAGTGGGAGAGTGACTGGAGAGGGGTTAGATAATGAAAATATAGAGAGTGTCATGGTTCATGAGGACAGGCAGGGTGCACAAGATAATCAAGCGACAGATAAAGATAGCGATCCCGTGCCCACCAGCACAGGCCAAAATAATGTTGTGAGCAAGAGATCAGCAAGCGATAAGGGCAGAAAGAAGGTCAAATGCCAGTCAGGTGCTGCACCGGGCCCAAGCAGAACAAGCCAAGGGAGCAAAGTCACCTGGGATAAGCCAGGAAATGGTGGCACTCAATCAGAATAGACTAATGGGTTGGAATTGGCCTGTGCAGAGCCAAAGGACGGCGGAGAGATGCAGAAAATAAAACGACTGGAAAGACAAGTGATTAACAGCCAAGCCTCAAGTCTCAACAGGAAATATTGATTATGCCACATACAAGTCCAAATCTAAACACAAGGAGAAAAATGAATATAAACAGCCTGCATTTGGCACCATTCTGACTTGAAATTTCATTATTCAGTTCTCAAAAGGATAACTGCAGGCATATAAAAAGAGCACAGGCAGACAAGGAGTTTGCCAAATACAAAGTTTTTATTTCTGTACACAAAGAGTAGAAAGCAGCCAGTAACCCACTTGTTATTACAATAAAAAGCCTTTCTTCAGAAAACGTTTTATACAGATTAAAAACTCCAGAAAAAAGACAGCAAGAAGTGTTTGGACAAAAACATAAAACCAAAACCATTAAACTATTAACATTTGAATGATTAATGAGGTATATTAATGGTTATTAAAAAAAAACTAATTTCACCAGTAAGGTGTGTGTGTGTGTGTGTGTGTGTGTGTGTGTGTGTGTGTGTGTGTGTGTGTGTGTGTGTGTTAGTGTTGAAGTTAGGTGATTCATTGCCCTGTCCTGTGAGAGGAGACACAGAAGCTTAGATGCATGATAGCAAACATTGGAGGTTGTGAAAACAAAGGCAGGGAAGTAATGATCGTTAGCGTGGTGGCCAGCTACATGCAGTTAACAGAAGTCTGGAGAGCCTCTGAGAGCCTTTTTCTTCAATCACACAGCTTCACTCACGCCACAGGGAGCAGGGTATGCTTCAGCGTGTGTAGGGAATATAGGGAGCCACTACCAGTATAGAAACGTGTACATGGATCAGATCTCAGATGATCACACAGTCATGGAGACGAGTGTCAAACAGCAGCAGTTTGAGTGACACACGGGGACAATCTGTGAATAACCACATAGTGTATTTATTTCAGTCTGCCTCCGATATATTGTTTAAAAAAAAAACCCACACACAACCAATGTTAACAGGCAGCCCTATGGGGAGTTCTTCCTCTTCTTTTCACACGCAGCCCCTGTTACATCATTTTGTGTACCCACATACATGGGTTGGAAATAAAAGTGTGATCATCAATGCTTAATGAGATGTGTGAATACCAATAAATGTAATGTCTATGAATAAACATTGCTTGTCATGCTTTGTTTTTTTTCACCCATGAGCCGAGCTGCTGCTGTTTGTTCTGACTTGTGAGAGCTTCACCAGAACAAATTCTTAAGTGATGCTGGTGTGGAGATGAATTCAACAGATAACGACTGTTTTCAGCAGCTGAAAAGCAACAGGCTTCAGTGGAGGTGGAAGTGAAGAAGAGGAGAAGGGCGCTCACTCTTGCTTCCCTTAAGGCTATTAGCATTTGTATTATGAATGGCACATCACCTTTCCAACTCACAAACCTGTGGAACTGCATCCTTGGGGACAGTTCCCTAGCAACAGTATCAAAATTAACAGGCAGCGAGTGCTGAGGAGGATGGTGTCAAAATGTAAGCGCTGTGTGCCTGGAGGGGGGAGCCCGTAATGAATGCAGCACATGGGTTTCAAACTGGTGTGTGAGATCAGAGTGTCATTTTAAGGTTTAAGATGAATTCCTAACTGTGTATATCTGTGTTTTCTGTGAGAATGAGGCGGTATGATTTGCTGAGAAACACACAGAGCCACAGCTTAACTTGTTTCAGGCATCCTCTTGTTCTGCTTGAGGTTTTTTGGTGGCAGGCACATCAAAGTGGATCTCTTCCACCAGCCCTCAAGCAATAAATGGATTTCTTTCTTCATCTTTCCTCTCTTGTTCTCTCATAAAAGCCCTTTTTAACTGGTTTCAACTTATGGATGCTCATGCGCTGTGATCCACACTTTTCCATTCTTCCTGTTAGCCCAAATAAACCACCAGCCTGTCCAGGGACTGACAGATAGTGGCACACAGACACACACTCCTGATGCACAGACACACACTCCTGATGCAACCTCCTTCCCTGAATGTAAAAACAGTCCAGAAAGACTAAACTCTTGTTTTATATGGATTCAGTTTCGTTTTAAGGCATTCACTGACTGTGCTATGTTTAGAACAGAATGCACCCTATGACCCTGATACGATGAGGGCAATGCCATTTCAGCGTCTTTTTGTAAATCTAAACGCAATTAAGTATGCATTAGCGAGGGAAAATGAGGCATGTAGAATCAATAGCTAGTGTTCTTTTCAAATCTACATGGAGAAGAGGGATTATTAAGGATCATGTCAGTGTAGGAACACATTATGGTGGTGCCTTGTTCCCCTTGTAGTGTCTGGAATTGGCCTAGCAGAGAAAGAGAGCTTTAGCCATGCAGCTCTATCGCCTGGAGGTCCTTCCTTCTCTTTCTCTGCACACAGCAGTAGAACGCTCAGATCCCAGAGTGGACGCCTGATGATGATATTTATCGGCAGACATTTCCTCAACAAAACCCGATTTCAGCCACAATACAAAGTGGCTCAAAACAGAGTTTGTCTAAATCGCACGAGCCAAAGAGATGAAATGAATCCCCATTTTTTTATTGAAGTGTATTTTTTGTGATGCAGCATGGCACATGTTATTGATCATGCAGGGAGCTTGTGCACAATGTGGGAAGGGTGCATTGTAAATAGGGAATGTGGATGTAGCAACATACGTGTGTGTGTGTGTGTGTGTGTGTACGGTAAGTGCAAGTGGTTCTGTATGAGCGTAAGGGGCTCACAGGAGAGGCGAGCAATGGGAGCGACAAGCAGTTTGAGAGGATTAGAGGAACACAATGTGTGCATACAGAGGCGCCGTGCTAGCGGGCACTTTGGCTGTCTTAAATAAATCATGGATTTAACTGATGATGTGTCATTCTCATGAAGTAAATAAGCTTGTTGTGGGTGCTGTCAACTCCCTGACAACCTGCACTACGCAGCCACATGAAATACAGTCAGCCCATCCCTGATCTAGTTCACTCTAACAAGCTTTAACGCACCAACCTCCCATCAAAAAAACAAAAAAATAACAACCATGATAACACATTCAAGGAGAGAAAAAAACACTGAAGATACAGGCATTCTGACAAAACAAGGGGATATTCTTCTTATTCCTTTTTGCTTTTTTTTAAGTTCTCCTTAAGGACCGTCCAATTTGTGCTGTGGACATATAAAGCTTCACACCTCTGAACAACTACATAGATACTGGTAAGCACAGTGTCTTGGCTGGGCATGTTCATTTATGCTAAGTTCCCACTACAAGACTTTCAAAGTCACCAGTTCGCTGTACTATTCACACTACACAACTTGCTGTCTTGTTTGTTTTCACACTACCTGACTGACCGGCGACAGGGGCTCACACACAGGAGGAATCCACGAGTCTAGTCTTCAAACTACAGTATGTTTGAAGTGACACGCGACATGACGTAATACTGTACCATACGCGAGGCAGGAGTTTTGGATGTCTGCCAGAAACAAGCGCTCCAAGTTGATGGTGGCTGATTCGCAGTGATAAAACAAAGAAGAAAAAGAAATAGAGCGCCTTTAAAGGCAGGATTGTGGCTGGCACACATGTTCACAAATAGCCTGTTTCCACACATCTTTACTATTTATAGTTTTCTCTACGTGCAACAACAACTTTGGTCCATGTAGGAAATGCAACACTCACAGTAAATAAAGTACAGGCGACGCTTCCCCTGGTTTCCCCTCAGCCTGTGTCTTGCGCTCTCATTGGCTGTAGCTCCCTGGTAGAGTCCCCGACAGCTCCAGATATTTAGCCTGCTAGATATCCGAAATGTGTCTGCGAGGCACCAGCAAGCTAACCTGAGGCACCAGATGTTTTTTTACACAGAACCATCTAAGAAGCCATCATTGGAAACTGTTTGGAAAAGGGCAGGCACTTTCAAAAATTACCTGGCAGGTGATTGGATGAACCATCTATCTATCACGTCTGCTATTGTTGTTTTGAACGAACAGTTGCAGCGGTCGCACACACCTAAACCGCGCCCATAGCTGCCAGTAGCTCTTCAGTGGACGCTGATTGGTTCAGAAAGCTGGTAGTTCAGACAAAAACGCAATACTTGAAGCAATTCTCGCGTGATCTCGTGAGAATCCAGATGCCGTGCACGGTAACCAGCCAGCCTCTCGTTTCACATTTTGCCATTGTCGATTTGCCTACAATATGGGGCTTTTATCGGGGGGCTCCAAAAACTGTTGGTGAGCGGAAAACAGCAAATCAGGGCTAAAGTCCTGTAGTGGGCACTTGCCATTACTTCAGTCTCTCCCTGACCTGCTGCTAACGTTAGTTTCCTTTGGCTCGTTAACATGATGTCAGGCTGTGCCACTGAAATTATGAAGCACAGCCTGGTCAAACGGACATCAGCGTGAGCCTTTATCAGTTTGCACGAAAAAGGCTTTTAGTGCACAGATTCCAGTCAATGGTTAACTCTGGGTATCATAGCTGCTGCAATAATCACAGGGCCCATTGTACTGTGGCCTAACCACAGACGTGTGGAGCTCCTCCCTCTGCCGTCAGGCATACTTTCAGGTTTTCACTCTGCTCCTTCAGGCCCATTTGGGGTTAGATGTGTGAGGTGGTGCCTGAAATTAGGAAATAGAAAAAAGCTTTTACAATTTTAGGAACACATGCACAAGGCTGAGAAAATGTTCTTGGTTATAACTGAGGAGACTATAATTATGATAATCCCTTTCTTTGTTCAAGTTATAGGCTTTGGACTGACCAGAAAATTGCATTTTAAATGCGACGTGACAGTGACGCTCTCTTTCTCTCTCTGTGCTACTGTCTCTCTTTATCTTACGTCTCCTCCCTGCCATTTAATCTCCCTGTCCTACCCCCCCTCCAACTATCGACCCACAGCAGTACATATTTGCTCTCCTCTCTATCTCTCACAAAGAGCAAAGCGTGGGCTGCTGCAATCCAGGCAGCCGTAGCAGAACTCACCCGGTTCTGAAGGGAAGACGTTTCTCAGCTGCTCGATGACTTCCTGGAGCTGCAGCACCGTATCCTGTTCATGCTCCATATCATCTCCTGAGAGAGAGAGAGAGAGAGAGAGAGAGAGACACACACACACAGAGAGAGAGAAGGTTACACCTCCATGAATGGTTAGGCGGGGGATTGGAGGGGAGGATGGTTTCACATTCAACGTGCGTGCATGTGTCAAGCCCACATCTAAGCATGGCTGCACGTGGCTGACCTGCTGCTTCAGTGTCAGTGGTCTCTCTGCTGGCAGGTTCCCCATGGTGACCCCCTCCAGATACGGGAGAAGACAGAGTTGACGGCTCTGATCCGTTGGCCTCCGAGTCATCTTTGGGCTGTTTTTAGGAAAGACTTATCATCATTCAATCCGAATAATCCATCACGTTTCATGTTACAGAGATATTTAGCCTTTCGCATAGTAATGAATGAGATAGTTAATGGCACTCAGCCAGCATCCCTCCACTAGCATCTTTGAGCAGAATTATATATATATATATATATATATATATATATATATATATATATATATATATATATATATATATATATATATATATATTTAAAGGCAATTTTGGCCAGCAGCTGTTACACAGAACCATCAGGTTACTGTGATTTCTGCTTTGATATAGACAGATAAAAAGATAGTGAATTCCAATGCACACAGCAGCATTGCAGACAGAGGTGGGGGAAGGTCTCAAATCACAATAAAAGATGTATAATGCAACTCTGAAGGATATTCCCATATATGCAACCAACATCCTTTGTATTGTTTTAAGCAACACTGTAGCAATACTCAGGAGGTGAGTAAGTTCAGTAGTTGTAGTGAAACTGGGGTGTCTGCAGAGATTGTGAGGGATTCATACATAAACTTCCACAGACTACAAAGTCAGATTTTACTGATTTTATTTTTTTGAGAAAATGAAACAGTGATATTGGTCCTGGGAGAAAAGGGATTGGATTTTTTTATACCCAGGAATGTGTTCCTCCTACTCCTCTTTTCTATTTACTCTCAACTTCTAAGTCTTTAACCTGAAGAAGAAGCATCCTGTCCCTCTTAAAATTTACATTTTCAGAGCAGTTGTCATTTTGCATATGTCCCTTCTTTGCCTTTCTATACTTTAAGAATGTGTGTGAAGCACTGTGCCTTCGGATGTATGCACTGTGATGCATACAAACTCAGGGAGACTCTCCCTGTGCCCCTAATTAAAGCTGCAGCTACAGTTACATGTTAGAAATATAGCTGACACAGTTAACCAGAGCCCCTTAAAAGAGCAGATGCTGTTAATGATGGACACATTAGTGACTATAGGGACCAAACTTGTATTGCAAGACAAATTTCCGTGTACACGGACAATAAAGTGCTATCTATCTATCTATCTATCTATCTATCTATCTATCTATCTATCTATCTATCTATCTATCTATCTATCTATCTATCTATCTATCTATATATATATATATATATATATATATATATATATATATATCTGTCCTATTTAGATGCAGCCTCTTTTTTTAACATTATTAGACAACAGAGTGTTAATATTACTAGTGCTGAGGCCAGAAGAGGTAATTATAATTATTTTTATAATAATTATGATTATTTCTGAAATTTTTGGAAATCCAATTCTTAATTTCATCACGGCAGGACATAATAAAGGGTACATCGGTGGTGCCAGGCTTTATTGGGACATCCGATGCCTATCATCCATGTAGCAATACAAATTTAAACTTTATCTACACAAGGACCCCACAAAAGAGAGGAGCACACCAGGAGGAGGCATTAACTTGAGTTTGAGAGTGGATTTATTATTCTAAAACCTTCTTTTACAATCAATGCACTGTAGGGTATAGGGGAGAAGTAAAATTACAGAAGTAAAGTACCAGCAAGGTATACTTTTAAGTATATAGAATGGCTACTTCTAGAGTGTTTATATTTATATAGAGATATTATATGGTTTTAGCAGACCTGTAAATGTTACCCAAATTATAATTTAGAGGATGATCACGTTTTGTATCTAAAATGTGAATCTACAAAGTAACTAGTGACTATAGCTGTAAAATAATTAAAAAAGTAGAATACTTGCCTCTGAAATGAAGTGGATTAGCAGTAGAAATACTCACTGCAAGTACCTTAAAACTGTACTTAACTACAGTACCTTAGTAAATGTATTTATACTACTGTTCAACTCTCTCCATGACACCCCATCACCATGCCTCTCACGGAGGTGTACCTGTAGCAGTAGCTCCCTGAGCCTACGAAGCTGGGACTCCAGCTGTTTGTTGTGATCCTCCAGGATCTGCATACGGGTCTCCAGGCGTGTCTTGTGTTGCCGGAGGACCCGTGCCTCGGCCAGGAGCTCCTCATCCTGCTGCCCTCCCTCTGTGGGTGAACCTGGGCCGCTCTCTCCAGCCTCAGTCAGCATGGGAACTGACGCCGCCTCCTCGTGCTTCCACTTGAGCCTCCTGTACTCACTCTGCAGCACCCTGAGGACCCACAGTTGAGAACAGATGGAGGGAAAACAGTCAGGCCGACATGCTGGTTGAGCATACAATACACATAAAAAAAGCCAAAAGTATTTATCCAGCCTCCACTTGATGCCTACACGTAATGATGCATAATGTATTGTTGATATTGTACCACACAGAGAGGAATCATCTTCACTTTGAACATAAGGTACAATATAGTGTCTTCTGTCTCCAACGTGTGGGACACTAATGCCATCAACTGAGTATGTGCTGTGAAGCATTACTAAAAAGCTGCACATATCCCAGTGTCATCACGCCCAAATATCCAGTCAAGTGGACCAACCCCTGTAATTTGTTAGTAGTGGCTTTACTTTTTTTTTTATTTGATTTGATTTATTGGACAGTAAAAAATAAATAAATGCATAACAAGATGCCATCACAGTGACATTTTACATTTATCAGAACTGTCGAGGATAACAAGAAAGTTGCAAAACTTATTTCCATTGTGGTCCTCGTTGTAGTCTGATATGATGTCCAGGCAAGCTATAAATATGACTAAAGGTACCTTGTACACTCAACCACATACAAATACAACATAAACACAAATATACTTCTTCATGGTTTGTGGTCCCACAACCTTAATTGTTGTATGTGTAATAATAATATTTGAAACATTAACAAATATTTCTTCTTAAAGCTTTAGTGCGTAATTTTTTTTATATCTGAAGAGTTCTTCATGTTTTTTTTAATCCTCTGTGTCCTTGCCTACTAGCAACTGTGTGGAGGAGGGGTGGAGGAGCGTGCGCGACCACGGAAGGCTTGTGTCATGTGGATGCAACAATAGTGGTGTTGTCATTACTTTCCTCATGGGGAACGACAAAAACTACGCACTATTATGACTTTATATCACTTTTTTGACACACTATGATGTTTTTCCAGAGTTTTTTTTGACATACCATTCTTTGTGGATTCGAACACTATACCTTCCGGCTATACGGTAACAGTGCTAACCATTAGGCCAGCATGCTGCTTACCTATACCATAACTTCTTTGTGACTTTTGTCAACATACTATACTATAGTTTCTTTCGACATACTATACTATGGCTTTTTTGACATACTATACTATAGCTTATTTTGAGATACTACACTATGGCTTTTTATGAGCTTTTCCGACATTGTATACTATGGCTTTTTATCACTTTTTATCGACATACTATACTATGTTTTTTTTCAACATACTATATTATGGCTTTTTTTTCAAAAGTTTTGACATACTATACTTTGATGCTTTTTCAGACTTTTTGTGACATACCATTCTTTGTGGATTCTAATGCTGTCCAGACACAATTTTTAGCCCGTAAGTTACGACTTCAAGCCATGACTCACGACTTGGTAGCGTTCCAGGGTTCAGGTTGGGCTACCTAACGTTAACGTTAGCTACTGGCTACGCTGACGTTGACGTTAGCTAGTGGCTACGCTGACGTTAGCTAGCGGCTACCTAACGTTGACGTTAGCTAGTGCTAGCTGATACTAGCGATTTCTAGTCAGCGACATACATTGGGCTTTTTAATAAACATAACCTGTAGTAGTACACAATTGTGTGTGTATTGTTTTGATTACAATGTGCGGAATTACTTTACGTTGCATATTTATGTCTATTTATTTCTATTTCACCGGCGTCTGTACAGCATCAACAGGGGGTCGCCATTGTTGTTTATGTGTGTGTGACGTCAAAAACTGTAACTGGGAGTACAACGATCAGGTACGAGTTCACGGGTAGTAAGTTACGGGTTGGACTGCCGTTCCAGGGCACTTTCACGGGTAGAAGGTTGTGAAAACACGAGTTACGGGTTGCCTGGAACGCAGCATAAGTCTATACCTTCCGGCTATGAGGCAACAGTGCTAACCATTAGGCCAGCATGCTATACTATAGCTTCTTTTGACATACTATAATATGGCTTTTCATCACTTTTTATCGACATACTATACTATGGCTTTTTCCGACATGCTATACTAAGGCTTTTTTTATCACTTTTTCGACATACTATACTATGACTTTTTTGACATACTATACTATGGCTTTTTATCACTTTTTATTTATCACTGTTAATAAATACCATTTTATCACTTTTTTTATCACTGTTAAAAAAGACCTGGAGTCTCCAGGACCAAAAGAAAGAACAGGGTTAAAGGTGTTTGATTCTGGTATTGATGTATAGTTTAGGTATGAGACACATGATAGCCACAGCAGAGGATATAAACTAAGCTACAGCAGCCACTATAGTCATAAATAAGCACAACAGAGCACACTGCAGTGTCATAACTGAACTGGGTCAAGGTTTCAGACACCCAAAGGGGCACAAGTGTATGTGTGTGTGTGTGTAAGTAGCCAGATGTTGCTGTGTCTGTGTGGAAAGGTCACAACCGAATTAAAGACGAGAGAAAATTATTCATATGAATCATTCGCATAAAGGTTGCCCCTGGTAACCAATTAGGTGGATAGGAGAAATAAATTTGATTCATTTATGGAAAAGGCCTAAGCCTCTTAGCAACTAGGACACAATTAATTGAAATTCAAGCATTAACATCTAAACTAAAGCTTAGATCGGGCCCAGAAACTCAAGCCCGACCCTACCTGCACATTGTGTCTGAGCCCGGCCCGACACATTAACTGTAATTATGAGCCTGAGCCCGATTTAAACTCGACAAAGTTTTAAAACGTGGGTCGTTATAACTGACGTTCTCAACTACAATTCAGAGTTGTTTGAACTACAGAAATCTGTTAAGAATTGTCTTAATGAATAATGCAACAAAGACGTTGCATGTGAACTGCGTTGTTTGTTTATTCAGAATGGAACGGATCGCAAATGGATCCGAATGAAGAAACGTTAAAAAGAAAAACCTTGACCCTGCGGCTCCCTCAGCTGAATAGTGTGGGTAACAGATCAAGGCAGCAACATAATCAAAGCCCTAGAACCATATAGGAGACTTTCTTGTCTCAATCACCTAATTAATACTGTCCTTCGCCACGGTCTGCATGCCAACGCACTGGCCGACAACGCGCCGGATATAGGAGAGACCATATCTGCTGCTAAAGGATTCGTGAGATATCTGAAATAATCTGGCCTGGTTGTGCAATTATCGAAGACAGTGCTTCAGATGGGAGACACACGATTTAGCACAGTTTACCTCACACTCAAGTCAGTGCAGGACATATACCCAGAGCTACGGGAGAAGCTGGAGAGGCATAGCTTTCTCCCCACCGAATTAGGCTAATTAAGTAATAATTAATAAAACACAAATGCTTGATCAAGGGGCCGGCCCGGCCCGAGGACAGTGACAGGAAATATCGGCCCGACCTGGTCAAGTACAGGCTCGGGCTGAGAATCTAAACTCTAATCTAAACTAATGTGTTTCAGGTGCTTCACACTTGTATCACACCAGTCAATTCATAATGGACTTTTCCTGTCTCTTCTGCATATCACCAACAAACTGTCGAAGTGAAGTGTATCAACACACCATTTTACAGGCTTTACTGTCACATCTGCACACAGAAAATACTTTTTCTTAAGGCTGTTCAATAGGATTTAAAATGTGAGTGTTTACTTTCAGCAAAATGTCTGCAAAGTACCAAGAAGAGAATAATGCCTTGTAAACACACACATTTGTGTTATTATGCTTCTGGAGAGCTTTACCGATTAAAATCACTCCCTAAACCAAACTTTTACATCTCTGCTTCATGCCTTATACCAAATATTAATCTAAACCTCAATATAATGTATAACCAAATTCAAAACAGTTTTCAATTTTACGGATGTGATGGAGTTGGTGTACACTGTTGACGTACAATGTGCAATCGATCTAGCTAGGAACGATTTATTGTGTGTGAAAACAAACATGCTGAATTGACTCCACAACCTGAAAACAAATCAAGAAAGGAACCAAGCTCCAGACTCAATGCACCATGTACTAAAGCCTGTTTTAAACAGTTTTGTTTTTCCTGGATACAGACCTGTTCTCATTCTCTAGGCGGGCCAGGGTGCATTGGAGCTGATCTTTGTCCTGGTGCTCCAGGTGGGCCAGCAACATGTGCTGTCCACAGGGTGAGTCATGGTCCAGGGCTGGGCTGGAGTGACGCAGGAGGTACTGATCTTCATCCCTGAGTCCCCCACACAGGAGACAGCACACTGAGCCACCAGCAAACAGCCATCAGCAGCACAAAGCAGAGCCAAGAATGGCATGGGAGAGCAGACAGGCCACAACAAGGCAAGGCAAGCAGGGCAAGGAAAGGTATTACAGGATGAAATGCAATGAAACAAGACTGGACAGAATGGGATGGGACACTGTGATAAAAGCATCGCACCAGGTTCACAGTCCAAATATTAAATGTCCTGTCATAAACTTTGCTCACCACGACATTAAAAACCCACTCACTTTCATTAAAAAAAGCTACATCACAATATAGTTCCCAAATAAAAACATGATTGGCAATGGAAAAGAAAACTTAATGTGCAGATCTATGAAAGCAGAACTATGGCTGTGAAAAAATAAATGCATCTGTGAATGTTTGGCAATTACTTTAATGGAAAGACAGCTGCTTTTCAATTTAAATGTTGTGATAATGCTTTGGGCTACGAAGAAAACGACTTTATTGAGCCAAAGTTAAAAGCAAGTTATAGGCTTGGCATTGCAATGCCAAATTATACATCACAGTGGTATTTATAGGCCTTTTTCAAGCGGACTGATTATGTCTAGAGATGACCACCTTAGTTGCAGCACACATCTTCTACTGTAAGATTTGTTAGTTTTAGGCACTTAACAATTTGATGCATTGGTGGGTCAACAATTATCCAACTGGTCTGTAGTTGTAGATAAAGGTAGCTTTCCTATATTATTAACAAAAAACACTGATTTGACCCATTTATAGAAGATTGGAGGTTTCCTTGATTTATGCATCTAAGGGTTGATTTATATTCATGTCCGTCACCTGGCAATGAGCAAAACATGAACAATGCACACAGGTGGAGGGTGAACACACGGGCAGCATGATTCAGGGGGGAAAACAGTATGATGCTAGCCAGCTGGAGGCAAAGATAGCACAGCAGCATGTTCAGAGCCGTGCAGCTGGAAAAACAGAGATGCACTGACAGACAGAAGGACGGATCCACACCATAAGAACAACCAGATACAAGGGCACAAGAGCGGAAAACAGCACCGCTACACATACGGGGTAGAAGTGAAGTGTCATGCATACAAACACACTCTCAGGCAAATATAGACAGACACAGATGCAAATACTATACGTGCATGCACTGATATATCCACATTTTTGTGACAACGCTCCATCCAAGTAACACTCTAGATACATGCACATGACAACAAAGACACTGGGAGCAGGCTTGAGAGGCACGGATTTCAGTAGTAAAAAGTTGCACTGCTGAAAGGTAGTGTAGTTCAAAGTAAGCCTTAATTTAATGAGGTCAATCACAGCCTTCAGGACACACACATAAGTAATGTCTGAAAATAAATAATGAGCACACTTCACAATACAAACACACACACACACACACACACACACACACACACACACCTAGAGCCCTAAAAGACTGTGTAACATTTTGCACAGGGCAGCTGGGCATACAACCTCAACTTTAAAGTGCAATAAAAAAGGAAAACTATCTCAAAGAAGGAGGAAATAGCCCACACAGATGTCAACAAAATAAGACGTGGAGACAAACAAATACAGCCCTAAGCACTCTGTCCACCTGGCACTTTCCACAATGAGGACTAGGGCTGCACGATATTTTCTTTCATTGTCTACATTGCGATTTGCGAATGCGCGATAGTCACATCGCAGGACGTTGCGATATTGACGCTACAACTTCTTTGCTGCTTGATAAAAAAGTAAACTTTCACCGTTCTCCTTTTACATGATTGTTACCGGCCGACCCTCCCCCTTTAAGACAGGTAGCCATGTGGGCAGCATGTGTATGTGACGCAACATTAGTCCGACGGGGTTTGTTATGAGAAGTGAGGCTCTCTGTGTGTAAAAAAGTACCGTAAGCGGCAGCTGCCGCTGACATAGTGATGCACATGATTTTCCATGGGTAGTGAAGCTACTGTAGTCAGTTTTTCAACTGAAGTCAACTAAATCACTTGATTAATGCAACGTAATCACAACTCCTGGAAAAAATAATTTTACCGCAGAAAGCTGCTACGAGCCAGGCTAAAGATGAATAAAGTTAGCCTAAAGAAACAATGGGTCTGTCCCAACTAACATTACGGTTCGGAGCCGCGACGCTGGAAACGTAGGTAACACTAATCTACAACAGAAGTCTGTGTCTGATGTAACGTAATTTACACTGATTTAAGTGTTCTTGGATATACAGTTTGTTGCTAGTGTGTGACACGCAGGCTCTGCATGCACAGCAAACCACAAATCACAATCAATGTTGATCAATTTATCAAACAACCAAAGCAGGCCCCGCTAGTCGACCACAACCTGAAATTTAGAAGAAGCAACATGCATGCATTATTAATATCGTTCACTTTAGCCTGGATTGATAGTCTTTTATGAATACAATGGTGTCATGTCAGTCAATCAGTGTATTTCTACCTAAATTCCCTCTCCAAAATGTCTTTAGAAGAGTAGTCACAGTGCTTACTTGCTTTGGTGTTTGTAAACCATTAAAGTTCAACAAAGAATGGGTCACATAAGAAAAGTTCCTTTTTCATTTTCATTTTCTATGTAGATGCAATCTCCTACAAAATCCCCCCAGTAGTCGAGAATGATTTATTTTCCAAAATTACAGTCTTTTTTCATATCGCAATGTCAGTTTTTTTCCAATACCGTGCAGCCCTAATGAGGACCTGTTGGCTGCCTCATTCACATCCAACATCCCTGTTCCTCTCACTGGTGTAACCTCGCCAGTACCCCGCCACTCAGCCAGCTTTCTACAAACACACACAAGCCTCTCCTCTCCGCAGTGGGGTTTTTGTATCTACCCACTGCCACAAACTTTAATCACAGCAGGCATGTGCATGATGAAGGGGGGACTGTGGGTCATTTTCATTATGTGGCTGATTATTTGTGTCATGTTACCCAATCTTTCCCTAATAGTCGAAAATACATGCACAAGCCTGAGCCCACACAGAAACAATGAATGTATCAAGAGGAAAGACAGTAAACACACACACACACACACACACACACACACACACACACACACACACACACACACACACACACACACAAACACACACATAATCCCCAGGAAAGGCTGTGGTTGTAATGAGGGGATTGGCAGCATACTCACAGACTTTCATCAGGAGACAGGCTATCCGTGAAAAATGAACAGTTCTGGCTCTCCATTTCCGCCAATCTATAGGTGTATGTATACACACACACACACACACACACACACACACACACACACACATACACACACCAAGGACAGCATGTTACACATATGTATACACACATGCAAAAGAGAAATACAGGAGAGTGGATGAGTCAGAACAAATGCAGGAAAAAGCAAAAGATTGATTATTATCACACACTGGGGAAATACACTTCCTCAAACACAAGATAAAACAAACAATCAGTGCGGTTTAGCTTTAAAGTAGTGTGAATAAGACCTGTGGCCTTTTAGTATTATGGATTGCAAATAAACAACAAGCTGTCCACACACATCTGACTGACAAGACTTCAGAGAGGCAGAAATTGTACTTGCCGTAGAGTAAGAGCTATAAAAGTGTTCACAATGAAGAAGGATAAAACCCTGTCTATCAACATGCAGATAATAATAGGGTAAAAATATGCTGCTATCTAGCATCACAGACAGCAACTGTGTGCGTGTGTGTGTGTGTGTGTGTGTGTGTGTGTGTGTGTGTGTGCGCGCACATGTGTGTGAGTTGCTGTGTGGCTTTTCAGGACCAAGGACAGCGCCTCCGTCAGTCGACAGCACTGTGTGCATGCTGCTTTGTAAGCTTTTTCACTGCTATAACAAATAGTCCAAATGCTGCAGAAGGGAATAATGTTTGAAGTGTTTTAAAATACATGGTGCTTATACTGTTTTAAGTTTGATGGCATAAATAAGAAAAATCCCATCACTGTGTAAAATTAAAGACATGGCAAGTATTGGAATTACTTTTTTTCCTGTAATATGTTGGACCAACCCTTCACTATAAAATGTTATTTAATTAGACCTTGAAAACGTGTTAAACCTGCACTTATTAATAAAGAAATATGAATACAAAAAAAGATAAGAAATATTAAATGGGATGGGTGGCTCTGGCTCAGCAAAGAGATTTGTGTTGTAGGTTGAGTGAAAGTGGGTACACCACAAAGTACATTCATCACAAACAGCTGCAGTCATCTGAATATCACGTGTTAATGATATGTAACTGTTAGACAAACAAAGGGTGGGTTGCTCCTTCAAGTAAGGTAATTAACCAGCGCAGAGAACCAACCCACTGATACAAATATATGAGGAGCCTTGTGGCTGCCCACATACATACATATATACATACACACACGTGCTACATGAAAGCAGTCTTAAATCTACACTGCAGCATTCCTGGTACACACAAACATAAACTCCATGCTGCATCATCCTTTGCAGAATGTCGTCAGCTGATGGACAGAGACGGGGGCAGGGGTGAGTGATGTAGAGGCTGTCAGGGACATCCACATTTCATATAATTTCTCTCTAGAGTACACTGACAACATAACACTGAGAATTTTAGGATTTATCCCTGTCCCGTTTATGGAGGCCGGGCCTGTGAACCTGACCGCCCGTAATTCAATCTGTTCATCAGAAAGCCTCAGTCACGGACAACAGCAAATAAGAAAGGAAAGGGCAAAAAGAAATAAGAAATAGTAGTGTGGGTATGTGTGTGTGGGTTAATGGAGACTACATTATTGACATGCATTAACACCTATAACCCTCATTGGCTGAAGGGCACTTTGACACACACACACACACACACACACACACACACACACACACACACACACACACACACACCAGTCTAATATGATGATATGGGGAAATATTTCAGACACTGACCTGCCAGTGATGACATCCAGTATTTTGAAAGAGAGAGAGAGAAAGAGATACATAATTCTACATTCTGCACCTTCCCATAATAAGAACTGTCAACTCCTATTACAACGGTGCTCAGATCATGATGGAATAAACTTTTTTTTCTTGTGTCTTAATGTGTAAATGCCGATATTCATAAATTTTTAGCCGGTATAAAGTATTTATGACACGCTGGACCAAAGTGATACTGGTCAATTAACAAGACATTGAAGGGAGACAAAATAAACAACACAGCACAATATACATAGATAATAAACAAGATAAGTTATGCCTCTCATTCACACACACATTCACTCAAACACTAGTCTTGCTTTGCCAGACCCTCCTCCAAAGCGCGCTGCAGGAGGGTCTGGCTCCTCCACATAGCATTCCGGGATGGGAGGAAAATGTGCTCTGGTTTAATGGCATTTCTTTATACCAATCAGAATAGTCATGGGCGGCACTAAACTACGCACAGAGCCGCTGCAAAGTAGTCGCGCGAGAGAAAACTCAGATTGGACAGATAGTCTAGCTAGCTGTCTCAATTTACCCTGCAGACATCTGAGGAGCAGTCAAAAATAGACCTCCTTAATCGACCGAATTTCAAATTCCAACACAAAGAAAGCGCAAGGAAATGGAAAATACAAGTGTAACGTCAAGGATATAGACTACTCAAACACTGACGGCATCAGACTACCATGCCTGGCCTAACCATCCGGAGAAGGAGTGTTGACACTTTCACATGAGGAACCAGGGATCAAACTGCTAACTGTGCGATTGTTGGCTGCCTCCAACAGCATGCTGTCTAATTAAACACAGCTAACTAAGGCCTCAAAAATTACCATTGAATTGAATACATATCTCTGATTTGTTCTGCTTGGACTTTGGGCTTTTTCACTTTGTAAACCTATAACATGCACAAAAAAATATATAACACAATAAAGTTAAGGGAAAAAGCCAAAAAGCATAATATGAGCACTTTAACATGGTGTTCGTGTACCATGTGCAACAATATGCATCTTAATGGGAACTCTATTTAACCCCCTCCACTGAGCATTTTAGCAGTATAGAAACACTAAGTAAATGGTTTTGAGGAAATATAAAAATGAATGCATTTTTATTATGAATGCATCTGTAACTCCAATGAAACATCCATAATTGGTTGTACACAGTTAATTATTGCTTGATAACACAGTATAACTGAGCTAGAAATCATGTTTAAAATATATATATATAACTAGACATGTGAACAGTGTGTTATAAAGCATTTGTTTGCTGGTGATATTCTATAATTGTCTTACTGTCAACAAAAACAAGTGTTGTCTCACAAAGCCTGATACAGTTTATAAGTGTGTCTGTGCCATAGAGCTCCATTGTTGTCAAAAAGTATTAAAAACAAATCAATGAGGCACACTGTTGAACTAGCTGAGAGGTTTCTTCATCATTTAGTTAATCCAACATACATAATCCTGCTGCCAAAAATACTTGCTGAAATAATCCCAAACAAAATAACTATTTACTTCTGTTCGTGAAACATTTGAGTGCCAGCAGGAAATAATAAAAGTATGTATTCGTAGCCCCTTTTTAAAAATGTAGTAGTAAGGAATGGGCTTGAGGGAGAGAGCCACAGGTGGGCTGGAGAAGTCACAAAGTAGGCATTGGTCTCTCACAGACAAATCACATCAAAATCATAGACTATTGTGATCATAGGTTATTGTCTCAAATAAAGACCCTGATACTGATTCATTCTTTTGAAGAAAAAAAGACCATTGAAAAACAAAGATGGCAATCTATGATTAAAGTTGCTAACATACTGTTTAAATACAGTGGACACTGTATTTAGCTGGGTGAGTTTTTTCTGGTGTTTTTTTAGCAGGCCAAATAAGGCAATGTGTCTCATTTTGAGTAAATTAGACCACTTTTCCATTTTGGTCCTTCTAGTTTATATTGGTGAAGGATGTTGGCAGCTACAATTTTATGCTGGTTAAGATTTTTCTGAGTGGCCAACATGACTCAATAGCTGTATGAAGGAAATTGTTCTGTAATTAGCACCAAATGTAAAAGGATGTAACAAAAAAGAATGGAGAAGGCAGGGCTGGAAGAGGGAGAGTATGAGATAGAAAAAGAGGGAACAAAATGTGTGGGTGGGAGACAATAGAAGAGAAGGATCAAAGATAAGAAAAAAGGAAAAAAGGCAAACAGAGGGAGGTAGGGAAACAAGGGAGAGATAAGAGGGGTAAAGGGGACAATTGTGTCTGCTCTCTTGTTGGTGTGTGTTCCCTGTTTTATCAGGGTCTCAAGCAGTTGTCCAGTCATTGGTTTGTTCAATGCACCTACCCAGTTGTTTTATTGGACCCCGAGCGACAAGGTTATATACATCTGTGTGTCATCTACATAACTGTGATAGCTTATGTTGTTGTTTTCCATGATTTTAGCAACGGGCAGCATGTAGATATTAAACAGCAGGGGCCCCAGGATGGAGCCTTGGAGAACTCCACATGTCAAACCTGTACGCTCAGAAGCATAGTTACCTATTGATACATAGTAATTTCTATTCTTTAAGTATGATTCAAACCACTTTAGTACTGTGCCAGAAAGGCCTACCCAGTTTTCCAGTCTGTTTAATAATATGTCATGGTCAACCGTGTCAAATGCAGCACTGAGATCTAGTAATACTAAGACTGTAGTTTTGCCACTATCTGTGTTTAAGTGGATATCATTAAAGATTTTCAGAAGAGCTGTCTCAGTGCTGTGATGTGGTCGGAGACCGGACTGAAAGGCATCAAAAAAAGGTTGAGTTGTTGAAAAAAACGCCTTTTCAATGACTTTACTCAATAATGGGAGGTTTGATATAGGCCTGTTGTTGTCCATTAGTGACATATCAAGGTTATTCTTTTTTAAAAGTGGCTTGCTTACTGCAGTTTTTAAGACCTGTGGGAAGATAGCTGCTTGAAGAGACATGTTTACAATCTGCAAAAGATCTGAGGTTAAACAATTCAAAACATTTTTGAAAAAGACAACAATTTTGTGTGATATCCTCCAGGTTATCTTGGTTAATCGTTTGAAATTGTGTCATATGGGAACTTATTGTGCTTGTACACTGTGACAACACGCACGCAGTACTAAATACACAGTACTATACACACACTGCAGGCTCAGTGGAAATGTGTGTATGTGTCCAGCTCTGCAGCACTGTGGGCTGAGCTGCCAGGAGTGTGAGAGTCCAGTGCTGTGCCCCTGTTTATAACCTGTCAGACAGACACTAATCCACACCAACAGTTCCCAGGTGACCAATGGGCTCACTGCCCTAGCAAGTGACAAGCTGCTAGGCACACTGAACCCCGCTGACCACCACAAACATAACCACAAACGGCTCTGCTTATGTGCACCAGTGTGTGTTTGTGTGGAGAGTAAGAGGCAAGAAAACTGCTGGGCAGTACAGTCTTCACCCTGGCTGGAGTACAGTGCACAACACAGACAAATCAATACTCCAATAAGTACAGTGTGTTGTGGAGATTAAAGAGTGAGGAAGCAGAGAGGAGGTGGAAGCAAGGGGTGGAGTGGATATAAAGCAGAAGAAAGGTTGATTTGGAAAGAGGAAAATGAGATACTCAGCTCGCTACCTCAGAATAATAAGGTTCAGTTTTGAGATATTGAGGTTTAAAGTTTTAGCATTGCAAATAGCAAAACTGACAAATGGAGCATATTTCTTTATAGCACCAGAGTTACATACACCATAAATGTATTCTACATCTGATATACCAAAATTCTACATGAATTGTAAATTACAGTTTTTGAAACAGGTCAATTGTAGATAGAACCTTATAGTTTTAAAAACTAACAGCCGCCTTGGAATTATAAGGTTCTATCTTCAAAAACAGAAAAAGGAACAATGATTATCAAATCATTTTAACAATTTACTTACATACTGTTGGAATGTTCTATTTATATAATAAAAAGTGTATTTTTATTGGTTAATATGTTAAATCTTCATGTTCATGCACTTACTGCTATAACACAATATTTTTCCAGTGCGTCATTTTTCCTTTCATTTTAAAGTCATAAGCGACTTTGAGTCCTTGAAAAGCGCTATACAAATTCAATTTATTATTATTATTATTATTATTATTATTATTATTGGGGTTGTAATATTATCTTTCTTATTCAAGATAACATTAAGCTAAATGTAAATGAATGATTTTAAAAATGCATGGCCTGATGCAGGTCAGGTCCTTCAGTTTATCAAAGTCTTTTCAGTAGCAAAAGCAAAACGAGTTGAGCGAATATTAAAAGTCTTTATTCTGATAGTTTATCAAATCATTTTTAAACAATTTAAATGTAAAGCACATCATACAACATTACACATAGCAAGCTCATTCAGATAAAACTGATCAGAAATGTTTTGCTTATGAACAAGGTATTTAGGTTACTTAAAATGGAGCTCTTTTGAGATGCTGTTACTTGCAATGAGGAGCTAATCACTACCAAATAGGCTATTATAATACCAGGCTATTGAAAGTGTGCTAATGTCAATTTAGTAGCCTACATGTAATTTAGCCATAATTTTGAGGCAAGCCCTAACCTACAGTGGGATTTTGTTGAAGTAATATCTTTCTTTCTCATGCTTTTGGATTCTGCTGAAGACAACTTTTAAAAATAGCTAATGTTAGCTAACGTTAGCTAGCGTTAGCTAGCAGTAACTAGTCTTAGAATATCATCAAGTTGGAAATGATATATGGCAAGGAAATGATTGGATATGACTGAATTTCCATTTGTAGTTGCATTATAACATTTGAATTTTGCTGAGGACAACTTTTAGAATTAGGTCATGTCAGCTAATGCGCCAGCTAACATTAGCTAGCGCAGCTAACGTTAGCTAGCGCTGGACAACCTGACGCCATGAAGAGACAGTATTTGATTGGTCCTTCTGTAAATATTCCAAAAGATGATTGGGCCACACATAGAACCTTATAACTCCAAGTCTGAGTGTAACTTTATAGATAGAACCTTTTTGTTTTCTGAATAAAACACCCAAAATTGACTTTATTTTTTAAAAAACACCTTAAATAATGTTCACAAGTTATACCAGAGTAAGAATATGTAAATAACTCAATTTTGACAAAAATGTCAGACAGAACCTTATTATTCTAGGGTAGTGAGCTGTAGTGATTACAGCACAGCACAGTGGGCCACGTACCTGCTGGCATAATGTTCAATCCTGCTGTGTGTGTCTGCATGAGGCAGCTTGGGCGAAGAGCACGGCCTGGGAACAACAGAAGCCAAATATCAATACTTCACAGAGGCATTTCTAACACACAAGTGGGAATGAGTTGGGGCAGGAAAAACTTCACTCACACATATTGCTATAATCCAGAAAACAAGTTTTATTTGTGAACATTGTTAGGATGCAGGCAAAAGAGGTGCAACTTGTTTCACAGTGGAGGAAAAATAATTGAGTACATGTATGCAAGTGCTGCATTTAAGTACAATTTTGGGCTACTTGTATTTTACTTGAGCATTTACCATTATATTAGCATTTACATTTATTTTAGAGCTTTAGTCACTTTGCAGATTAAGATTTTACACACAAAACACATAATGGTCTTAAAATGTGATGTGCTTTGATTTCAATTGAATAGACCACTGGTTCCCTACATTTTTGGCTTGTGATGCTTTATAGTCAAGAACTATCTTCTCATTACTCTTTTCAATAAGGCAGAACAACAGAACCTGGAATAAATTAATCTATCGTGTTTACTTTGATAGTTTCTATGATGTTTTATGATGTATATTTATATATGCTGTGGCATTTTGGCTTTGGCTAGACGTAAGCAATGACCAAACCCTGTCTATTCAATGAGAGACAGCTGTTAACTGCACACAGAAAAAAAGGTGCTAACTCGAACAAAAAATGGTTCTTAAGAGTGATGCCATAGAAGAACCATTTTCAGTTCCACAAAGAACCTTTTAACAAGAGGTTCTTTAAAGAACCATTTCTGTAAAGGGTTCTCTAAAGAACCCTCAAAGGAGCACTAAGAGGGCACTATTAATGGTGCTTCAAAGAACCATACTACAAATTGGTTCTTTAAGGAACCATTTTCTAACTACCCTTCTGAAAAAGGGTAACTACCCTTTTGAAAAACAGTAACTACCCTTTTGAAAAAGGGTAACTACCCCTTTGAAAAACAGTAACTACCCTTCTGAAAAAGGGTAACTACCCTTTTGAAAACAGTAACTACCCTTTCTGCTTTCGACTCATTTACAACCCCAAATCAGAAAAAGTTGGGACAGTATGAAAAACACAAATAAAAAAAGAAAGTAGTGATTTCTAAATGTACTTTGACTTGCATTTCATTGCAGACAATGTGAACACAAAATATGTCATGTTTTGTCTGGTCAACTTAATTTAATTTGTAAATATACATCCTTTCCTGTCATTCAGACCTGCAACACATTCCAAAAAAGGTTGGGACAGGAGCAATTTAGGGCTACTAATCAGGTAAATTGGTTAAATAATGATGTGATTTGAAACAGGTGATGTCAACAGGTGATTGTAATTATGATTTGGTACAAAAGCAGCATCCAAGAAAGGTCTAGTCCTTTAGGAGCAAAGATGGGCCAAGGATCGCCAGTTTGCCAACAAATACGTGAGAAAATTATTGAAATGTTTAGAAACAATGTTCCTCAAAGAAAGATAGGAAGACATTTGCTTATTTCACCTTCAACAGTGCATAACATAATAAAAAAATTCAAGGAATGAGGAGGAATTTCAGTGCGTAAAGGACAAGGGCGCAAGCCTAAGCTGAACAACCGTGATCTCCGATCCCTCAGGCGGCACTGCATCAAGAATCGTCATTCATCTATAAGCGATATCACCACATGGGTTCAGGATTACTTTGGCAAACCTTTGTCAAGTACCACAATACGTATAGTTACAGCCACAAATGCCAGTTAAAACTGTACTGTGCCAAAAGGAAGCCCTGTGTTAACAGTGTCCAGAAGCGCCGTCGACTTCTCTGGGCTCAGAGGCATCTGGGATGGATCATCACAGAGTGGAAACGTGTACTGTGGTCAGATGAATCAGTATTTCAGGTATTTTTTGGGAGAAATGGACGACGTGTGCTCCGGACCAAAGAAGAGAAGGATCATCCAGACTGTTACCAGCAACAAGTCCAAAAGCCAGGGTCTGTCATGGTATGGGGTTGTGTCAGTGCCCTTGGCAAAGGTAACTTGCACTTCTGTGATGGCACCATTAATGCTGAAAAGTACATAGAGATTTTGGAGCACAATATGCTGCCTTCAAGAAGACATCTTTTCCAGGGACGTCCATGCATATTTCAATAAGATAATGCAAAACCACATTCTGCACACATTACAAAGTCCTGGCTGTGGAGGAAGAGGATACGGGTACTTGACTGGCCTGCCTGCAGTCTCGACCTGTCTCCAATAGAGAATGTGTGGCGCATTTTGAAGCGCAAAATGCGACAACGAAGACCCCGTACTGTTGCCCACCTTAAGACTTGTTTGCAGCAAGAATGGGACAAAATGACACCTGAAACACTTCATCACTTGGTGTCTTCAATCCCTAAATGTATTTTAAGTGTTGTGAAAAGGAATGGCAACATTACAAAGTGGTAAATGCTTTACTGTTCCAACTTTATTTGGAATGTGTTGCAAGAACCAAAATAGGAATTTTGTGTTTTTGAAAAATAAAACAATAAAAATCATGAGGAACACATTAAATTATGTGCTGTTGTATTGTCTGCAATGAAATACAAGTCAAAGTACATTTAGAAATCACTACTTTCTTTTTTTATTTGTGTTTTCCATACTGTCCCAACTTTTTCTGATTTGGGGTTGTAAAAAAAGACAGATCTGCGCGAGTCAGCGCCACATTGAACTGCACGCTGCTGTCCTTGTGTGTGTGTGAGAGAGAGAGAGAGAGAGAGAGAGAGAGAGAGAGAGAGAGAGAGAGAGCGGCCGTACCCTCTAACACTGGGTTTTACCGGCAGCTTTTTACAATTGCAACTCTGCAAAAGTGAACTCAGAGTCAACTTTGGCGAACAGGCAGGGGATCTTCTATGCTAATTTAGGGGTCCAAGCCAGACTCATATTCAAAGCCAGATGTAATATAAGACCAACCAGGTTAGACTCCGTCTAGGCGTCTACTAGCTGCTGCTCTGCATTTGTGACCGATATCGCAAGATAATTTTTACCTCAACGAGAAGTCTCATCACGTTTTAATCTCGTAAGATTTTCGTCACAACTCTAGTAATAGTATAATAATAACTATAATAAAATATAATGTCTGTGTGGCTTCCATCACTGAAATCTCATCTCCAACTCCTGTAATGTTTGAGGCTATAAAAAGTGACCCTACAATCAGCCATAAACATGGACCCATAATCATGCTAAATCTTCCTGGGTACTGTCACAGCCCTCAACTAGGCTTCTTGATGATATCATGGATTGATTAGTTTCATCTCTTATTTTTCCCTTTGGGTGAAGACTTGGTCATGTGAACCTATCATTTAAGCCAGGCTGACATTACATTAATTCTCAACACAGAGCTCTCCGCTTTAACCCATCTCAGGAAGTAAGAGTGCACAAAAATTGTCAGAGCATGATAATTAGCCTACAACAGCAGGAGTTTGAAAGGGTGAAAGAAGCAATAGATAAACGACAGAAAAAGCAGAGAAAGAGAGATGTCTGGGGTGTGCTTATGTGTTGGACTCACGTCTCCGAGCTCTCGGCTTCCAGCACAGACTGCACCGGCAGGTAACCTCTCTGCGGATGCTTGGTGAAATACTGCTTTGACCTGAACTTATTCTTCAGAGTTTTGGCAAAGTCCCTCATCTTCTCTCCCGAGGTTGTCTGGAGTTGTGATTTAGGAGGCAAGGGGTTGGTGGGGTGGAGGAGAGGTGAGAGGTGGCAGTGGTGGAAAGGGTGGGAAACAAATTACACCGCTTAAGAATTCTTGAAAATGTTGCTTTCTCCAAAATGACCTCACCTGAAATTTGTCCACTCTGTCTTGGCACTGGTTTGTCTTATTTTGACTTTAGATGACTTACTTATTGCTCCATCTGTTTACTCATTCAATTTCTGCTGCTCTCTCTGCTTCCTTCCTTCATTTTTGCTCGCTCTCTGGCTCTCTTGTTTCCTGCTCTCTATCTCTTTCATAGTAAACAAATCTATGGGCGCCTGCCTGACTTAACATTGTAAAAAAAAAAACTGCAGCTTGCTAATATAAAATATTGCCCAGTGGAAAAAATCCTTGTGCAGTCCAGAATTGATTAGATATTAAATCTGGCACCATCTCAGTCCACTCCAGCTCTGCAGCTAGAGCTGCTCCCTTGGAATGAACTCAACGCAATCGCCTAAGACTCTGGTTTTATTGGGGTTTAGTGCACAATGTGTGCTCCAAATAGGACTTTACTGTGTGTGTGCACTGTGTGAGCCAAAAAGGATGTTACTGTTGAGTGGCACTCAATCTCTGCATACTATAGATCTGGATGAGGGAGTGTAAGCATAGCTAACAGTATACACTTAGAGAAGGGGCTAATCTAGGTCTGGCAGCAAGGAATCAGGAGATAGTAGTATTTTTGTATTTGTCCCTGGAGCCTTGCATTTGTATCTTGTTAAAGCACTAAATAATGTTTGTCTTACTGGTGTGTAGTACTCCATGATGGGGTAGTGCAGCTTCTTTCCCTTGGTAGTGCGGCCGGTTAGAAAACATGTCTGGCAGATGTCCACATTGAACTGCTTCAGACTGCGATACCTGTCAAGATCAATATAACAGAGAGGCTCAACTGATGCAAGAGAACTGGGCAGAGTAGAGCGGTTTGTGTGTGTGTGTGTGTGTGTGTGTGTGTGTGTGTGTGTGTCTCCTCTTATTATTGTCATACATGGTATCTTAGTTCCAGCATCTCCAACAAGTCTTTATTTAGTGAGCAGAGGTTCTTATATAAAATGAAAATAATAGTAGTAGTAGCTGCTACTATTAAAAAATATTTATTTGCTTCTCCTTTTGACTTTCAAAATGTCCCAACAAGTAATATAGTTATTGTTTTTTTTTTGCATTCATATTACATACACAACTTCTAACTTCACCCAGTTATTTTAACATATTACTTATATTAAACCTGCAGGCGCCCATGTGTAGAGGTTAATTCCTCGACGCAGAGGCTCAGGGTTGAGGTCTGACCAGCTGCAATTTCCTGCATGTATTCCCCCTCTCTCTCTCTCCCCTTTCATATCTAGGCTGTCCAGGTGATTAAAGGTGGAAATGGCAAAAAAATTATTCTCCTGCAGGAAGTCCTTTATTTTACACACCGTCCACCCTTTATTATACCAAACGGGTTTTGGGGTTGTGCAGGTGCATATGTTCCTTCCTCATTTATAAAATTTCTTTTTTCATGTGATGTTGCAAAGCCCACTGTGATCACTCTTATGTCATGTTATGTCAGGTAGGCATGTCAGGTAATGCCAACCTGAAGCCCTTGATGGGACACTGTTTGCAGACGTAGCATTTGGCCTGGTGCTTGGTCGACTCTGCAGCAGCCACACGGTGGAGGACAGGCAGCCAAACCATTGATTGTGGCTCTAGGCTCATCCACTCCAGGAAGTGAGACACCTCAATTGCAGGTTTCCCTGGGGCCTGGAAAAGAAAAGGTGGCAGGGAGAAAAGAAGTGAGATTGTAAACAATCCAAATATAGACCAACAGCAGGGAAGGTACACAAAGTAATGAGATGAGAAGGTGTGCTTCCTTTCCAAAGGTGGTCCAGCAGTGAGCTACAGGAAACCAAAGAGAATACAAAAGATAAGAGGGGGAAGTTTGTTTTTATGCAACTACTTAAACAATTCTAAAGCTAAAACACAGCAGGCATAACTTCTGTGTCTGTGTGTATACTGTATGCGTGTTTGTGTGTCTGCATGCAGTCTGTCTCTTCTGCAGACACCTTGTTCATAATTCCAAAAAGTGGGATAAAAAGGAAGTCAACCTAATAAAAGAATGACTCGCCAAGCGCTGAAAATCTGTGATGTGCTAAATTCTCATTAAGTCTGCATCAGAGATGCATTAAGAGGTTGATTTCCCTGGGGCTACCTTCACCGCTCAAGCAGAGTAGCATAATAAATGTGTGTGTGTGTGTGTGTGTGTGTGTGTGTGTGTGTGTGTGTGTGTGTGTGTGTGTGTGTGTGTGTGTGTGTGTGTGTGTGTGTGCACTGATCACACAGACGGTGAGGTGTACAGAGGTATAGTCTCCCGGGGATGAAGGAGCTCCTCTCTGGAAGTAAACTAGCCAGCTCCATGTGGGAGGTCAAATAGTAGCTCCTCACATACCGAACACCTGGAACTGGCACTGACTATGCTGAGAACGCCGCCGCATCTCAATGCATCACTCTGTGTGGATGGGATGCTTTAAACATCATTGGAAAAGTAAAGAAATAAACATTCAGTATCCACTAAACGGTGTGTGTATGTGAATCAAAATATTAACGTACAACACTTCTCACAAAGTATAAAATGTTTTAATAATGGCTGAGTTATTTCCCAAGTTGAATTTGACCCAGGAACCTCTGCAAATACAGTCATATTGTTCTGTATAACCACTGCATATTCTCTGTCATAAGTCAATCCATCTGCTCCTACTCCTGCCAGCAGAGTTAGAAAGTGAAGGTCTATGAGAGGTTTCAGCAACTGGTGTACCCACATCCCCACAAACTGATATCAATCATTTGCAAGCAAAATGATAAACGGGCATTTCATCTACAACTAAACGCCCTGACATGAAGCAAATAGAGAAAGGAATTGATTTTAATCAGCCATAAATGATGCAGCAAGCATGGACCAGAATAGAGTGTGTATAATAAGGATCTGCCTCAAAAATGAGGGAATTAAAAGGCTTTGTATAGGCCACCTTCCAAAAAGGTTGTTACCTACCCCGAACAACTCCCTAATTATCTGGTGTCCTAAATTGAATGTAACCAGGTAAAGTTCCTGCAACCTGTGCCAAACGTACAACTTCAGATGCATTTAGAACAAGCAGGAAGGAAAGACAAATGCTTCAATTCATGCTTTTAACATGTCTCCTCATCAGCTGTTGCTCGTGCGCTACTGGACTCTGTGTCCACACTTCATCATATCAATATTCCAATAGATCATATTTTAAAAGCAACTTTCTCATTTAAACTTATTGGATTTCACTTACAGTTCATGTATGGTTACAAACATGATCTACCACTGACTGTTTTTCATGTATTTTAAAAGCAATGCAATGCAATATTAATGTGATGTAATGTTTGTGAGGCAACACTCTGAATATGTGTGGTGCAGTTGGGGCTTCTTTATGTAAAATAATTATGACCTCTCCATTTCCGCTGCTGATGTCAGTAACACACAATGGGCTTCACATAGCTGACATAATATTTTGAAACTTGACTTTTGATGGAACTCATTGGAAGGCAAATGTTTGATTTTGCCATTTATTTTTTAAGTTTCTGACTTCATAATTCTGTTTCTGTATTTGTAATTTTGCCTTGGCATGGACAAATTCTGTTTTGATTATTTCTATATATGGTGATTTTGAATGTTTCTAATAAACTGAAGGATGAAGTTTATGGGTTGAAAACATTCTCCTGTTTCTTGAACTAGATAAACTATTCAAAACCCTCCTGGATTAGCTGGAAAATGTATCGTCACAAATCTGAAAACAGGGCTGTTTTTCTGACACCATCAAAAGTTGACTTTTTAGAGATATGTGGACCTCATAGAACAGCAACGCCACGACATATGACAATCCTATACAATATGATGCACTGCTGTAGGTTAAACTATCCAATAGTACATAAAGGAGTTAAAATTAGCACAACCGTAAACATCTACAGCAGTAAAATGCAACACATAAATGCAGCAGCAATATTAATCCAGAAACATCAGATATACAAACTGTAATAGTAGAACACTGACAGGGAACATTGGGACACAAAAACCCATCAGTAGTTGAATCTTGTGACTGAAATAAGACTAAATCAATGCCAGGACCGTGTGTATCTGATCAAATGGGGTGAGGTGAACTCACAACATATTCCAGACGAATCATTTTGTCTGCTCTTATTGTCCATATTATGTGTGTGCACGTGCGTAGCAAACATGCAGCGGTGTCTGTCTGTGAATGTGTTTAGATGTGAGATGCACAGCGGTAAGTCTGTCCTCACCACGCGGAAGCAGCTGCGGACACTGGGCTCCACGTTGCTGCCCCCGAAAGCAGCGACTTCACCCAACTGGCGGGGTATCTGGATGGCTTCATGGAGCAGCAGGCTGAGGTGACGCTGGTCTGTCAAACCTCCAGGACCAGACACCTGACGGAATAAATCTGCAAACACCAGAAATACATCTAGTAATCTATCAATAATGCAGTAATTCATCTGATAACACACACGTGTGTAACAGCATTAGTTGTGCACTGCGTTTTAATGCATTAAAAATAAATAGCAATTTGTATTATCATCACATCTGCATACATTTCTCTTAAACATCTAGATCTTCTGATTCATGTATTTATTGCTACAAGTTCTCAGCTTCTCAAAATGTAAATTTGGATTTTAATTACAAAGGCAGGCATCCACAATTTATAAAAGTTTGTCTGCATAACTTTAGTGTAAATACAAAAACTGCATGCTATATTTGACCATCAAATAGTTATCATCATCAATCATCAAATGTTTAACAATGAGCCACCAATTCCTGGCAACAGGGTTTACCAAACCTAGTTATGTGGAATAAAACTCACTTCAGTGACATATAGACAGAGACAGAACCAGTTTTAGTTGCCTGGCTGGTCTGCTTGAAGATGAAAGAGCTGCATAAGTGGAGTCTTGTCAAATTTTGAATGAGGCCTTTACCAAGCTATCTGGGACTCTGCCTGTCACTGAAGAGATGAATGTTGACAGGTGTGTGCTGCACAATGCCAGTATAAGCATCCCATGTACCCTCCTCTCTGTGTACTTATTCAACCCTCCAGAGACAACACCTGCATGGTACACAGCCTCCTCCAAATTCTCATAACCAGAGCCGAGGTACGTTTGACATTTTAAATGTTCACATTGAGCTGTTTGATAAAGATGAGTTTTGGACGTGCATGTTTTATGAAGACACAGCCATGGTATATAGGCCTATTACATCTGAAACCTGCAATGTTGCAAACCCAGCAGTGAGATAATAGTATTTCTGGAGTTGGCTGCACAAGCCACAAACTATCTGAACACCCAATACCAAATTTGTTTGTAGGTTTTAGGTACAAATCTCTCACTTAACAGGTAAACAGGGCTTTCTTGGAGCATTAGTGGGTCAGTTATCTAATCCCCTACTGAAATGGCCACCTTAAATAAATAAACCCCATCCACGGGTTTACAGCCATACTACCAGATCTATGAGACTGTACTTAGCTAGATGCTAGCATGCTCACAATAACAATGCTAACATGCTGTTGTTTATCAGGTATAATGTTAACCATGGTCACCATCTTAGTTTAACTTGTTTGCATGCTAACATTTGCTAATTAGCACTACACACAAGTACAGATGATGAGAATGATAATAGCTTTGCAGGTATTTTGGTTGAAAACCAAAGTATGGACAAATGAACTCAAGGCAATTCTTCAATAGTTTTTGAGATATTTCCATCTGGACCAAAGCGGTGGACCGACTGACCAATATTGCCATCCCTCCCTAGCCACATCGCTAAATAATTACAAAAGTGAGGTTTATTGAGTTTGTAAGAGGAAACGAGCGTAGTTAGTGTAGACTTAGTAAGCTCAGTTTTCACTAAATTATTTCAGCGTGGAGTTAAGTTTGCTTGATCATTCACCACCTCTTACACATATAAAAACATCATGTACAGCTATTCAAGCGCTGCAAATATATATTTAAGTCACACTGCAACTTTTTGGACTTGAAGAACTATCCTTGAAATATATTCTGAAACTTGTTTTGGTGGATAATGTTGGAGAACTGAAAAACTATGTTTTTCTGATGAGAAAATTAAAGGCAGAAGCCAGTAAAAGCCGTAAGAAGTGCATTTGTCAAATTAGGTGTAAAATCACTACATGTTGATGTTAAATAAAATACCCTAAACCTAACTTAAGATGTCTGCTTTCAAACAGACGCTTTAGAGATCATTCTTTCAATTGGATCAGACTTAAAAACTATTTCATACATCAATCTATCCTATTGTTAAACCAGCTACATTAAATACAGTTTAAATCCAGGGTTACAAGTCTCTAAGACCTTGTCTGTGTGTATGTTCATGTCATTTTCTGTTGTATTATATGTATTCTTTGTTTCCTTACTTGGGAGTTTATGTCATTTGTGTTTCATGTATGTCTTTTGGTGTTATTCATCTTATGTATGTCCTCTTTTTTATACGAGCTACACAGGGATGCAAAAGAATTTCAGCCCTGACTGACAATAAAGTTGTATTGTATCGTATCATATGTAGTATCAAAAATGACTGGTACCACAAAGTCAAGCAAATATTCAAATTTCTCAAGCCAAAGACTGGTGTTGATGGAATAAACACCCCCCATCCGTATCTCAAAGTGGCTTGATGCAAATCCTTCAGATTTATTTGCAAAAATTATTGTGATGTCTGGAGATGGCAAAAAAACTGGATCAGTCAGTCAAATTACAGTGTTAAGGCAACCACATGTCTACCTGAAACCAGAAAAAGAGGGCTGACTCACCTCAGGGACCAGTCAATTGAAGGCTGTTATCGCTCATTCTTTAAGAGCTGACAGATGGTGTGCCATGCATGAATAATCCTGGCATGGGTTTGGCAGTGCTGTCTCTGATCTTGTATCAACTACAAGCTGTTGAAGGTCCAGCTATCAAATGCTCACTTTTCATTTTTATCTATGTTCACATGATGACTTGTAAACTTGGGTTACAATAGAACAGTAAAACATATCTCATGTAATCAAAAAGGCGTGTTGTGCCTTGGCTCTTTACTAGTTGATTTGTGACAAAAAAATGGAAGTGGGAGCCATATAAACAGAGTGTGCATGAATGTGTCTTTGGCAAGAAATCCTTTTAAAGCCCCCGGTGTACTTTGTAGAAGTAAAAAGAGCTTTCTCCATTATAGTAGCAGACTCATTTCCTCCATTAGACTAAGTGGTTGTCTTTATGTAATACTGGCAATCAGGGCCGTTTTGTTTTGGCTCATTGTTTGCAGTTGAGGAGATGCATTAGGCACATGAGCGAGCATCCGACTCACATTTGTACTTCTCTTGGACGTCTGCATTGCACAAGCTCACCAATCCCATCTTGAAGCTGAGAACTCGCATTTTGCCATTACGAGCACTAGTGAAAAGAAAGAGAAGAAGAATAACAAAAAGGTTACAATTTATGAACAGTGAATGATCTCAAATCATGGCTGCAGTAATGAATTCGTACATTGGCTGAGCCCGTCTGGGAGGGACAAAGTGTGGAGGAATTAAAGCAGTACAGTTCAGATCAGTGCAACAGTGTGAAATTGTATTAGAGCTCATCTAGAACACCTGAAGGCACTCCAGGGATTTGAAGAAGTTGTGTCAATGGGTTTATGGCCAGAAGAGCAATAATAAGCTTGCAATGTCACTTACTGTACAAACACGTGCATGCATACTGCATAAACACACAATTACATACACATATCCAGTATTTGTGAGGATCAGAGGTGCTGTCCCCAGCTGAATAAATAGAATAAATGAGCACTGGCCAGTGAGATGGACTCTGTTGTGACCTGACCTGAGCCTTAAAGGGTCGCATTAGTTTTTTTTTCCTGCTTAAATTAAAACACGCAAACACATCATCACTGTTCATGTTGAGATTTCACAACTCCAGTGTCAAGAACAGCCTGGAAGAATTTACTGTGGAGCTGAGCAGCATTGGCAGAAACCACAAGGTTATTGAATAAACATTTTAATCGTTAAGTGAGAAATCAAGGACACATTCATCAGAGAACGTCAGATCAATGAAGTATGAAATTGAATCAATGAGTGAGTTAATTTTCCAGAGCTGGGATGTTGTAGAAAGTAGGGACATTTTTTTAATCTGCCGATAGCTCAAACTACAAGGAAGTGAAACGTTACTTAGGCAAGGCCATTAGAGTCACATGGAGAAACACAAGATGTGATAAGGAGACCATTCTGTTTTTGTTCCTGTTCGATTCAGAGCTGGAGTTGGTCGAGAGGAGCTCGAGAGCACAGGGGGGCGACTGGCTGTCAGCACCTTTCACACACATTTTCTGATGTGTGTTGCATTTCATCTTCAATATCCCCAGTGCTGCTCCTCAGAGGACATGTCACTCCTGCATGCCCTCCTAGTGTGACACACCTCTGGAGACCACACACACACACACACACACACACACACACACACACACACACACACACACACACACACACACACACACACACACACACACACACACACACACACAAATGGACACAAACATACGCACATCTCATTCAGATTAACTGCTGCTATTTATTGGAAAACAAAAAGCAATTACTGAAATGTATGCAGAGGGTAAAGTCTTGATTGTCTCTCATTAGCAGCCAGTAGTAAAGAGCTCCCAACCGAATTTACAGCACTCGTGGGGTTGTTCCTGTATCACTGCCTCTGTGCTCAGTGTTTTCTCTTTGGAGATGGCACCAAATAGTCAATCAGGAGCAAAGATGGGGTGAAAGTTGGTGTGAAAGAGGATTTGTTTCTGCTGTGTCTCAGAAGGGATGCTTGGCTCTCTGCCTGGACATTGTTATTGTAGCTTTAGCCACACTGTGGCTCTTTATAGAAGTCTGTACAACAAGCCATTAAACCACTTACATCAATCTGCAGACAGGCTGCACTAGGACTGTGAGGAATAGTTAAATACAGTTTATACTGTTTGTAGTGGCGTGAGATTACACATAGTTCATCTCTGTATGTGATGTTTATTTAGTTCAATTATTTTTGGTATTACCGTTGACTCAAATGACCTGATGTACTGTGAAAGGGTCCACAGTCCAGATTTACAATGTCAGTCGCATGTAAAGTGACAAAAGCACTGATGGAGAGCAATTGAACTCCATTAAATTCTTCTCAACTGTTGCTATAATACCATAAGACTAAATATGAGCCTTACAAGACAGAGATGAGTGTGTCACTTAAAAGAATGCTTCACCAATTTAGCATTGAACTCACATTGTCGCCTCACAATGGACAGTAAAAAAAGGAACAAAATTGACGCAACCAGAAACATTGTCTTTTGTTTTTTGTATTCCATGCATTCTTTTTCTTGTAAATTGAGTGAGTGAGAGTGAATGTCTTATATAATGTAGCCTCGTGCTGTTAGCCTCAAGCAGAGATGAAGAGCGGGCAACAGAGGTCTGGTGAGCTCACGTCTTTCTAACTCCACACACAGATTTGTTACATTTTAAAAATTGAAGTCTTCAACCCAAACAAATGCTGACATTACTTGAGGCAACTTAACCATCTAGACTTACAAAAGGCTTTATACAACTTTTTTTTTTCACCTTTGCAGGAAAACACTCTGTAAACAGATGTTGATGTGCACAAATGTCTCAGCTAACCTTTAAGTAGCCCTCCAGGTCAATGATCAGTAGAATTATCATCTTGGATGACAGCTTAACAATCATTTTGACTTTTGTTTTGTCTGCACATACGCTTTTTTACTTATTTACTTAATTATATATACATTTATAAAATATATAATATCTTTCAACCCAAATAGGTTTTAATAAATACATGGAGACATCTCATAGCTTACCCACCTGTCGTAGACGTTGAGCAGCCAGTTGAGACACATGTCGACGCAAAGTGGAATGTTGACCAGGACGGACCTCTCCTCCTCCAGCCTCTCGTACAGAGCCGTCAGGCTGTGGATCATCTCCACCACGTCCATCACATGCTCCCCCTGCTGCAGCTCCTGCTCCCGAAACACCTCCCCGAGGCTGCTCAGCGCCACTAAATCCACTAAAAACACACATAGATACATACTGAGGAACACAGATACCTGGAAAAACACTTTGATTGTGACCATGTGCAGTGGTGGAAGAAGTATTTAGATCTACAACACTACAGTGTAGAAATACTATTATAATTATATAAATATTGATAATGTGTTCATCACTTCAATGTTGCAGCTGCAGGGTAATTTTAAGATTTAATATTCATTTTAAGTTGATTTATATTTTGTATTAATAAATCTGCAAAGTAACTAAAGTTATCAAATAAATGTATTGGAGTAAAAAGTACAAGTAACTCAAAATTGTACTGTACTGTATTGAGTAAATGTACTTAGTTACATTCCACCACTGACCATGTGTATGTACTGTATGTTTTTGATGTGACAACATTTTTTACGTTTTTATATAGTTGGAAATCAAGTAAACTGATTATTAGTTTAAAAGCATGTACACAGGCATGCATGTACACCTGCTGGAGCTTATCACCTATGTCCATACACACATTAACCTTCGAACACAAACACACAGACACAGGGCAGGATCATCATCCTCATCTCAGCATATGAGAGCACAGGCGATAGCACATTCACCCTTTTTGCCTACCAGATGTTTCAAGAGCAGTGACACAAATTTGATTTCGCTCTTCTAAACTAATTTTATGGCCCATCCCTAGGAGTGGAGCTAAAAGGGTGTCTGTGGATGCCAGGTATAATTGGATAGCAAGATAATGAGGTCGAACAGAAAGAGGAGATAACAAGAGTATTCTCAGGGTTGTGAGGGAATCACCAAAAAAATTATTTCTGATGGGCTCTTATGCAGCACTGCTCAATCATTCACAAAGTGTGCGGAGAGAGAGAGTGAGAGTTCTGTTATCAAGGCAGCCTGGCAATTAAATCCTGTAACGATATCAACTAGTAGGGTAACATAAGAGAGTGGGCAAGAGAAAGAAAGACGGAGATTCAAGATGAGGTTTTTCACAGTAGTTTGAGGATGCTGAGTTTTTATTACAGCAACTTGGGACATGGTGGAGAGTAAGGGTTGGAGGAAGGTTGCAAGAGAAGACAGAGAAGGGAAAGGGGTGAGGAAGGAAAGGTGTGAAATTGGCCACAGTCAGTGGGAATTCGAGCACTGCAGATGATGGAAGATGGACGAGAGCATATGTTGTGAGAGTATGAAGAGGGAGAAAGAAAGGCCAAGTTTGCGGTAGTGAAAAACCGAGAGAGCAAGGAATGTGAGGAATAAAGAAACATTATGAAGAGAAGCACTGGAAAAATCAGCAATAGTTAGAATAATGGGCAGAAAGTGAGAGGGTCTGGCCCGAGTATGCTACAACAAGTGCAGAGAACATGAAAGGGCACACATTCATGCCTCAACCAAGCGGCAAACACTAATTGCCTTCACTTTTGTAAGTTGAATTGACCAATTAATAGCTGTAATTACCACACACACCAACGATCCAGGCTGTGGTGAAAATGAGGAAAGAGTCCGGTGGTTGAGTGGTTTCTAGTGGCTCTTGAGTTTAACAATACTTTTGATTTCTGGCTTTTAAAGCCTAGTAGTGTAGAGATGACTCCTTCGACAACTGAATAAAGAAATGTGTCACAGCTAATCGTTATATCTCATTCTCGAAGCGAGCGTGTCATAGTGGATTACTGATGGTGCAGGATATCAGTATATCACATTAGCCATCCCAGCCTTGCAAGCAGGAAATACCATGATGACATACTGTACGTACATCTCAGAGCCTTCTGAACTCGCCGCAGCTTCATGGCTGTTCTGTATGCTGAGAACTTGATGTTGTTCAGATCTGCTAATAAAGGGAAAGAGAAAGAAATTTGAGTATATGAAAAGATGAAGGATAACAAACCCATCCTGCGCCACTACACCCTGCTGTCGAGAAATTAGACAGCACTATCTCATTGCAGAAGTCATAAGTGACAGTATATGTGTATGTGCACATGCGTGTGTCTAGCTGAGCATGTGTATGCGACAGCGTGCCTATCTCCCTTAAAAGCTCTCCGTGTCAGATCAGATTAAAAGTAAAACACATGATGTCGTTTAATCACAATTAATTAAGGGATAAGCAAAAAACAATAACAGTGCTGGCAAATTGGGCCTCGTAGGTTAATGACGGTAGAGATGTAGTCCCTAAGGTGTTTGACATTCACGGCTCTTAACGAGCTGTGTGACAGGGCGTTCAAAGCAGAAGCCCAGTGTTGCCGTGCTGCTGGTGCAGCCCAGTGGGTTGTCCTGGGCCAACGAGCACGACTCAGAGGGTGCTTTAATTGTCACCTTACTCACCCAGTGCTTGATACAGTTCTGTCATCTTTGGATGGTCCCAGCATGTTGTCTGGGCCTGATGGCTGGGGGAAGACAGAACAATTAAACAAAAGGCGGAAGAATTCCTGAAGGAGGTACAAATGGGGATGCACATTTTCAGGCCAAAAAGATCAAGGTAGAAATGGGAGTACAAGTGAGCCGAGGGAAGCAGAGATAGGTAGGTGAGGCAGATGGTAAAAGAAAGGAGATCAAAGAGTAGAAAGTGAGAGAGAAAGACAAAAATGAGAGGGCAGGATAGCGCGACCATTGTTTACAGGAGATGTCAGGCCTGTGAAGTGCAGACATACGTCAAACATGATTCAGGTTCAGGCATCAAAGTTACACGCTTTGCTGGAGATATACTGACAGTAACTTAAAAAGCTTCACTCAGGGACACTACATGATATCTCAACCCATAGACACATCAAAAACGTATCATTTACACTACCTTCTTATCCCACTACTAGCTCTATGGGCACATTCAGAAAAAAAGATCCAAAGATGACAAATGCAGCAAAATAAATGAGAAAGAACCCCTAGGCAGAAAGTCTGCCAGGACCCATGGGCCTTTTAGGCAGCCTTTATCGTTTTACCTGTGTGCTCATTGATTGGTACCCAATAAAGTGCTACTCGGATACTACTCCCACCATCATTGGTACAGTAATATAGCCCATAAAGAATTGACTAGCAGACTAAAACATGACCCACGAGGTTCTGTTGCTCATGATTAAGAAAATAAATTATCATAGTCTGCACAAATGCTTGCACAGTTACAAACCTGCACACACAACACCTCTAGGCATAAACACACACACACACACACACACACACACACACACACACACACACACACACACACACACACACACACACACACACACACTCACAGCTCATTGATAAAACCAGTAGCACTCTAAAGGTGAAATAGGATTGATGAGGTAAATAAACAGATGAGTGCTCAAGCACATAGGGTTTACAGCAGCTAAATATAGTTCATTTCTGAATCATTTAGTACGTATCTGATTTTTAATGGAACCTCTGTACAAATGTTTGGGCAAGGGAAAAATCTTTCAAAATGTGAGGCAAGAAGTGTCTAATTTGGGATAGCTTTCTTCCAGATCTCTGAATCGCTGCCTATCTTTCTGATTTTTTGTCAGAGATTCAAATGTCTGGTGCTTTGCTCACAGATGTCCGTTTTTTCAGAATGGAAAAATAACCAAGCCCATCAAAGATTTGTAGGCAGGAAAGAAGCTATTCACATGGTGCAATGTGCTGCAAAACAACTATTATAAAAGGATATTTCTATGATCAACATACCAAATGTTCAGTTTCTGTGTGGATTGAAAAGTATTTCAGTTTAACTGATACATCACCACTGACTGGCCATTGCAAAACAACCCCTACTCCCAAACAGGAAACAGTTAACAGGAATCCAATGTTAAACTGAATAATGAAATAAAAACAAATGGCAATTCATTCCAATATAGGTCTATAAAGCTGGTATTGCTTATTGTTTCACCAGCTTTTTGATGTGATGGATTGCACCATAAGCTGTTCTGAACTGCCCATCCCCCCCCCCCCCCCCCCCCCCCCCCCCCGCAGCAATGTCACTATTGGCGTTCTTCCATTACATGGTACCTACTCGACTCGTCTCGACTCTACTCGCCTTTTTTGGTTTTCCATTATGAAAAAAAGCTGCTAACAGGTACTTTTTTTAGTATCCCCTCCGTTGACAACACACCTTCGACGTTCTGTGTGTGTGTCGCTAGGTCACGGCAGTTTCCTGCAGCGTCGCTGTAACGACAAGCCACACTCGCCTCAGGTATGAGGCGGTACTAAATCTGCAATGGAAAATGGAGGACGGGGCACCGCGGCTGAGTCGAGTCGAGTAGAGTAGAGCTGGTACCAGCAGTGGGTAAGCGCCATATGTAAAAGAATAAGGGAGTCCAAGAATACTGCCAGCCAATCACAGAAGTAGTTTTTAATAACACTAGGTCAGACTTACGCCGCCTTCACATTGGCACTTGAAATCAGCTCCGATACTGCTTCGAAACGACCGGAAGTCATTCATTTCCTATGGAGATTCACAGACCGCATGTGAATGGGTCCGAACCGGGTCCGAACGAGTGCGGTGCAGAAAAACTGTGTCCGTTGGTCATCCGGATGCATTCAAAAAATGTAACTCTTGCGACAAGCCACGGGCGGTTCCTATCCGACAATTTGAGCGGAAGTTAGCATTGCTATGGTAAAGATAATAAACAAATCTGAATTCTTAACTTTTAATAATATAAATAATGATTTCATAACGATATGTTGTCATGTAATTTTTTTATTTACATGATTTCCTAGCTAACGTTATTAGGGCAGTTAATACAATTGCTTGCGTTAGCTAATCAACGCTAACTTGCTAGCTAGTTGCTTTAGCTAACGTCAGCTAGCTGCCATTTCTTTCTACTCCCGATTTCTACTATTCCGAGCTTTCAACGGTTGGAGTACAACGTCTGCTGGGGGCGTATTGCGTATTACGGAGCTGATTTCAAGTGCCAATGTGAAGGCAGCGTTAACCTTAGTGGAAAAACATGTAACAAATGTGCTAAACAGACATACAGTAGTCAAAAGCTTGTCATAAAAATATCAAAATACCCCTACCTGAATCCAACCAAAGTACATACATTCCCACAACGCAGAAATTGACCCTGAAGTTGCACTTACTTGATGTAGTAGGGCACTTTGTTGGGAGAGATGGCACGCTCCCACGGTATCTGCACCGAACCTGCACAAACACACAGAAACCAAATCAATTTCAGAATTGGCATGTCACGCATGAAAAGCCATTGTGCACAGCGTGTCCAGACAGCGAGTCCATTTAGACCTTCTTAACAGAGCTACTCTGGTGTACAACAGGCGCAGCAAAGCCAAAGAGATATGTCTATTGTGTTGGCTTGTTTGGCATGGCCTAATACAATAGTGGAGGCAGAGGACTCGATGAGACAGGGTGACTGTAGCGTTTAAACCAGCCTCCAAACCGAACCACAGGGGGTTCAGCTGAGGATCAAACAGAACAGACTGCACTGGAAGAAACAAGAGGCAGACAATACGCACCCACACACTGACACAGAGGCATACACGCAACCATACACACACACCATGTCATTGTCCATTATCGTATCACAACACGGCACAAAGCAGACTTGAATGTTGTTGCTCTGCATATGGGAAAAATACTTGCGTGCACAAAGACAAAATAGACTCCCAAATCCAGAGGAGGAAGAACTATTCAAATTCCTTACTTAAGTACAAATACCACAAATAAATATACTCTACTCTACAACTACAAGTCAGTCTTGCATTCAACATCCTGGTTAGGTAAATCTAGGTAAAGATAAAAGTATTATCAGAAAGATTCACTTTAAGTATCACATTTATTCATTATGCAGAAAAATGTCTGCTTTGACTGATATTATTATATATTATTAGATTGTTAATACTGATGCATCAATGTATAAGTAGCATTTTACTGTTGCAGCTGTTCAAGGTAGAGGCACTACTTTACATACAATTAGTCCAGCTGTTCCCAATCTAGGGGTTGGGCCCCCTCTAACAAGATAAATCTAGGGGGTCGTGAGATGATTAATGGGTTAGTAAAGACGAAAAACAGAGTTCTGCGACATAATTTTTTCTTCACTTTTCTTTGATGTTTGCTTTTTTGGGGGAATCATTGTTGAGTTTAGCCTCTCTGAGCCTCAAACTGTTATTTAAATGAAACAATGTTTCAGAAGTTCTCATAGATATCTGAAATATGAAATAGGGCTTAAGTTTGTAAGGGGTCACAAACAAGAAAGGTTAGGAGCCACTGGTATAACCTTTAACAATGTATCGTATTTTACAAGCTTATTCCATTTTAAAATGTAAATCTTAACTTGAAAAGTAATTATCAATCATAGCTGTTACATAAATGTATGGTGTAGTAAAAAGTACAATATTTCCCACTGAAATTAAGGAAAGCAGCATGGAATGGAAATACTAAAGTAAAGCACAAGGTCCTAAAATTTATGTATTCAGTTACATTCCATGTTGCATAAAAACACACACACATAAGCAGACCCAGACATTCCTGCAGGGTGCAGTGGGCTGAGCTGGCAGTCGGGTAGTGCGATATAAGCCCCAGTGCAGGGTCTCTGAGCCAGCGTGACAGCAGTAAAACTGGATGGGGTTTGGTGAGGACATTGGAGGCACACAAGCACACAACACATCAGATGCACTCACACAGAGAGCCCTGCAACACACATCAGTTTAAATTAGGTAAGTAAATCACATTTTTTGCAGGCCTCCTGCTACTTCTCTGTAGCCTTTGAAGAGCAGCAGGTAAAAGAGACAGAATCCACAAATATGTATCTCTGCTCAAATTAGAGCAATGGCGGATCTGATGAGCATCACTGGGGATGTTTATCACAACAGTGTGCTGGAACTGATGAAGACAGACAAACAAAGCCTGCCAGCTCCACCTCTAACCCAAATACACACACAGACAGTGTTTTATAGCCTTATCATAACAAAACTGTAATACACCTAACTTTCTTTTTATCACCCCACACTCTGAGACGATGCCTTGGCACAGCATGGCACAGCATGGCACAGGTTGGTGCGACAACTTCAAATAGCAGTAAAGAATTCTTACTGGAAAGGAAGTGCTGCGATCCGGGGCCAAAGTCTCGATGCGCATCCTGGAGCTGCTTCAGCCGTTCCTCTATGGAAGCCTAAGGAGACGCACGCACGCACACACGCACGCACACACACACACACACACACACACACACACGCACGCACACACACACAAACAAGCAGCGTTAAATCAAAGGGAATCATGCTGTTCATTCCTCTGTCACAAATCCCCAAAAGAAAGAAATGCACGCACACAGACAACCTGTTTCTCCTCCATTAGTTATCTACAGAATATAAATTATGTCTTTTTACTCTGCTGCCCCTCTTCAAGGACTTTGAAAGCATTTAAAGAGCTGCAGGTAGGAAATAAAGACAGAGATTACCAAATAATATATTTTGTTGAAATGAGGACAGCAGTTCCTGGTTTGCAATGTCAGTGTGGAAAATAGGACCAGATGATGAAATGAGAGAGAAGGGGAGGTTGCAAAGCCTCATGTGTTGCATCAATAACCACGGAGACCGAGTTGACAAAATTAAGTTTGTAAAAGCATTTCACATCAGTTACTGTATGTTTCCCACTAAATGGGATTTAGTCTGCCTAATCCCCGCTTTATTTGAAATGTATTGGATTTGACACATGAATCATTGTCAGCTGGATGTTTGAAATGCGGCGTCAAACAATGGGAGGTAAATCCACTCGTGGTGAGGTAGAGACAGATAAAGAGAGTAAGAGAAAGAAGAAACTGTTAGGAGCCTTCAGACTTCAAAGAGAACCACAGGCCATGAGTCATAATGTGTAAATCTAGATATATTAGGTTGGCATTCAGCGTACACACTTCATTGCTCCCTCGCCAGAAAATAAAACAATATAATCTGGAGCGTGATTTAAATTTGTTGGGACTAATATAGAGCATTGTCAATGTGCCGTGGAGATGTTACTGCCAACTGTGCGGTGTTGTTCAATCTATTTGTTGTACAGGCAATTTGGGCTGCCATAAGGAAGACAAATGACTGAATTATCCATGATCGACAAATATTAGCAAATCAAATATGGAAATAGATTTTCACTGGCGTCAGTGCAGCCAAAATCAACAGGGCACAGGATGTTGCTGGGATTTAGCATTTATGATTTTAATTAAGAGAGAAATAGGACACAGAGAGGGAGACAAAGAAAAAGGTTCCTCCTTTCTGCTTGCTTTTACAGTGAAATATAGCAGGTCAGTGCATCTTAATGCCTTGTAATTAATTAATGTGATGAGTAGAGATAGCAGCTCAAAGAAGGTATTTTCTCTCAGAACCATTTGCAACATCTGTCTCTTCATATGTTACTTTGGCTCTACTGATATCACAGAAACTCCAACAATCCAAGATCTAGGAGATGAATATCTGCTAGTGACAATGATACTAAAAGCCTTTTTAAATGTGTTGATCATCAGGAGGGATTAGAGGCTTACTTCCTCAAAGTACCCAGAAAGACCAGAGGACACACAACCAACTCTAGCGCACAGTGCATCAAAGATTTAGCAGAAATGATGGTGTTAAAGGACTTTTTCATGAAGACTCTTTTTACCTCCAACGCAAAAGGACATCAATGGGGAGCAAAATGAGTCCCAATTTCGTAGTTCGCTCCCCAACAATCCTTTCCTAAAATACATTAAATTGCTGCAACAATTTGTAGAAACAGAAGGAAGATATGCTACTGATGTGTACAAAAATAAGACTGACAGATGCTCCTATTTATATGCAAGCTCAATCCATCCCACACACAGTGCATATCAATCAGTATAGCTGCATCTGTAGGATATGAAGTACCTTACTGTTTTTTTTAACAAAGAGCACTTGAACTTAATGTGTTTGGTCAAACGACTATCCTAAAATGAATCAACACAGCTAGAAATAAATATGAGAACCTTATACAGGAGGAGTGCCCTTTAACAAGACACAAGCTGAGACCCAAACCCATACTGCATTCTAATCATTTAATTATACTGTTTTAGCAGTTAGAATACAGACATATCAACCATTTTATACCAACAGGAAATTATACGTATCAGATGTCAATAAAACTGCAACTTTGGAAAGCAGCTACTGTTAAACTTCTTAAATTTGTTTTCCAATTTTTTTTGGAGCTGCTTTACCACCACCCACAATGTTTTATAATTTGTCAGCTGTCAGCTGCTCCTCCATTTTCTTTGTGGATTGCATTGTGGGAGAATAATGTGTATTTGGTATGCATGTCTGGTTTGAGTAAACTTAATTTTGTCCTTTTTCCATACTGTCTATTTTTGTGAACACCTTACACTCCAAAAACCTGCTTAGAATCAGTATGTATACATATTTAGTCATAAACCAAAGTGGTGAACAAATTGAAATTGTGACCGGATGATGGTGCTAAAGGAATAGTCAGGGGATCACCAAAGTTATTACAATTCATCATGAGAGGACCATGAATGTTTGTTCAAAATGTCATGGCAATCCATCCAATAAAATGGCCAGCATGTGACTGTCTAGCTGTGATTAGTTGCTGCAAACAGTAGTTTCCCTTGGAGCGGACAAAGGCTTAAGTTGAACGATCAACTTTATTTGCTTCACTCAGAGAAAACACTTGCTTACCAATCAAACCCACAGCTACTCTATACTGATTTGTTCTGTTCTGTTCTCCTCATGAACTGTTTTACTCTGGGCTATTTCAGGGCCCCAGTGGAAAGAGTGAGGGAGCAGCGAGTGCGCAAAGTGCTTACTGGAAATTAATTTCTAAGAATTATTGAAGGGACGTTACAATCATCATGTTCAGACGACAGAGAGACAGACAGGAGGAGTGGCAATTAAAACATAATGGAGGGGCCACGAACAGCAGGCTGTGGAGAAGGTGTGCGTGTCATTAAGGTTATCTAATGGGAACAGGGTGTTCTCACTTGAGAGGATGTTGTTGTGCTTGCTACAGAGGTTGGTGATTGAGAAAGCAGGATTAGCTTGGAAGTTGCACACTGCAGAGTGACGGTAATGCTCACTGGATAATGCATTCATACATTCAGCTAAGCATCAAGTGGAAGGTCAGTCCAGTTCAATTAATAATGCACTTTCTCCTTGAAATCTCTAAAAGGCTTTAAGAGTACATGCCTAGGATTCATTGAAGAATTGCTCTATTCATGTAAGTGCATGGATTCAAATCTTGATTCATTTAATTCTGCTGTATTTCTAACTTTAACTTCTTATTTATGATGCAAAAAAATAGCAAAGACCTGATCTGTACAGCAACTCTACATGTTAACTGTTAAATATTCTGACCAATAGCTATACTCTATAATTAATGAACGCTATGTAAATGTTTTTTTGTCTGATGTTTTTGTGCACCCGCCCTGTGATTCGGATCCGCTCCTAAATTCTATGGGTTCTTCCTTTGCCCATGCTACACCCCCTGAAAATCATGAAAATCAGGCAAGTAGTTTGTCCATAATTCTGCTGACAAACAAACAAACAGACTGAACCCTCCTTGGAGGAGGTAATGAAGTGCTGCTGAAAAACAACAGCTGATCCATACTGAGACTGGTGTGTTTAGGCTGTTGGGATTTGATGTGGATAGCAGTTGATCTAAACATTTCAACATTTTTTAAATAGTTTTAGCAGCTCAGCTAACCTCCCACACCCTCAGCAGTACTTTTACCTGCCTTGCCTTACATTAACAGACCATATGGCTAAATACATTTTACTGCAAATCAGTTTTTATTTTATATACTGCAACAACTGACCATTTTGCAAACCATGCTTGTTATAGGAATTTGGATGGAATTTGTCTATCGTTTCTATTCATTTTTCCTTTCATCTTTTCCCTATTTTCTTTCACTGTGATGGGTTACACAACATAGGCAAGAGTCATTTATTCATTTGAAATTAAATGAGATTAATTAACATAAATGGCTGCCCTGGATTTATTGGAAAAGTAAAATGGGGCTGTTGCCGTGATATTTAATTTATTGAACACGTAATTGCAACGTGCGTGGTTTCAAGTCCTGACAGGTCTTTTTTTAATGTAATCCTTTACTGTCTTTTATCTAATAAGAAAATATACTTAAAATTGTAGAACCTGCATTCAAAACAGTTCAGTATACAGGATATGTTGTGAGGGAGCTACAGGTTAAGCTTGCACACTGGTATGAGAGCTTCACCTGTTTTTGGGGGGCATTTTATGCCGTTTTTTTACATAACTGGTAGTGAGGAGATGACAGAAAATGAGGGGACAGAGAGATTGGGAACAACATGCAACACAGTTTCCCATCCAGACTTAAACCTGGGATGTTGCAGTTCTTTACCCCTAGGCCACCATGGCGTCCCTTGGTGTGGATCTTAAAGCTAGGGGGTGGCCTGTAATGTTCAGATTGGTGGTACTTACCTAACTGGACAGTTGATATTAAACTTGCAGTATTTCACTTAGTTCCTTGGTTCAGTCTAATGTGAGTGCATCTCGCTTAAAAACATTATCTGATCACCTTTTCTAATGACTGAATCAGAATTTAAGGGAATTGATAAAGAAAGATTGTCCTTCACAAGCTCAAAGAGATATAAAAAACGTACTGTAAAGCAGTCGGAGGCGTTGGGTGTGGGCACCATTTGAGCCTCACATAACTTTCATTAGGACAAACATTACACACGGAATCACTCGTCATGTAATGTCTCCCTTGAATTTGACTGCCGGAAAAGCCGCTGCTGACAATGTCAAACAGACAACTCAGACCCATCAGTGAACTCTACCTGAAGCACTTTCCATCTGCTGTTGAGATGCTCCAGGGCGCGGGTGTTCTCCATCGACAAATGGACATCGGAGATAGCCAGCTGGTGGGCCAGATCATTGATGTGCTTCATGCCCTCCTTCACTTGGGTCAGCTCCTCCTTAAATAACTGCAGGAGTACGAGAGAGTATGAGACAGAAGAGATAGAGAGAGGGGGATAGAAAAGAGAAAACAGCAGAAATACATAACATATTACATTTACAAAAACATCAGACACAGGCAAATATTCAGTCTGGACAAACTACACCCAAATTAAATAAATGACAAAAACATGTGTTACAAAGTGACGCATGTTCGTCAAGGAAGTAAAGGCTGGACTACAATAGCGCTCTTTGGAGCAGTTTGTGAACAGTGTTTTCTGTTGGAGATGGTAAGTCTCTTTGGAATGGACTTTAGGCTTTTTCACTTTGTAAACCTATAACGTGAACAAAAAGATATGTAACACAATAAAGGGGAAAAGCATAATATGAGCACTTTAAATCAAAGAATGTATAATAGTATTGGAAAAACAGCAGCCTCTGTTCATAGTAGATTTTATATGTGACCAATTAGGGAAAACAGGAGATGTACACAGTAAACAGTGTCTAACTCAGGACACAATAATAAATAACCAGTGAAGTGTGCAGCTTATGTGTGCATGTGTTTCTGCCCTGCATGGTGTGTGTATGTATTTTAAGTATTTTTTATTTTATTTGCTGTATGAAAATGTTTGCCGCATATATTAAAAAACGTCACAATGCAACACCTAACGTAAAATGTTCTTATATCTGAAGAAATGGCAAACAAAGACACATAAAATATAGAAGACATGTTTATGATTACTGAGGAGACATGCATTATAGATTGTAAGTGAAAGATAATATACGGCTTTCACAACTCGGAAGCTGCATGGCACGAACTCCAGCAATCTCAGCCTTAGGACAGCCTGAATCTTTTTTTTTATCTCCTCCAGGCGTTAGCCTAGAGGGGTCCATGCGTTCAGTTGTGTGTGTGTGTGTGTGTGTGTGTGTGTGTGTGTGTGTGTGTGTGTGTGTGTGTGTGTGTGTGTGTGTGTGTGCGCATGTGTGTGTGTGTGTGTGTGTGTGTGTGTGTGTGTGTGTGTGTGTGTGTGTGTGTGTGTGTGTGTGTGTGTCTGTGTGTGTGTGTGTGTGTGTGTGTGTGTGTGTGTGTGTGTGTGTGTTCTAGTTAGGGATTACTTTCCTGCATTTCTTCCTAAGAGTGTAATTTGAATGATAGGATGTGAATTCATGTAAAACCATTCACATTAAAATAATGTTGAAACACAAATGTGGCTGAAATCTAATTAAGATTTCATGTTTACAGTGATGGATGATCTACTGTAGCTTGAGCAATTTGTAACCATGTGGAAGCTTCACACTGCGTAAATGTGACATTCACCTAAATGGCTTCTTTTAATGGCAGGACATTAATCCCTGATATCGGCAAATATGCTGACTGTGTTTTGAGACCAGCAGGGGGGAGAGGCAACAGAAATGTAAAAAATGCATCACTGATATCATGGGAGTCTAGGAGCAAGTGTGCAGTCAATGTATGTCAGTGTGTACTTTGAGTGTAGAGCTGAAATTATTAATTTATTAGTCAATCAAGAGGACTAAATCTGCAACTATTTTCATAAGTGATCTTTTTTTTTAGCAAAATAACATTTTAGGATGGTTCCACCTTCTCAAATGTGAGGGGTCATTAATACCAACAGTCCACAGATGGAATGAAACAATGCATGACATTTCAGAAATGGAGAGAATAACATTCAGAATCAGAAATTAAGAATTTGAGTATGAAAGATGCTGCGCTAAATGGATTCAATATAAATCCAACAACTAAAACAGGAAAGTATGAGTAATTTAGATGCACTTCCCTCCTTTTCCTTCGTGTTTTTGGTAGACTAACTGATAAATGAATGAATGAACTAAGTTATTGTGTGTGTTAAGTTTTTACACATAAATCAACTCCTGTTTCTTAGGTAAAAGTTTGGGAGTGTATTTATATGTATATGTATATATATGTGTATACATATATATGTATAGATGCATGTTTAGAAGTGTATAGGGGTGCAGATGTACTGTATGTGTATATGCCTATACACAGACATTTCTTTTCTTTTTTATTTATTTATTTTTTGTAAACTTTTCTTTAGTTATGAGGGTTACTTTTGTTATTTTATTATTATTATTATCAGCACTGGGTGGATTGCATAGATATGTACATACATATATCAACAAAAAAGCAAGGATATGAAAATTGTACTGCATTGTAAATTAAGTGAAGGAATTGCAATAAAAGTATTTTTTAAAATGTGATGGTTTGCTGCTTTTCTCAGTTGGATGTGTTTTTATGTGTTTTTTTCGTAAACAAATTTGGGTTTTGTTGATCTGACAAAAACAAGACTTTTGTGTTCTGTGACAGGCAATAGTATTTTTTGACATTTTATAGATCAAATTATAGACATATTGAACAAAAGTCTTAGTCACAGGCCTATATGTGTGTATGCAAGGGTGCATAATGTGAGTTTGTGTCACATTTGCATGCATTTATGTATGTGCTTTTGTGTCTGTGTGTAAATGTAATTGTGTACAAATGAGGCCAACTGACAAGCCTGCCCTAAAGACCCAACTGAACATGTGCTGGCTGTGACAGGAGTCCAAACAGTGACATGATTATTGTGAAGTGCTCTCACTTCTAATGAGTAGTGGCCACACAATTAAAGGCGGAACCAATGACCCGCCTATGTTACCCCGTGTCAGTTTGAAGTGTCACACCCTGTCATCATGTGTCAGATCACAGCTACTCTGACAGGGATGCGTACACAGGCAACCAAAACAAACATGTTAAAGCAACCCAGCCTGATACTGTACACATCTTTCACTTATTCGTCACGAGTAACAAATCACTGCTGTGTCTTTGTGATTTAAAAAAGCTGATTGTCACTGTTTTGATGTTTGTTTACGACGTGTCAAAGTGTCACGATGTGCATGTTTTCAGGGTTGGTTGGAGGCAGTTATCTCAGACAATTGAGTTACAATGCAGGTTAAAAACCGATTCATATCTCGGATTTATGATAATGTGTCTGCATGTACAAGTGTGTGCGCATGAGAAAAATAAGGAGAAAGAGAGAGAGCGTAGTTTTTTGTGTCTACCTTAGTTGCGTCTATGTGGTCCTGCAGAGAGTCGATGAAGAGGTCTCCGACGGGCTCCCAGGCGTCTCTTACCCCCTCTGCCTGCTCCAGGGCCACTGCTAGCTCCTCCATCGCTGCCTGGATTTGGAGTAGACGCTCCAACGTCCTCTCCATGTGTCTAGGGGTTTTGTTGAAAACATAATTCTACATATCTACATGCACCGCTAAAAGTTGGAGCTTATGCGAGAAAAAAAATCTATCAAAACCCATAAAGCATGCAGTCACACACATCATTTATTCAAATTCACAGACTGTCATTTCTTGGAGCTGTGTGCAAATTATTTTATACCATCATTTCAGAATCTAAATGCTTTTTCTTTGAAAATACGTTCTAATATTCTAGTAAGCTCTGAATTTTCAATGATCTAAAACTTGATGAATGTGTTTTCCTTATTGCTTCTGTAATGGATTATATTTGCCACATTTTGTAATCAGGTTATGGTAATTGCATTATGCGTAATGTATTGCAGGCTAGCCCTGCTATGGATGAGCACACAAGCAGTCACAGGGAGAAATAACATTCAACTTTATAGCTCGAAAAGTTACAGGCATATTGATGTCAGATGGTAAAAACGCCTTTATTAATAATCTTTTTATTTTTTATTTTTCAAGAAATATATATTACTTTTCCCAACACATATCTTTGAACATCAGTCTCTCCCCACTTCTCTAAGAGACAATCTTTCACCCCTCATAATGTTATATTTAAGCATGATCCAGTTCTTCATTCATGAAGAAAAAAATTAATTAATTCCAAAATGTTGCTTTTAGGCAAACGTTTCATGAGGTCATGCAAAAACTGTAATTGAAAGGCAGAGGACAAGACAATGCTGCTATTTTAGTATTAGAAACTGAAGTCAGCTGATTACAAAACTTGTATTATCATTACACTCAAAAATAGCCATTGGCCATTCACCAAGACCTTTAGCCATTTTTATTGTGCTTTTACAACACCGGACATGGGCACATGCAGTAACCCAGTGGTGGAAGAACTGTTTAGATAACAGTAAAATTACCAATTCAACAATGTAAAAAATTACAAGTATAAGTCTTGCATTCAACATCCTAATTAAGTATTAATTAAGTAAACATACATAAATATTACCAGCAAAATGTATCAAATCATTAAAAGTAAAACTACATCTGAAATGTAACAGGGGCCCCCAACTACACACTGTTTCTTTGTAAGGGCTTAAAAACCAAAAGGGTTGGGAACCACTGGTTGAATCTTTAACAGTGCATTGTATTATCTATGCTCAGCATGTGTTTTTATTCAATGTAAAATCATAATCTATAAAGTAACTTGTAACTACAATTGGTTCCAATGGAATACACTAAAGTTAATTATAATTACCTCAAAATGGCACTTGAATAAAGAGCCTGAGTAAATTTACTTCCCACCACTGCAGCAAACACATTTGACCTGCATAAGACACACGATGTAAAAAAATTAAATAAGTGTCTGACCTATGGCGGTCCACACAGCGCGCCGTCAGCTTCTCCCACAGGTCACTGGCCACGTTCGCCTGCTTCCACACTGAGCGGCTCACATTTAAGATTCGCCGGCGTGGAGACACCTCTGGAGAGGGTGAAAAAGGTTAGATGGGGCCACGCAGGGGTAAAAGCATAAAGGTGTAAAGAAGTGAAAAAATAGAGCAAACGGAGAAATAACAGGGTGGAGAGGAGAGCAGGGGTTAGAGGTCAGACAAAGAGAAGAGCAATGATTTGAGACAGATGGTAAACCAACTCCATGAAAGGAAAAACAGAGAAAGGAAGGGGGCAAAACAAGTTGGACACAGAAGGAGAACACAGTGAGGTAGATTGCTACAGTATTTCCCAGGTGAGCATTCAGTACTGAGAGCCAAACAGTAGGAAGAAGACGTGTCTGTGGAGAAACAGCAGAGTTTGCTGTATTATTGATCTGAGCAGATGGTAGTGTAGAGCTGGTGAGCTGAAGCTAATTGGTCCCGACCCGGACACTTTCCCTAAACCCGGTGTGACACCAGAGGACGGATCACTGCTAATAACTATTAATGGAAGATTTCAACTGCGTGGGTCCTACCAAAATTAACTCCAGGGCTTAGAAGAGGGAGGTTGTGAGTATGATTTTTTTGGCTGCCGCAGCAGTTGGCACAGAGTATGAAGGGAGCAGACCTTTTCCATCGGTCAGGGTCTCCTCTGGCTCCTGGAAGGGATGCTGAGCCAGAAAGGCTTGGGCAGACTCCAAGACTGAGTAGATGAACGGCCCGTGAGACTTGACATCCTCCATGAATACCTGCCGGGAGACAAACAGAGAGGGGAGAGTGTTTCTAAGTGGAATGAATGAAATGAAACATAAACCGTTTTCAAACTCAAGTGCTGGTTGTAGCTGAGGAAGGTGAGTCCTGTAGACTTAACTGAACCTGTGCCTAACAGATGGCGTTGCCTAATATCCGTAGACCAAAAGTAATGCATATCATTGGCTGATTCCAGCTTCTAAAATGTGCATAATTGTTATTTGCATTGTTTTTTTTCCAGTTGTAAATTGAATACATCTGGCTTTGCAATGTTGGTAGGACAAGACACTTGAAGGTGTTTTGATGGACATTTTTCAGTATTTTATGACATTTTATAGACAAAAAAAATGAGTAATCAACAGATGGATTGATAATGAAACAAATAGTTAATTGTGGCACTAGTGCATTCGAGCAGATCCTATTTGTAATGTCAAACATTTCCAGATTACAACATCATCAGGAAACTGCCCTCAAACTGAAGGCAAGGCAAGGCAAGGCAAGGCAGCTTTATTTGTATAGCACTTTTCAGCAACAGGGCAATTCAAAGTGCTTTACATGAAGACAATCAAAATACAAGAATAAAATTTACAGTGCAGTAAATGAAATGAAACATTAAAGAGCAGTTAAAAACAGTTAAAAATATAAAAGCAGATACAATAAGCAACGAAAGTATAAGAAATGGACAGAAATGAAAACATTGGACAGAAATTAAACATTAAAGAGCAGTTAAAAACAGTTAAAAATATAAAAGCAGATAAAATAAGCAACGAAAGTATAAGAAATGGATAGTCATTTAACCAAAAGCAACATCAAAAAGAAAGGTCTTCAGCCTTGATTTAAAAGAACTGAGAGTTGCAGCGGACCTGCAATTTTCTGGAAGTTGGTTCCAGATATGTGGAGCATAGAAACTAAATGCTGCTTCTCCCTGTTTAGTTCTGACCCTGGGGACAGAAAGCAGACCTGTCCCAGACGATCTGAGAGGTCTGGGTGGTTCGTAGTTGACTAGCAGGTCAGAAATGTATTTTGGACCTAAACCGTTTAATGATTTATAAACTAGCAGAAGGATTTTGAAATCAACTCTCTGAGGCACAGGAAGCCAGTGTAAAGACTTCAGAACTGGAGTGATGTGATCCACTTTCTTGGTCTTAGTGAGGACACGAGCAGCAGCGTTCTGAATCAGCTGCAGCTGTCTGATTGATTTTTTAGGGAGACCTGTAAAGACACCGTTACAGTAGTCCAGTCTACTGAAGATAAAAGCATGGACAAGTTTTTCCAAGTCCTGCTGAGACATAAGTCCCTTTACCCTTGATATATTCTTAAGGTGGTAATAGGATGACTTTGTAATTGTCTTAATGTGGCTGTTGAAATTCAGGTCTGAGTCCATAATTACACCAAGATTTCTGGCTTTGTCTGTTGTTTTTAACATTGTCGTTTGAAGCTGAGCGCTGACTTTCAATCGTTCCTCTTTTGCTCCAAAAACAACCACCTCAGTTTTTTCTTCATTTAATTTAAGAAAGTTCTGGCACATCCAGTCATTAATTTGTTCAATGCACTTAGTCAGTGTTTGTATAGGACTATAGTCTCCTGGCGATAAGGTTATGTAAATTTGTGTGTCGTCCGCATAACTGTGGTAACATATTTTGTTGTTTTCTATAATCTGAGCCAGTGGAAGCATATAGATGTTAAACAGAAGAGGCCCCAGAACGGAGCCTTGGGGAACTCCGCATGTCATATTTGTATGCTCAGATGTATAATTACCTATAGATACAAAGTAGTCCCTATTCTTTAAATAGGATTTAAACCAGTTTAGGACTGAGCCAGAAAGGCCAACCCAGTTTTCTAATCGGTGTAGTAATATGTCATGGTCGACCGTGTCAAATGCAGCACTGAGATCAAGTAATACTAAGACTGCAGTTTTGCCACTATCTGTGTTTAAGTGGATATCATTAAATACTTTAACAAGAGCTGTCTCAGTGCTGTGGTGTGGTCGAAAACCCGACTGGAAGGCATCAAAACCATTGTTTAGTGATAAGAAAAGGTTGAGTTGTTGAAAAACCGCTTTTTCAATGATTTTACTTAAGAATGGAAGGTTAGATATCGGCCTATAGTTGCTCAGTAATGCCGTGTCTAGATTGTTCTTTTTTAAAAGTGGCTTGATGACTGCAGTTTTCAGGGCCTTTGGGAAGATACCTGAGAGTAGAGACGTGTTTACAATCTGTAAAAGATCAGAAGACATACAATTTGAAACATTTTTGAAAAGGCCTGTTGGTAGAATATCAAGGCAACAGGAGGAGGTTTTCAGATGTTGTATAATGTCCTCCAGGTTTTTATGGTTGATCATATGAAATTGTGTGATATTGGAATTTGTTTTGCCTGGACAGTGTGGCAACACATATCCCTTACTTGATATGGAGGCACTGACAGTTAGTCTAATTTTTTGAATTTTGTCTTCAAAAAATGAGGCAAAATCATTGCAGGCCTTGGTAGATAAAAGTTCAGATGCTACTGGTACTGGAGGGTTTGTTAACCTATCAACAGTAGCAAACAAAGCACGTGAATTATTATTGTTTCTGGCGATAATGTCAGAGAAGAAGGACCACCTAGCATTCCTCAGTTCCAAATTATAAATGTGAAGTCTTTCTTTGTAGGTGTTATAGTGGACCTGGAGATTAGTTTTTCGCCACCTACGTTCAGCTTTTCGACACTCTGATTTTTCTGTTCTTACCCGTATGACATTTCTCCATGGAGATCTTTTGTTACTACAGACAGCTTTGACCTTAGTGGGAGCAATGGCATCAATAACATTTGTAATTTTAAAATTGAAATTATCTATAAGCTCATTGACTGAGACCCCAGTGAGGGCGGGTGTGGAGGAGAAAAGCTGAATGAATGTTTCACTGGTGTTTTCAGTGATATACCGTTTTCTGATTACCTTAGTTTGGACACTTTTGGGCACCGAGATAGTGCCGTTAAAGAAAACACATGAATGATCAGAGAGAGCAACGTCAGTCACCACAACCTTGGAAATGTTCAAACCCTTGGAGATAATCAAGTCCAGAGTGTGACCCTTGTTGTGGGTGGGTTCCGTCACATGCTGAGTCAGTCCATAGTTCTCAAAAACACAACACAGTTCTTTGGTCCCTCTATCCTGCAGGTTATCCACATGAATGTTAAAATCACCAGCAATAATTACACAGTCAAAGTTAATACAGATTATAGATAGCAGTTCAGTAAAGTCATCGAAGAAAGCTGCACAGTATTTCGGTGGTCTGTAGATATTTAGAAATATGGCTCGGGGGGTGGACTTTAGCTGAAGAGTCACATACTCAAAAGAAGCAAAATTTCCATAAGATATTTGAGTACAATGGAATGAGTCATTATACAAAATGGCTACTCCACCTCCTTTCTTATTCACTCTATGCTCACTCATAAAACTGAAGTTAGGGGGAGCTGACTCAATGAGAACAGCACCACTGTTATTATGGTCCAACCAGGTTTCAGTTAAAAACATAAAATCAAGATTGTGCTTAATAATAAAATCATTGATTAAAAATGATTTTCCTGCCAAAGACCTGACGTTTAGTAAGGCTAGTGTTAGTGTGTTCAAATATTTATCTGTCTCAATTTTTGGTATAGGCGTTGGCTGACGAGGAATGAATGCTAAATTTGCGAGGTTTGCTGATAAGTGCTTGTTCTTACTTAGCGGATTTATCGTTCTTTTTCTATTACCTATCACAACATAAATTGAGGAAGGATTTAATACACAGGGCCCGGGCTTGTCCTGAAAAAAGTCATGAGTGCCACTAGGCGTGCAGCCTGGACCCGGCCCATATCAGACAAAGCTTGCTGCATTTTGTACACAAGTATACTTATCAGTCTGGGGAGGAGGAGTTAGCTGCCGTCCTTGGGTGGGCAGTGGTGCCTGCCGTTTAACTTTTGGCTGGGGGCCAATGATGGGAGAACGAAGGGGGGTAAGTTTGATTCCAGTATCTACTTTTGGCCGGGGGCAAATGATGGGAGAAGGAAGGGGGATAAATTTGGTTCCTTCAACTACCAGTCGCTTCATCTGGTCAGTGAAATCCAACATGGGGCAGGGGGAAGGAGGGGAAAAGGTGAGTGGAGAGAGCGATGGCGTGGGCGGGGTGTATGGATCCTCAAAGGCGTCAGGGTTGGTGAAGGGGTTTGAGGGGAGTTGGACGGGTGAAGAGGGGGATTGAGATTTCTCATCTCTGCTCTGTGGTCTTCCATGGTCAAATCTTTGCTCAGGCGGGGGCTGTGGTGGATTACTGCCCTGCTTTGTTATGTCTTCCTCTTGTTTAGATTCCTCTTGTCTCGTGTCCTTGGCCAAGGGAGCTGATGTGTGGCGCAGAAAGTAAAGTTGGTTAGAGGTGAACAGCTTTACTCCTGGTTTGTTAAGGAAAATTCCATCTTTCTTAAAAAGATGTCTGCGCTCCCAGAACATGTCAAAATTGTCAATGAACTGCAGAGAATGAGCGGTACACGCAGTTGAAAGCCATGTGCTCAGTGCCAACAGTCTGCTGAATCTCTCAACTCCTCTTCTGACTGGCGGTAGAGGTCCACTGATAAACACCCTCGCATTTAGGGAGCTGACTGTTTTCAGTAGATCCATGAAGTCCTTTTTCAGCACTTCAGACTGTTGCTTTACAACATCATGTGACCCTATATGCAGTATAATGTTATTCACAGTTGGGTGTGCTGCCACGATATCCGGGATTCTCTTGGCCAAGTCAGACACCATTTCTTTGGGAAAACAGAGTATTTTGGTGTTTTTTCTGCTTTTTACATCTTTTACAGCAGAGTCACCTACAATCAGAGTTTGAGGCCCAGTCGTTAGCTTTCCCTGTAGCTTTTTACTTTTTGAATTGCTCTCAGTCCTTACCCTGCTGTGTGACGATGAGACACAATCCAGGTCAGATGAAGGTCCAGGGTCCTGCTGCAGTGTAGCAAATCTGTTATCAACTTGCAGACTTGGTTGTTGGGGAGGCATTTTGTTGCTAATTCTCCCTTTTGCAGCTGTCCACGGCTGTGTCCTACTAAGTACAGGGGTTGAAGAGGCGCTCTGCCTGGATGGTAATGCAGGCCAGCCGGTCATATCACAAATCTCAGGGCGCTGTGCCCTGCCTGTTAGTCGTCCTCCCATTTCCCAGGAAGATTTACTCTTAGGCTTTGCACCGAAAGAGTTCCCGGGAGGACTACCACTTGTTGATTTATTATCCGCTTCACAGTCCTCCTGTTTCTTTGTAGCCTTGTTGGTGCTAATTAGCCGTGTGTTAGCATGCTTTTGTCCATTGCTTTGGGTCCATGGTAAAGTGGTGTCATTCCCACATGATGTGTTCACCTCCACGTTTACTTCTAACCGATGAATTTTGGTTTCCAGAACAGCAATCTTCTGAAGGAGTTTGTAGTAGTCATCCACGGAGAAGGGAGGCATCTTGCTGCTAATTAGCTTTAGCTAAGTATCAAGTTTCCAGTCACTGCAGTACAGGCTTGAGCTATTGGTAGGCCACGCTCACAAAGAAAAATGATTAAATATGGCAATAGTCTACTATGTCTACAAAAAGTGTATAGTCCAGTGATTTATAAGTATCCAAGAGCCGCTGCTCATAGTTTCTCTCAGAGGAAAAGCAAGATTATCAGCAGAAATATGCAAGCAGAGGTAGGAGCAAGCAGCAAAGCGTCTGCACTGTAAGAAGCAGGAAGCAAACATTTTGTGGAAAACTGGGGCATATTCCATGATCCCCAGCTCGAGTAATGATGCTTCACTTGGGAAACTGGCAAATAGTGTGTTGCACTAGCAATGAATTCATAGTCCCATCGCATGGGAACTCATGCCCGCACACTGACAAAAAAAGGAGAGGAGGCTCTTCAGATACAAAAAATAATTGATGTATTAATTTACGTAAAAGTGTAGTGTATAAAAAAAATGTAAAAAAAAAAAAAAGACAAAAAAGTGAACGTTTCAGTCATTGCTGAATGTCATTCTAGAGATTTAAATAGGCTACCAGACAAACAGCAATGGCAAATTACCTGTATAAATAAACCTGACTTCTATTTATCTGTAATTCCCAGTGATTCACAACACGTCCAGGTGGCTAACAAGAACATACAGTAGAGTTTATGTCTGACCTCCATTATTCACATTCTGCAGTGGCGTTTTCATTGTTCTAGTTCAAGTGATGTATCACCGGTGACCAATGACCACCTGACTGAAAATACCTGGTACATAAAACGTGGTGATATTTCCAGCCCTGGCAAGTTGACGAGGATCGCTTGGGCACACCATTAAGCAACTATTTAGGGCACAGAATATTACTGTATACTGTATACTATATACTATATTTTGTCCTCCAAATTTGGGCAAAAGAAGACTAATTCTTGGTATCATTTGTAGGACTTAGACCGTTGCAAATGATTCATTTAAGAAATATGGACTTTGGAGGATCCTTTATTGGGAAACAAGCCAGCAGTTACAGGATAACACATGTAACAGTAGCACAAGTAGAGAAGACAAAAAGTCAGAACCATAATCTACTGATCATACCATAATAATGTTAAGGCTTTAGCGCAGAAAACTCTGAGTGTATTGAATTGAGCAATGGTGTGTTTCATTGTTTATGTTTTTTAATTTGTAGGAAAAGTAATGTGATATTTTTTTAAATTTAAAACTAAGGGATTGCTTAAAGACCAAACACTCACACATACAAGAAACAACAAATGGCATACATGAAAGAAAATTGGCTTGTTTGAACATGGGTTAGCGATAGGAATCACTGAACACGCTCAAACACACACACACACACACACACACACACACACACACACACACACACACACACACACAAACTCAGTGGCAGTACCGCATGAGATTACGTGGCTGTCTGCTTGTTCTGAGAGCCCAGGGCACGATAGCAGACCAAATCTACTGGGAGTACTGGTCAGCTGGTTGCCACACACAGAAGAGCCAATTAGCTGGAGAGTCCAGCTCCACTGGTCCACATTTAACAGCATTGCTTATGCAAGAAAACACACACATATACAGTATATATATATATATATATACATACAAGCCTTCACTCCACCATTGAGAAGATACTCTGAGCCCCCAGGGGCCTTAGAGAAAGCCAGCGTGTCATCCTTCTTCATTCTTCTACATTATTTTGTTCTGTATAAAACATGCAGCAGGTGTGTGAATTAATGCCAGCTCTCTTCAAAGTAATGTATTTAGGTGAAGCCAGCCCTCTCGCTATGAAAAGATTACAATTTCAGCTGAAAATCTACATTATTAGCTGGAATTAGCGACGCAGCAGTGACAATGTTTTGGTGCCCATTAAAAACGCCTGAGGACCAGAGCCCTGCAGCCTGATAGGAAGACCCAATGAAACACAAGCAAACACCAGCCGGCACTGAACAAACATGCAAAAGTGTGTAACGGTGGGGGCTGTGGCGTGAGATAAGATTCCCACTGCAACAGTCATGGAGAAAACCTGCTTCTTCCTCTTTCATACTCTTTCACTAATCACAAACAAACTCCCTCTTCTTCCTTACATTCTTGCTTCCTTCCTTTCCCCCACTATTCATCCGCTCTAGCTTTCTCTATTCTCTCCATACTCTCTTTAGCTGCTTTGCTGCCCAAAGAGGAGCTGAGCTATGGATTCCCTGCACCAGCTGCCATGTTAAAACTTTAATTGCAGCTAAATTTCACACTCAAAGGTTTCATCTTTGGTTGAAGGAACATTAAGAGTGAAGCCTTCAGATCAGATTAAGATACATAATGCATGTGGTAAAAAAAAGCTCATGGGGAGCACATGACTTAATCTAAACATGTTGATACCATTCCTTTTACTTCTCCCTCTGGATGGTTCCTCTCAGTGTGCTACTGACTACATACAGGAGGATACATTTTGATTTCATTATCCCTGTCGCATGAAGTAGAAAAATTCTGCAGCTGCTGCAGACAAAGAGAATCCCTCCAAATCCCGAAATCACTCACTTATCCCAACACCCAAACACACACATGACCCTCATCTTCCCATATGACCTCCCCTCCATCCCCAGCCCAAAAACACAAACAGTAGACATGCTTCCAAACTAATACACATGCAGATGCACACACACACAAAATGTGGCAGAGAAAGAACTCTTCCCACACACAGAAACGACATCAAAATAAATCCACTCAATATTAATAATTCACATTTCTTAAAACGCTTTAATTCTCTATAGAAAACTGCGATGCGATTTCCCTCTCTGCTTTGTCGGAAAAGTTTTAGAGCAACCAGACGCTCTGGAAGCCAAAGCATCTCATATTATAAAGAGGTGCTGAGCTGAAAATGGAACATTAGCGAGAGGAGAGGAGATGAGAGGAGAGGAGGAGATGAGAGGAGAGGAGAGGAGAGGAGAGGAGAGGAGAGGAGAGGAGAGGAGAGGAGAGGAGAGGAGAGGAGAGGAGAGGAGAGGAGAGGAGAGGAGAGGAGTTCAACAGTGAATCCCATTAATTCATTTTTTAGGCTTGTGCATCACAAAGTATCTCCAACAATGTTGAAGGGATAGTTGTGGAAAGAGAGAACATGAGCTGTGTTTTTTTTAAAGCATTAAAAGGAGACAGCGAGAATGGTAAATGAGGGATGAGAAGGGGAAAAGGGAAATTAAGAGGGAGAGGAAGCAACTGCAGGATTGTGTATCCTGCATACATGTGAGTGTTGTCGTATTTCCGTTTTCCTGTTAACTGGGAGTCTGATTCCACAGTGCACATGTCAAGGCAGGAGTTAGAGTTGGATTAATGGAGGGGCCACAAACCTCTCCCTGTCAATACAGGTTGCCTTTCAGACAAACACTGCACAAACTGACAGCACGGAAAATTGGAAAGAGTGTGAAAAGGAAAACTCTGCTGTACTTACAGAACCAATTATGTGTGTGTGTGTGTGTGTGTGTGTGTGTGTGTGTGTGTGTGTGTGTGTGTGTGTGTGTGTGTGTGTGTGTGTGTGTGTGTGTCTTCTGCATGTCTAAACCAGTTCCAGTTCCTGAGAAACATCACCCACAACTAAGGTGATTTACCAGGAGAACATCCAGAGTATGCTGGGTGGCGTTTCTCCAAATACTTCCTGTCACACAGGAGCAAGAATCCAAAGACCATAACTTTCACCCTTCACACACACACCTTCAAATACATTTGAATGCCTTCATTTACATATTTATTGTTTCCTTGATTGAGATATCGTGGTAGCTTAATGTTGTTTTATTCTAATAAAAAGGAATCAAAGGCTTTATCTCTGCTAAGATGTAGCTTCCGCATCAGAATCTGCTTGTTGTCTGGAGCTATTTTTGAACTGGCCAACAATCTGTATGACTCCAACAGTAATACAGGCACACGCACACATTTGCCTTTGGGTAACTCCTGTCTGTACCAACTTTATAAGAGTCTTCCCCAACACAGCACTCACTCACACACAAGGCTGTGCCTACGAGGGCTATTAACATGCCAATTAAAAAATAAAAATCAGTAGAAATCCTGGGATTTTTGTTATTGTCCCACGACTGGGTGTCTTTTTCATTTATTTGCTTTTGATCTTCCCAATAAATCAAAAGATACTGACATAATATTAAATATCCAATTCTGTCAGCTTGCTAAATTAAGGAAGTCTGACATAAAAGAGCTATACTGTAAAGACCCTATACGCATCTCTGTGACTGGTTGTTTGTGTTGCACCTGTTAAGATGGAACAATTCACACCTGTAGTTTGGTGCCCTCAGCTAAATCTCATTCTAGCCCCAAACCAATTTTAACCTAAACAAGGTCTAATCAAGTCAAACTAATGGAATACACGTGTGTGGGTTTGCATTCCTTTCGAGAAAAAAAGGAGCATCCCCACAAGGCAAAAGAACCTCATTCCACTGCGATGAGTGATGAAGATGGGTAAGAGACTGGAGGAGACAAGGATAATGAGATGAACCCTTGTATAGCGGTTAAAGGTCCTGCACATGCACACAGTAAATTGATCTCTGCACAGTGCATACCACAATGTCTCTGCTCCTGACGAGCTGTGGCAAAACACTGGCTAAATTCAATCAATGTATGAAAAAAGAAAAAATTATATTATATTATATATATATATATATATAGTCAAATTAAAAAGAATTAAACACTACATTAACAGAAACTCTTGATGCCTTGTTGGGTGACTTCCTGTATCACTTTTAATTTCCCTCCCTCCTGGGAATCGATAAAGTTTTATATTACTTTATTGTATTGAGTGTGAAAAACATGCATATTGTTTTTTACTGCTCTGGTGAGGTGAAAAATATTTTACATTATACTATATACCTGCTATAAAAGGTGCAACCAAATTAAAATAAATTAAGCACAATCTGTACACACCAACACAGACCTGAATAAGGGGCTCGCAGAAGTCTGATGTATGTGGCAAATGTTATTTGGTCTGTGTTCCTGAAAGGGGAAATTAATAGATTAGAACTCCTGTCACCTGTGACTGTGTCCTGCAGAATCAGCTGACAACCAGAAAGTCAAATTATGATCCCGGGTTATAGAGAAAGTATTGGTTCCCTGCCCTCAATACAAGGGTAAAAAAATATTTATTGGAAAGATAAACAAGCACTGATTTGTGCTGTGATCAATAAGGTCTCAGTCTCTGAGTTTGTGAGATTTACAAGCCAGTTCAAATCACTGAACTGTGGAGGAATTATCTGACAGGAGGACAAAGTTGCTCACTCCACTGTCAGCAACTCTTATTAATTTCAACATTCCGACATAACAAGACAAAAACAACACAGGGACATGGGATTGTTAAATATAATTTTCAATTCTTCGGCTTTTTTAAAATCACGTTTATTTAAGCATTCAACTAACCACTTATTTCCAGAAAAGATGCACTTCCAACACACAATGCAGTGGACAAAGCCCCACCACCATCAATATTTACTATCACAGCTGAACTTGGAGAACGTAGTCTGGTCTGGTGTTGATTCAGGCTGGACAACTCAGGTTTGATCAATATCTGTGATCTCTACAATAGATCCCAGCAAATACTTTCTGTTATCTGCAAACTGCAAATGCCTCTGAAAAACTCACCACCCACTAAAAACACCGGCTCCAAAATCATTGGCTTCCCAACCTCTAGCGTCTCACATCGCAATGACAGAGACATCACATTGCACAGACCACAGCACATGACCTTGGTTACAACCTCAATATATTTTTCACACTGCGCCCATATGAATGCAGATATAGGACTTTAAAGGCCATTCTTTACTCTAGCATGAGTCTTGTCCCCTCTGCCACACACAGTAGTCTGTTCTTATGTCTGTATGCATCTATAGACTCAACTGTAGACTCAATTTATCTGAGTAAGCATGTGTGTTTTTGTATGGATGTATATAGACATACAGTGGAAATTGATTTCCCCTTAAGCAGAACAAAGACTCAACCCCACCTATATTTGTACTGGTTGTGTAATATTTGAACTAAAAAGGTATCATCATCCACATTACCTGGTGGAACTCCCTCTGGTGCTGAACGGCCCCCACATCGCCTCCTATGGGCAGCTGCTCTGACAGCTCCTCGTCCTTGGCTGTCAGCCATTCAATGATCTCCTGCAGAGAGAGCTGCAGCTTCCCGCTGTTATCGGAGAAGGCCTCTAGCCGCACCCTGCCAACACACACACACACACACACACACACACACGGTTCAGCAAATATTCACCACCAACACACCAACTAAATCCTGCAGATTATATTTGGTTACAACTTCCCACTATCCAGAATGTCAACACAGTATTAGCTTTGTTAACATCCAAAACTTAAAACTTCATCAAGATGTACATTTAGGATTTAAACCTTCAATTGCAATATATTGCAATAAAAAATAGGCATTTCTTTTAAAATCAAATAAAAACATCTTAATGCAATGTATTATGTCCTATTTAAAATTTTGCAACAGGACTTTAATTCCCTCTTTAGTTTGCACTGTCCTTAATTTGGGCAGCTATAGAGTTGCAGACTGTCAGAATACACATTTCAAAGAGCCTTGTAAACCCTGCTATAAGAAGGTCAGTGCTTCGCTGTTCTTGAAGGCCACAACTTCATCTTTTGAGCAAGTTATGAAGGGAACAAATGTGCCTGAGATTCGTCACGCCTTGCTGATCATGTCACTCTGGACAATTCTGTATCGGAATGCTGTATTTTAGCATAGCCATCGATGATTTTTAATAAGCATGGGGTGGTGATAATTTTGGTAAGTGATCATTAATTAACCATTAAAATGTAATCATTATAATTGACCATTCGCTAGACCCCTCCCCTGAACACTAGGACTCACCAGCTCTATATTGCAATACAAGAACAATGTCACTATTTTCATGTCTTAGTCATGACTAGTCAGTCATTAACTGGTGAGGATTCTTTTCTCAGACTTTTATCTGGTACATGCAGCTTTACCATGTATGTAGCCATTAAGTACACATTTAAGAGCCTTTTTTAAAATGAGTCAGTCAAAGACGGCATTTTCAAACAACTCATGGAGTTAATGTTTGCTTAATTAGCTAACCACAGCTGATCAAATATGCAAGCATCAGTTGTCTTTTCAGACAGCAAAATCAGATGTGACAGATGAGAACCTGCTTTTGTGTACCTCTGTCTGGAATCAGGGATACACTGTTTCAAGAATTACTAAGAAGTTTGAGTGGCAAATCTGCCTTAATCTTTTGCCGGGATCCTGTGGACTTCAGCTCTGCCTTCAACACCATCCTCCAGGCTCTGCTACAAGACAAGCTGACCCAACTGCATGTGCCTGACTCCACCTGTGTTTTCTGTTTAATATGTTTGTTTGTTTGTTTGTTTGTTTGTTTGTTTGTTTGTTTGTTTGTTTGTTTGTTTGTTTGTTTGTTTGTTTGTTTGTTTGTTTGTTTGTTTATGTTTGCACCATTCACCAAAGCAAATCCCACGTAAGTGTACTTATTGTGGCAAACCTTTTTCTGATTCTGATGCAGAATTGAGTGTCATCCGAGCCAAACCATGCATTTCCGGGATCCAAAATACAGGGCACTACAGTATATCTACCTGCAACAGTGTTAAATCACAATGCTGCAAATCCCAGCAAAACAAGCATATATTGTGTATGCTGTGGCACATACGAGACAGTGAGAGACACGAAGAATCACAGGTTAGTGCTGATGCAGGTTTGATGAAGTAAACCAGCAACAAATAACAGAGAGAATGTATCTGCTTGCCACCTGCCAGCAGCAAGAGAGATGTCTATCAGTGACACAGCTGGCACTAGCGTCCCAGTGTTTCAATTACACACCAGAAGCCGGCACTCAAATATCATTATCCATGCACATCACAATTTGCCAGAACTGTCACATCAGAGATGATGAGTGGGAGCGAGAGCAAGAGTCAGAAAAAGAAACAGACAGTCTAAGTGTCTGTGCTCACGACTATAAATGAGGGGGAACATTGCAAAAATGTAATTGGACTGATATTCAGATAAAAGCATAAGTCAGAGGAACACTTAAGATGTACAGTATAAGTCTGAATGAAGTCAAACACAATAATGGCAATTCTGCAAAACATAAGGTTAACATATGCAAATAAGGAGTCCAAGTAAATGCTCACGGCATGCACCATCACCAGCTGCTCCTAGGAGCCAGCGTCCACCAGGCCTAGCAGCTCCTAGCAACTACCGTGGAGCGGATAGTTTTCCTAGCCAGTGGAGGGACTTATATTGTTAAAGGTATTTTTCAGTGTGCTTAATTCATTTCCTGCTTGTGTGTGGCTAAACTGTTAATGGCTGCGACCGCCATCGCTGTCATGCCTAGGAACAACGGGAACAATAGCAACGAGGACACAATCTCCCTGTTGCAGGTTCGGGAGTTGCTCGAATGAGAAAGAGCAAACTTTAAAGAACTAATACTTCAACAAGAACACAGTTATAAAAATGATTATAAAAAAGAGTGGACGAGTTAGTGAAGGACATACAAGTCTTGAAAATGAGCCTCGATTTCACTCAGAAGGATGTGGATGAATTGAAGGCTAACCATAGCAAACAAACACAAACGACATATGTAAAGTGGCAGAATCTCTTCTGGTTCTGGATACTAAAGCCAATTATCTTGATAATGGTAGATGGCATTCCTGAGTCTGCAAATGAGAAAATGTAATTCAATTAATTAAAATTAAAACTTGACCATAACAAAGTTATTTTAGGCCTTCCTTCCACCTGTAGAAGGCCAAATTGTGGGCCGAAACGTAGTGGGCCTTTACTTTCTTTGAACATTCACGTTTGTGTCCTGAACCAGCAACTACATGGATGTGCTCAACATCGTCTTTTTTAAATTAATTCAAATATATTCAACCAAATTGTTTACTGTAATAATACGCATAGCCATAGCACCATATTTGCTAGTAATGGTCATATCGTTATACCTAGCCTAAGGACTTGCTCATCCAAAAAGAAAAAGTTATGTATTAAGTTGTCCTTAACAAACTGGAATATTCAGTTAATTAAAGATACAGTAAATCATCTTTCAAAAAGTATATGCAGAGGCATCTATCTGGCATGCAGATGAAAGACTGAATACTGGAAAAGTTACTGTATTAGTCTTGTATGATTCTTACACTAATTAAATAAATATATATACATATATATATATACATAATATTATATATATATATATATATATATATATATATATATATATATATAATATTTGTTCTGTGCGAAAAGGTCTGAGATTGTGGGTTATTTATAATGTAATAGTTACTGAGTGTGACTGTTAGTTTAATCTCATGTTTTAAGGGAAATGTACGTGTTTGTACAGTATGTTTGCGGGTGTACACCTGCATGTGTTGTATGTGGGCGTGATAAGTGTATTGCATATTGATGTGATTTTACATACATTCTTGTAATAGGTTGTCTGTGATACAATGGGTTTGTATTGTGTGTTAGTGTGGACTGTAGCTGACTGCTACGACATCAGCTAATGGGGATCCTTTTAGTAAACAATAAACAATCAACAATGTCACGTCAGGGACTGTATGGCAATGGCAATTTCCTGCAAACTGAATTTTGATACAGATTGGTTCTGACACATGAGGAATTAGGTGTCACGTCAGGGATGCTGGTTGCAGGATGGCATGTGGGGGAAAAAAGAGACTTTAAGGAGAAAAAGACGGAAAGGTGAAATCAAGCTTGTAAGTGCACATTTCAGAATTGATAGGCCTCTTTGTTCAACCTTGTGTCAGGAAACCTGTATGAAGCAGACCGTGCAGTCCCATAGCGTCTTGCTGTCCCTCCAGCTCAGCTCGCTGTGGTAATTGAATCAGAGAGGAACTGTTCTTTCTGTGGCCCCTGCAAAACAGGCTCTCAGTCCGTAACAGGCGTGAATACACACATACTGTAAATACAACACACAGAGGCACACACGCACAAAGCATGAATGGAGACAGGTTTCAGACTCAAATCAGAGCAAACCTGACCCTTGGATACATCTAAAGAAAGGCCATCCATCAAAGGATGACCCTGGCACTTTTGCAGGGAAGTTTCGAAACCCTTCAAACCACACCACAGCAGATACACACTCATCTCACAGTACTCTCACCCATCACTGCTGCTTCCATTACACACACAGAGGGTGAGACAAATAGCACGCTGCCTGCGCTGTAATGGAAACGCCGTCACATGGCGGGTGCTGCCAAGAACTACTCTCGCCTTGCTAAGCTGTATGGAGGCCAGGCGAAAGGCTTGCCAGTATAGAAGCTTTTTTATTTCCAGTGGAAACATCATCATATCAATTTAAGTGGCATTTATGGGCCAAGTTCCGCTGCGTTAGATTAGGAGATGCCAGGGATTTTGAATGTGTGTGTGCGTTCGTGCATGTGTGAGACAGGAGTCACAGAGGGAACAGGTGGGGTGTGTGTGCTCCTCCATTTTTGTGAAGAGCAGTTTGAGTTTCACATTAAACTAGCATTAGCACTTTTTTTGGGCACTTTGGGTCAGAGGAACAAGCTGTAAACAATATTGACATATCACCTTCTTAAATTGATATTGTGAATTTGTTGGCAAACGATTGCCTATTTACAAATCCAAATGAGATTTAACAACATTAACATGTCATTTTAAGTTGTGTTTTTGGCCACCCGGCCTCATTTTTAGCTCTGCGTTAGTCTCCTTTATTTCCTGAGGGAAATATCTGGCTCTTTAGCTGCTAAATGCTCCACTATGTTCACCATCTAATCGCTAACTTTGTCTTTCTGCCGTTTGGTGCTGGGTAGGTAATGTGCAGTGATTTTCCACTAGCTGCCTGATGAGTATTTACACAATGTTGATGTGAACAGTGAAAGTGAACAAAAACCGTAAAACTGAAGGCCAGAAACCCAAAACAAGAAGCTGAAAGGTGCTAAAACGGTTTGTAAAGCTGAGAGGAACTGTGAGAGTTGGGTGAATATCATCTGTGGGTTCATCACTATAAGCAGCCCCTCTCACAATACACATTGTAATTCAATTTGATGCATTGTTAATAAAAAAAAGCCTTATAATAATAATAATTTTCCACAGACGACCACATCAGAAAACTCCCACTGAGTCAGGAGCCAAACCTATACTATATATACTGCATTTGTTGGGTTTATTTTCAGCTGCGGATTTGGAGCATCTTGAAAAATGTCACACTGTGCAAAAAGCTCTGTATCACAGAGGAATAAACCATATCAAGCTTTGGATACACAAACAATAAGTGTTAGTGGGATCATTTCTTTTTTGAACTTTCGTGGGATTTGTTGGTAATTAAAGATGCATGGAATACCACTAGATAAGATTTAGGTAGCGAGGTAGGGAATGAAATATATCAATGAAGGTCCTCACACGTCTACAAGTATGTGTGTGTGTGCGTGCATGCGTGTGTGCGTGTCTCTATCTCAGGGGCTAACTCAGCCAGCAATAATCGGTATGAATAGGCTACTAACGGGACGCTGTGTGACTTGAGTGCATGGCAGACTTTTTGTCTTTGACATATGACACACTCAACACAGAGTCATCATCTGTTGGTTTCAAGTTTCAAGTTAGACAGTCAATCTCACCAAGGAATACATGATGAGTCTAAACTGAGGAAATAACAGGTATTGTTATTTCTTTTTTTTGGATTAGCTTCAAGCTAAAGAGTCAGAACAGATACAATGGTAGAAACCAGCGCAGAAATCATTTTACAGGCCGGCTTCTTCACATGTGATTCATGAAACGTTCATATCACACCCATCAGAGAATGGTCGTACATTGATAAATGTAGCGACTGGAAACAATCGTAATCGTAACGCCCCAATATATTCTCGGTTTTGAGGATCGCCCCTACAATTTACGACATGGCAAGACGTAATCCGGCTAAGAAGCGGCACTTTTCAGAGGTGGAGACTGAAACCCTGATATCTCAGGTTCATTTGCACTAATGTGTGTACTATGTGGCAGCCTGAAAACTGGTATTAAAGGCTGTAGAAAGAATGCAGAATGAAAAGAGATGCGGTCAACAGTTGCCTAGTAAATCGGACTCGAGCTGAAGTTTATTTAATTTATACTACATCCTTGACACATGTATGCTATAGTCCTAATAGTAATATACAGGCTTATGTTGCAATCTCTTAGGCCTACATGTTGTACCTATATTTAAATAAACACACAGTAGTGGAGTTTATGCAGTGTCTTTTATTTTACTCGTTTTTTTCATGAGTCAGAGCCAGGCAACCGTGAGCGCGTGTCCTCCGCCCCCCGTGCTGGACCACCACCCGAGCCTGTCTGCTGACAGCACATGGGCTGGAAAAACAAGCCAAAATAACTCGGTCAATGGCAGAAATAAATCGTTCACTTGTGATCATTCACCTTTAAAAGAGAAACGAAAACCTGAAGAATAAATAAAAATGTTGTGCATCGTCATGTTTCCTGTTTGAATATCATTGCCAAACATAACACTACACTTTTTAAAAGCGTTGAATAACATCCTGTTTATCACTCCGATGGAGCGCTCCACGTGGCCCGTGCGTGTACATGTGCACTGTTGTCCCGGCACATATAGAGGTCTTCTAAAAGAGCCAGATCTGCCATTGCTGATAAGTGATCAACTGATGACTTCTCCTTCTCCTGTTAAACTGATTATATGCTGCACCACAAGTCCACACTGACTCGAAAACTTGCATACACAACTTCAGACAAGACGTGAGATTTTATCGCAGCCTACGCTCACGTTCAAATTGATAAATGCCGAGCTAACCTGTTTTAGGTTGTACGCACGTTTCATAAATGAGGGCCAATATGTAGCCCAACATTAGAGAGACCAACCTTTGTTACGAAGGTGAATACACAGGTTCATTTAACAATCAATATCTGTGTCCTTAAGAACGATACCCGAACTGCTGTCAGCTCAACACTGTTGGTTAAGATGTGGATAAGAATCACATTGGCCGTCATTTACGGAACAAACGTATGACAGAAAACAAGTGTAAAACCGGTGTGCGGTCATTTCCACGCAAAGCTCACAATTTGGACGTTTAAACTTGTGTACTTTCGAGGACTTGTGGATTTGCGGCGCAGCATATAATCAGGAGAAGGAGAAGTCATCAGTTGATCATTTATTGGCAATGGCAGATATGGCTTGATTAAGATTGGATTAGGATTGATTAAGGGCAGATGGCGATCTGTCTTGCATCAGCAGCAGCGACCCTACTATACACACCAGAAAAAGTCTGCAACATTGGTTCAGCCTTTGGGGTTCTGCACAACATTGCGCAGGAAAACAGGGTGCCATAGATGTAGTGATGGAGCCAGATGACCCGATGCCCAGAGAGCAGTGTCCAGCACAGCCCCAACTGGGGCTGCACAAAGGAGACAGGATAGTATTCCTCACTTTTAAAAGGTGGTGTTATGTTTGGCAATGATATTCAATACAGGAAACATGATGATGCACAACATTTTGATTTATTCTTCAGGTTTTTGTTTAACTTTTAAAGTGTCATTAATGGCCACAAGTGAACAATTTATTTCTGCCATTGACCGACATATTTTGGCTTGTTTTTCCAGCACCTCTGCTATCAGAAGTGTGGTGGTCCAGCACGGAGGGTGGAGGACACGCGCTCTCCCTAACAGCTCACAGCTGCCTGGGTCTGACATGATCTTTTATTTTATACAAGTAAAATAAAAGACATTGCATAAACTCAGCTACTGTGTGCTTATTTAAATATAGGTACACCTACATGCCTAAGAGATTGCAATATAGGCCTGTCTGATTTACAAATGAACCTGAGATATCAGGGTTTCAATCTCCACTTTTGAAAAGTGTCGCTTCTTACCCTATGGCAAACGGCCACTTCCATTGAAAATTAATGGCAGCCTGTCACTTTGTCTCTGTCTCTTGTAGCATGTGTGACTGTAGGGTCAGCCGGATTATATCTCGCCATGTCGTAAACTGTAGGGGCAAGGCATCAAAACCAGGAATATTATTGGTGCGTGATATTTAAATTACGATTGTTTCCAGCCGCTACATTTATCAATGTACGACCATTCTTACGCTCTGATTGCTGTGATACGAAAGTTTCATGAATCACACGCGAAGCCTGTCGTAAGATGATTTCTGCGCTCATATCTGCGCTGCTTTCTACGTTAGGTTGATAAATGAGGGCCATTGTCTTTGGGTGTAAATATAAAGTTGTGCTGCTGTTCAACAAACCTTGAGTTTTTTATTCAGTGTAACTCAATGTTCTCACAGTTGGGAACTCGGCTGCATGCATTGCATTACTGTTGTATCCCCACATTTTTTGACAGTTAACATCCACAGCAAATAACACAGTCAAACAGAAATCCAACTCCCCAATCACTCAGAGAGATTATAGACAGAGGCTTAGTGCTCGGTTTGATGATTCATTAATGCACAGGAGATAGGAGCAGTGTTTCCACTGTTTTTAGGAGAGAGGAGACAGATAGTGTGCTGCCTCGGGGTCCAGGGAAGCTTTGAGCACAACCCCATTTCTATCTCCTTTCTTCCCCCTGTCTTTCTCTCACAACTGCAGAGATGTTGCGAGAGCAGGTAAAAAGTGTGAGGGTGAGTGATGGGCCATGTTGACACAGCAGCCCTGCATTTAGTTGAAAGGGTATATATTCAAAGGTGAGTATATATATATATATATATATATATATATATATATATATATATATATATATATATATATATATATATATATATATATATATATATATATTTTTTATCTCAAGGGATGCCACACTGTGAAAGGGTTAAATCAAAGTTGAGTTAAGATGTGACACATGCATAGTGTCATTTTAGTTAGTTTGTTGAGATTAGGTTAAGGTTTCATTATGGAGAGAGTTTGAGAGAGAACGTTGAAAGTGAAAGAATTAGAACCAGGCCCCATGTTGTGTTGCATAGTGGCTGCATTGCATTGTGTCACCACAACAAGACATGTATAGAAAAATAGTAAATAATAAATAGTCATCACATTGTTATCAGTTAGCAGAACTGTTTTGTTCAAATCATCAGTTCTGTAGTAATGTTAAGAAACTAAATAATTTAGTTACGGTTAGGGAAATAAAATAAATAAGAGAGAGAGACCACCAGAGGGCATCTTTACAAGGAGCTTGGACCAACTCAACTCATATAATCACATTTAAGCAAAGATAATGGAAGAGAAGATGCAGCCAGAAGTGGACTGGTCAGACCTCTTTGTCAATGAACTAACATTATTTCTTAATTCATTCAATATCTTGTTAGCTTTGGGCAGACTGCAAACTATAAACATGTCCTCACTGAACTTTTTACTGTGGCATTTGTGATGTATGGAGTCACACATGTGCCCAAATCACAGGCTCTAATCACAGTTGCTCACACTACAGCACACCAAACGTATCCTTGTGTAATGGAAAGTCAACAGAAACCTGATCAGTGTCAGCTGGGACAGCTGCCGTCCCTCACCTGGACTGAAGATGTTTGTACAAAATGAATGTAGCCCACATTGTAAGGCTGCTGCAGTAGGTAAATGAAAGATTCTTACTTCAATATCAATGAATTATGTGGTATGATAGCTGTAAACTGCAAGCAGCATGTTCAGCCTTTCCTGAGTTTCTCTCTCTTTCTGCTTCCCTTTTTATTTTCAGGAGGAGAGTGTGTTGCATTGTGATGCATTCAGGGACTTCTTTTGTGTTGGAGGAGTTTTACTGACGTCTTGCCTAAAGCATCACTTCCAACCGCCACCTTACTGAGATTCATGGGAAACAAATTTGCTGAGTGACAAGAGCGGACCAGCCACTGGGGCTGTTTCCCACAACTGGAAATAAATACTGTAGACATTTGAAGATTTACAGCAGCTGATGCCCACAGGGAGTACAATCGTGTAACAAATTCGTTACAGCTATACATGGATATTTTGCATGCTTGTAGCTCCAAAAGAAAACACAAGGTTAGAAAATGAGATTTAACAGAAATTAGATAAATGCATAACATGAAAAATAGCATGTCAACATCAATAGCCCCAAATCATGGGATGTAAAATCCTTACCCTGCACACATCTGGCTGGTCTGCAAATACCTTCACACTAAACTTTACACTGCAAAGGAGTAAGACAAGGCTAATGATCTAACACTCCAGCTTTCTTTTGATTCATTCTTAACTTTCAAGTTTCAGAATTATTTGGGGAAACTAAAAATATAGTTTTCTCCATTGCAGTCTGATTATGGTGCCGTCATTAATAAGAACAAGCTTGCCCTCCTTTGTATCAAATTGGCTCACTGCTATAATTAACTCACATTCAAAAATGTCCTTGCATGTGTGTTCACCAACACACACCAAGCGCCAATAATGTAACATACTGTAAATGTTAGCCCAGCAGATAGCAGAGGCAGTGTAAGATGTTCTTGTGGGAAGGTGAGAAGACATGTAAAAACAACAAAAGATGTGTGTGTGTGTGTGGGGGGGGGGGGGGGGGGGGGGTGCGGACAAAGTGTTGCTCGGGTTTATTGTGTGCATGTTTCTGAATGTCTTGTGTGTAAGTGTTGATGTTTTCCATCTGAATCATTATTCCTTTTTGTTGCATGTGTGAGGGAGTGTGTTTGTGTTTGTGGGGATATAGATCTGCATGTTTATCACTATTTATGTTGGAGAGAGTGTGTAGAATTATTGTGCCAGTTCAGTGCTTCCCTCGTGGTACCAGATTTGGAAATAAAAACATCACACTGAATGAGGTGTGCAGACAAGGACTCCCTGTCTTCAGTTGTATCCAATGGGTGCTTACATTGCCAGAATAAATATCTAAAAGTACTTTTTCCCCCAAAAAGATACCCACAAAAAAAGATGTGTTTACCTTGTTTGTACCCTGTTTAGCCCTATCTTTGGAACTACATTTTCTCAATGTAGTCCTACGCATAAGTGCAACTGTGCTGCACACTGTATTATGCTGCAGATCAGCGGTTTAGGTCAGACATTCAGCAGTTTATAGAAGAGACAACACATACAAGAAAATAAAAATGAGTGCTTATGACAGTGATGACATATGGCGTTCACTATAGAGACAAGAGGATACATTTATGAGCCAGAGTATACAGAAGCAGAGGAAGACTGAACGTCTGAAAGAGAGAGACGGGAAACCCCTGTGGAAAGGAAAGGCTTGTCTGAAAGCAAGGTGAAGCGTTAAAAATATTCTAATTTCAATTCCAGCCTCTCTCTCTCCCCCCGTTTGTACACCAAAAATTATTCGCTGCAGCTGATGTTAATCTTAAAATTATTATAATTATAAATGACAACTAAGCTCCCATTCAACAAGGAATGACGTCAACATATTCAGTTATTATTTCTTTCAGTGACTGAGTTAAGGAGGAACTCTTTTCCCCTTTTCATTTATTCTTTTCTTTCTCTATTACTGAACACAATATGTCAGTTTTTCCTTATGTCAGTCCTTGTGTAACTGTAAATTACTCAGTAATAATTAGCCTATATGCTTTGCCTGTTTGCCTGACTTTAAGGTTATACTTTATGACATGGTTCCTTCTTAATGAATTCTGATTAATCAGTTAATTAACGAAGCAACGATGTGAGAGACCGGAGATGTTACATTGTAGCAAAGTCAAACACTTCAAGTATCAGCGATGTAACTTTTAGAAGTTAGCTTTTAGCTTTTGTTCCCATAAATAGCCTAGTCTCAAATAGTTAGCTGTTGATGCAAATGATGCGTATACTCTAGCATTGCTCTGGGACGCAACTATGTCATGGCAGTTGTATTGCTCAGGACGCAAGGAAGCGCAGTGCAGAGTGTGAAGTTGTTTAGATGAGCGGATCTGAGAAAGCTGCAAGCAGCAGTAACGGAGGGCAAGCAATCAGGCACTACACTTGTACAGGAGAAAGAGGCAGAGAGAGGAAGCCGAAGAATGATTCATTTCAAATCTGGCCAAAGGGTGAATTCAAATTTCCAGCAAGCAATTCATATACACTTTGTGTCTTCTGTTGCCCTTTGTTTGGAATTGATACACTAACCCGTAAAATGTGGCAGATACATGCCAAACTGTCGCTAATTAGTCTCTGATATCAGAATTAAATATACAAATAAATGTGAACTCATTATTCCATGAAGCAGTGTGCCATATTGCCTACAGTCATCACAATCATTTGAACAAGCGAAATCATAACATCAGGAGATCAGAGTAAGAGTAAATGAAACTTTTGGCCCCAGGTGTCGATAATGTTTTGCTTATTCACAGGTGGAAGTTTAATTTAAATTGTTTCCTTCGTAAACTGTGTTTGCAAAATGGATGATTAACATGGCAGCAGCACCAGAACACAAGATCAGAGAATAATTGTTATTTCTATGTATAAATCATAGACATCTGTCTGTGCATAGGGGCATGTGCAGGTGTACCGGAACTTTAAAGACGCAATTTTTAATCCTAAAAATCAGGATTTTAATACCTTGATTGACAGCAGTCAACGACAAAATCTATACATCTACTGTTGCATCTACATCTACTGTTTTAAGATGCTGTTAAAGGTCAGTAATTAAAAAAAAGCAAGCAGACTTTATATGATTAAAAAACGTATTGACTAGGGCTTTCAAACTGACATGTCCTCCTTTGACCTCCATGGCAGTTTTGGTTTGCAGGTCTTCAAGTAAACAGAGCTAATGTAAAAAGCGTGTCTCCAGTCCCCGAGCCCTCATTGTTCTTTGCAGCTCCAACAGCACCATGTTTTCACTCTTTTGGGGATTTGACTTGCTCCATATAAACCATTCAGCATGCCTGGGAACAGTCAGTGCACAGAACTTCCATACATCCTGCTAGTCAAACAGACACTGTATAGCCCAAAAACGTCCAACATTGTCTCTAATCTGCGCAAGACCATTTCTGATTTGTTCTGCACTAGATGATGGGTATAAAGACGCAGTTCCCCTCACAGCTTCACTCTTGTTTAATTTCAAGCACACATACAAAGTGTAATCATCAAATTATTCATGGGGCTCCTAATTCCCCTTTGGTTGGTTTTATCATTAAAGTGAATCACTTTTTGTTGTAGTCTGTCCCACAGGTCTTGATGCTGTCATTACTACTTTATCAATATGTTCATTCCCTAGTTTCCTTCTCCGACTGTGATACACATGACATGTCAATGGGAGTTTCTCAAGGAAAAGAGATTTACAGTAGCTTTGTGTGAATTAATTATAACAAGGCTTAAGTAATTGAAAAAGACGTCAAAAAATGTCACAGTCACAAATGGAACATTAGGTAAAATCAAAAACCTGAAATGTAGGTCACAGCAGCTCAAACCACATCCATCAGAATTACCGTATAGAGTAATACTGTAAAACTGAGCAAATAAGTACATGGCATCCTGGAAAAAGATTCAGCCTTTTTCTTAACCCTGAAATAAACCACATAATCTCAAAATGATTCTCAGGCAGCAGTGAAAGCAAAGAACATTCAAGCAACTGACTGAATGATTGATGGAGTCCCACACACACCTGCCATCCCATCGCTACCCCCCTTAGCAGCACTAGGTTCTTACCCCTGACCTTGAACAATAAAATTATTGAGTTGTAATTGGAGCTCAATAAGTCAAGAACCACCAAAGGGTATTGCACTAAGCTTGGGCTGCCTGTGGGGGGCGCTAGCAAGAGAAGGAGGAGAAGAAGAGAGGTGGAGGATGGATAAGTATAATCAAAAAATTGCAAAAGCAGATGAGGGGAGGAGGAAGGGCAAAAAGGTAGCGACTGAATTCTGAGAATGAGAATTTAAAAGAAAAACTTGAATGAGGAGCATAGATATCTTTACTTGTGAATAGAGATAGGAACATTGTTGTAATGACAAAAACAGACTCAGAGGTCTCCCCTTGCCCTCAGACGCTGAGCGTGGGTGGTTGGCTCTCTGCAGTTATCTAAACCATGCGGCAAATAAATTCATAACATGCCACGAGACACCCACGCCAACCTCAGTGGGCATTCACACAGTGCGAAACAGTAGGCACCTAACAATGTGGCATGACCCGAATCTCAACAATGCCTGAAATTGTTACCCATGGGGTTGACACTGTAACTGGATAAGTTACATGTGAAATCTATTTGAAGAACCTGTACCTTTAACTGACTACGCACTCTGTGCTATTACACTGGGGGAGATTTGTGATGATTCAGCATCAAGCTGCTGTGTGTTTGACTGCAATAGTATGCAAAGTACAGATAGTCTCAGTGGAAATACAGTTTGATCACATCACTAACACTAACATACGAGTAAACTACTGAGTAAATAGCTTAAATTCACTGAAACCACCCACTCTCATACTGTCATTTTTTACACAATAAGTACAGATGGCTCAGCAACATGCTTGCAGTAATAAATGGCTCTTTTATATATATATTCATAATCATTCCACTGTGATTATGATAGACAGCGCAATACAATGTTGCGGTCCACTTGTTTGTTGTTATTACCTCAATCCTGGTAAAACATTAAACCACAACTTGACATAGCACATAGCACACAACAATAAGAACAGCATGTCTACATTTTTTGTCAATGGCATCAAAGCACTGTTTTGTAGTCAATAACACATGCTACGCAGCTGGTGAGTGTGGGTAGAGTGGCGCACTGTGTAATGGTTTTGCCTACTTTCCATACAAGATGCCAACAAAGTGATCAAGTCCCTAACCTTCTGTTATCAGCGCTGAGTCCAATTAGCTGAGCGACACTGTGTCACACTGATAAATTATTTGTGCCACTGCCATCTGTAAACATTTAGAGAATGCATTTTGTGCGCTATTTACTGCTTATCTTAATATGTTAAATTCTGAGTGTTTTCAGAAGTGGGTGCTTTTACATCAGCGTAACATTTTGGAGAAGTGATTATTCTTCAGTCATGCAAGCAGAGTAACTCTAGGGACCGCAATGTGTTTTGGTCAAGACTGAAATATCGAACGAACTATTGGATAGATTTACATGAAATTGTGTACAGATATTCATGTCCCCTAGAGGATGAATCCTCTAATAGTCTAAATAACCACATGGCAAAGCTGTACACTATCGATATTATATCGATATCGTGATATGAGACTAGATATCGTCTTAGATTTTGGATATCGTAATATGGCATAAGTGTTGTCTTTTACTGGTTTTAAAGGCTGCATTACAGTAAGGTTATGCCATTTTCTGAACTTACCAGACTGTTGTAACTGTTCTATTATTTGCCTTTACTCACTTAGTCATTATATCCACATTACTGATAATTATTTATCAAAAATCTCATTTTGTAAATATTTTATGAAAGCACCAATAGTCAGCACGATATCGAAGTATTTGGTCAAAAATATCGTGATATTTGATTTTCTCCATATCGCCAGGGCCTAATTTAAATACTTGAAAAATGAAGAGTACGGAGTATTTTCTTATTTTATTTAAGGACTTTAGTGCAAAATGAACATAAGGATCAGAATGTAAAGCGTAAATATGTTTTGATATCACGATAGAAACTATATAGAGAAATATATACGATAGACATTTTTATATCATTTTGACAGTATATATAGTCATATTGCCTATCACTAGGTACAAACATTCACAGTTCCCAGATGATCAATCATCTATTAATGTTCGCCTCAGAATAACTGGCACTATTAGGTCAAATACCTGCAAAACTAAAGACATACCCATCAGCCTACAAGAGGTTGTAGTTTGTCTTTAGTACCAATTAGCAAATATTAGCACACTCATGCACTAAATTAAGATGACGAACATGGTACACATTATACCTGCTAAACATCAGCATGTTAGCATTGTCATTGTGAGCATGAAGTTGAAAGCAGCGCTGTGCCTGTAAGTGCAGCCTCACAATGCTTTGTGCATGGCTGTAGACTCTTTGTTGAGAAATGAGTACCGACGTACCACAGAGAAGGTTTAATTTAAATCCAGTCGAGGTAGAGTATGCTATAAGGTATGATGTACGACAGTTTAGAGGATAGAAGAAAGCAGCCATGACTTGGTACAGAGCCTCAGCCACCTGTCAATCAATGCCAGACAGGCCATTATAAAGCCAGTCAGCTGCACTTGTCCAGCCGCTGGCAGTATACGCAGTCAGACGTTTCCTCTGGACACGCTCACCCTCAAGGTTAGACAGCTTTTCAGTAAAGCTCTTTCTCATTCATTCATTCTTATATTCTTATTTCCCTCTGCTCCTCCCATTTCCCTGCATCCCATCTCTCCTCTGTGATGATTTAATACCTGCTGTCTTTTCTCTCTCTCTCTCTCCATCAACTCCTTTTCTTTATTCCTCCCTTTCTCTCTCAGCCTGATGAAGTCAGAGTGCAGCTCTTGTATAAACAGCCACTGCAGGCCATCCATAGTGATCTCATTACACAGGACTGCAGGGGAAACTGTCTTAACCAATTTCACAACTATCCTTCCTTAGCCTCCCCCTCCCTCTTCCTAGATACATCAGGGTCAAGTAAGCAATTAAGAGGCCAATTGTCTAAACAGGACGCCAGTTGAATTGAAGAAACAGAAATGATGCAGCAAGCCTGGATATTTTCCAATTAAGCATGAAAGACATGAACGCCCTCTAATTGTTTTGCACTGGCAAACCTTTCAAGTGTAACTTGTGCAATGGCAGTATTAACCCATATTATATCAACAGTTAATAAGCTGACTGGAAAGAAGTACTAGAAATATGCATTATTGTATGACAGCACATTATTAGCCAACAATTTTTTAATTGCCTGACTGAATGGCGAATTGTGAATCGTCAGAGGAAAATGGAAAACAAATATATATATATATATATATATATATATATATATATATATATATATATATATATATATATATATCTTTCAAATATCTCATGAACCATTTAGCCAATCTACTTCAAACTTGGTTTCCTGAGAGACCAATTAACTTGCCGTTTAGAGTTTGGAGTAGTTTGGACAGCAATGGATATTGGATATTAATGAACTGTGAAAAAAAACGACCGCCAAATAAAGGTTGAGGCAAAAAAGGTTGACAAAAAAATAGCGCTGCCAACACGCTGGCTCTTCCATGTCTACCCTTCCCAGTAAAATCCCAGCTTAAATTCACTCAGAGCATTTTGCTAAGAGGAAACTCAATAAAAAGGCATTTTTGCCGACACTAGATATCAAGCAAAAGTCGGACACTATATTGTATTAAGATGTGAGCTTCTAAGCTGACGGCAGAAGATAACGTCATCTCGGAGATGACCGGGTAAAGACAGCTTTCTTCCTCTGTCTCACGCAGACTCACCCTGGGTCCGATTGGTTAAGTGTGCTGCTGACTTATATCACTAATAACATTACCGTCAGCAAAATACCACCGCTAATCAAATCCATACTTCAACGTTAACCGTCAAGTCACTAAGTTCCCTCCCTCTCTCTCTCAAGCAACATACACTGAGCTGACTCCATCTTTGTGAGTCCAGTGAGTCCATCTCTGTACTTGGTCTGATTTATATATACTTATAACGGGTCAAATGGGTGGCACATAGCGTACCGCCCTGAGTCCATGAGGTAAATATCTGTGATTACTCCACATTTTAATTGTGATATTTTGTAAGTAAAATCTGAATCTGCAACGTTCTCTGTCAGGTAAATGTAGTAGGACAATGTTTTCCTCTGAAGTAGAAGTACACACAGTAAGTCAGTATGCAGTGTTGCATATTAAGTGCTTTGGGATCCTTCGGTAAGTCATTTTGGGGTACAGGGGTTCGGGAGAAAGCAACAAGCAGCAATACCACAGGCCAAGAAATCAGCCCATTCCAAACAAGTCCATTTTGAACGAGCACTGTGCTATTTAAGTGAATTCAGTGAATCTCAGTAAACCAGATTGTGATTATAAAAAGACAGTGATGGCTAGCTGCTGGCTACAGTGACAAACTGTGTAAAGCTAAAACTGATCAGACGGCTTCTTGGGAAAATGATTTGTAACCTGACAAACTAATAAAAGAAATCAACATTTTTATTCATTTTGAGTCAGCCAACTTAGGTAGGTAGAAAAACTATCAGTAGTTTGCAGCTAATGTTGAAACAGAACAGACAATCTCCACTGAAGTTTAGCCAGATACAAAAGCATCTTGGCTCTGAAAATATCCATCCCTACAGACCGTTAACAATAAACATCACTATGGAAGTCCTCTTACCGGATGTTGTGGGACTTGCGTTTGATCTCATTCCAGCAGAGGTTCATTTCTCCTGTTTGGTGCAGGCCTCCTCTCAGTCTCCTGCACTCGGTCCCCTCCTCCTGTCCCTCACCGTCCACTGTGGACTGGCACGGCACACAGTGGCATCCCGGCCACGAGGGCCGCCCCGCAGCTAAGGACAAGAAACAGCAGGGGACACACAGGTGAATATTATTGTCAACTGATTTTCACTTTTTGGATTGAGCCTGCTAATAATTAATGATCTGTTCTGATTTATAAAGCCAATCAGGGTAAGATTTGAACATTTCTGACTTTGGCGAACCCCGAAGTGAGTATCAAAGAACACATTGTAAAAGATCAATCATCCATCAAGGCACTGCGTTGGCCAATCAAATACATGCAAATGCACCTTCCTGGTAGATTACTTTGCGAGTATTTCTACTGTTTACTTTGCAATTGTGAAGACAAAAGATGAAATGATTGCTACAGTGGCAACTTCCCAGAGCAGTAAAATCCTGCCTCATTTTATAAACTATTTAATATTGATTATAGTGTCTGATGTGCCTTCAAACTCATGACCACCAACCCAGCTCCTTGCATTGTGTTAACGCAGGGCTGCTTTCGGTCTGAACACCCACTCAGGATGAGTGGGCAGAGAGCAACATATAGCCTACTGTACCACACCAATTTTCATTGGGACTGTCTCTTTCTTCTATAAACAAAAATGTACTTTATGGCTTTTACATTTGAGCACATTTATGTCAAACAATTCCAAAACTGACAAATATTCTGTGTTTGCACAAGAAATCGGTTTTTCGAAAAGAAGAAAAATCCACTGGAATTCAAACCTCCTTATTGACATAATATTCACCATTTTCTTGTGGTAGCACCTTGAAGTTATTATTTAGTTATCTTCAGTACAATCACACTTTAGTTTGTCTTTAGATAAGTTTGCCTTGAGTTGTTTCAATTTCTAAAAAACTAAAGATACCCCGTGCACAATAGTGCTTCTCTCCTGGATGCAGGGTAAACCAAAGTAAACCAAAAAAGATCCAGCGCACACCAGGATACTAGGATTGACACTATTTTATGAATAGATTACATTAAAAACAAAGAGGAGCAAACTACATGTTTTACATGTTTCATCAGATTCTCTTCTCTCTTGTTCTAATTTCTATTTGAGGGTGCTGGCTTTTGGAGGGACGTCTTGACAGGCCACCAGAGCAGAAATGTGCCCCCACTCTTAAATAAGGGAAGTAGCCAATCAGAATGTACCAAGTGCCTGCCACAATAAGTGGGGGATTGGGATTTATAGTTTAGAGATTTTTGTTTATTTCTTATTTTATAATATATAATTATTTATATATTAGTTAATTGGTGCTTTTGTTTTGGTTAATTCATAAAAAATGTATACTGACTATTGTAGTTTAGTGTGTAGTGTTTTTGTCTTTGTGTTGCCTCTTTTGTTTCACAAATGGTCTGATCAGCCATTATATATGTTCCCCTTTGAGTTCCGTTTTTTGTTATTGTGAGGTCAGTTTAGTCTGTTCAGTTCTGTTCATTTTATGTGAATTTATCATAGCTACAGTATAGTTTAATTCTGTTTAGTTGACCTTCTTTAAGGGCCCAGATTTTTGTTGCATATTTTCTAAATAGTTTGTAGCATTCTGGGGTAAACAAAATCCTAATTTTGAAAATCCATTTGTGATTCCTCATGCCTGCCAGCTCGATCCCTGCAGGCTGCCTTGAAAATAGTTCATAAAATGTCAAACTCTTCCTATATTTCTGCTAAAATCAATACAGCAGCAGGGTCACTCAGAGTGACTGAACCACAGACTTACATTCATGAGGTGACCAGAAACAAAACGTATGCAATATCAACCTGCAAAATATGGCAGGCATTGTGTGTACAGCTTGTTTCTGCTGTTCCCAAGAGGCCAAATAATCTGTTAATGCAGGTTTAAGTCGATCCATGAAAGGGACACATTAATCGTTAACATAAATAATCTGACTAGTGCAAGACAAGAAGATGTATAGACTGTGTAGGGCAGAACGTATTTCTGATAATTAATAGGTCAAAATCGGCTGAACAATACATCAGTCAACAGATAGCTCTACCAGCCTACCTCTTGCCCACCTTGTTGCAAGTGCTTTAAGTGTGAAGTGCCACACACACACACGTCTAGTCAACAAATCCGAGTCAAATTGAATAACTGTGTTCTGTGTGTAAAATAGAAAACAGTTTCTCCATATTATTCCATTCCATTACACTAAAGGAAACAAACGCAGACAAAAAGCCTCTTTTTCACAGACTTTTAAAGTGAGGGGGCATGTGAGGCTAGACTTGAAGAGGTGCAATCCCCTTGATGGAGCTGCGGGTGAAAGAAATATCAAGGAGGCAGCCCATGTACACAAAACACAAGCACTTTCACACACAGACGTACGCACACACGCGCACACACACACACACACACACACACACACACACACACACACACACACACTATACTTAGTGGCAGAAGAAGTGGCTTTTCTTGGTTCAAAGGTCATGATAAATCTTGTGTTCGGTCACTGGGCTGTCAGAGGCTTTCTGTCCTTCTCGTTCATTTCACAATCTTAACCTCAGCAGCAGCTGGGCCTCTCAGCTAACGCCTTTAGCCTTATAACACCCCCCCCACACACACACACACACACACACACACACACTATAACCAGGAGCTTCCCTTGTGCTTTATCAGAAGGCTCTTATCACATCGTTGTTTTTTTTTTAAACTGGTCAATCCGATTTTTCCCTGATGGAGGGCTCAACCTCTAAGCTTTACAGTAGCAGTCAGCCATCCAATTACTCTCACTCAGGTATAAAGTTATCAAAACGCAAGCCCTTAACCATTTAATGTGACGTGCTGTAGAAAAATGTGTTGTACCTTATTTTATTTTTATTTTTTATATCACCAATAGGTAATTAAAAACGTGACTTATACGTGTTCCTTTCTATTCATGCTGCAACGTTCATTTGAATAATTTTTTAAGATCTTCTTCCTCGTCTTTCTCTTCTCTACATATTCATTCTTCTCTTTATAACTTTTTAGTTTGTTCTACAGATAACCTCACCCGGATGTTTTTTTTTTCAGTTTAACATGAATCATTATCATCTCATTCCCACTCCTGTCTCCCGTTATCTCTCTAACCTCCCTTTTCTTCCCCAGACAGCTTCTGTTAATGTAGTCTTGTATGAATCAGCACATCTCTCTCCCACTCCCGTCTCTTTCCCTTCGTGGTAATCAGAGGTCACATGTGACCTGGATACTGTTAGCTCTTCCAGGACCTCACGTGAGCTCAAATGATAACTGAAATGCCTTTATATTCTTCATAACAAATCTGACACTGCTGTGTTTGTGAATAAAACATGGAAACGAGGCAACTGAGGCTCCACATGACACAATGATGTTTAAGAGCAGAATGGCAGCATGATTGTTTGTTTGCTTTAGAAAGCTGCCGCTTCAAGATATGAAATGAGTGAAATGGAGTTGAACAATGACAACCATCAAGCACATGACTGCAAACACCAAGAGGATACCCTGCGGGTGAAAGATGGCTCTGAGAGAAGTTTGTGTCTGGAGTGAAGAGGGAACTGAGTGACAGACAGTACTGTCGGTGACCTTAAATCTCTCCCCTCTCACTTTTTCTCAGATATCTACCCCATCACAATAGGGAAAGGATGTCCACAAAAATGATGTCATGTAAATGTCTCTATTATCTCACACATCATCACATGCATCATGCAGGCAGGTATGAGGCCACAGTGCAACACTTAAGGCAGGTCTGTCTCCCACTTTAAACTTCAAAAACATGAGTCAAGCTTTAAAAATGCATTATTTACGGTCTTGATCGGATGTGGCGTTGCTCAGTCAAGCGTATGTACTGCATGTTTTCCAAAGATGCTGAAAAACCAGCAGAGATTTCACTGACAGGCCACAAAGTGACACACGCAATATTCATCTTGCTGCTATGGCTACGGCTCTCACCACCATGTACTCATGACTGTTTCCTACAGAACTCATAGTTGAACACTTTTTTAAAAAAGTGCCCAATTATGTGAACAGTGCAGACTGAATATCTGCCTCTTCTTCTCTTTTCTTTTTGACAATCGAGCCAAGGCAACCTGGAAGGACATTTTTCAGACAATATATGAATTTCAAATCAAAGGAGTTGAAAATGATAAAAGATAGTGATGGCTGGATTTCAGAAAAGACCGTTCAAAGTGCAGATAAAGCATCAGAGGATCAAAGCCACTGTCCCGCCACACCATGTCTACACGATGATATTAATCTGAAGGAATCAAGACTGTAGCTAAGATATCACTGAGAAGCAATAAGATGGCTAGGATTTTCTCTCATTACTGGAGCTCTGCAGATAAATGCATCTCTCTCACAATATGCAGTGCCTACCTTAATGTTATAGACTTGCTGCGCAGTTACGATTCCAGTCTCTGACTCATGTTGTTAAACTTCTCACTACTGGTAACTGAATGTTGACATCATTACCCTGACTGTTGATTGGCCTGGTGGAGAATCCAGAGATAGGTTGGGCATGCAGAGAGTGATATAAGAAACAAACGGGAGCGTGATGGAGATAGGGTAGGAGGGGGTTTGGAGGGGAGGACAGAGACAGGCATGTGGAGAGATGAGTGACCTAATAAGCAGAAACTTCTGTCTTGGTAAAAGACTTCTCTGTTCTTGTACATTCCTGCTCACACCTACATGCCCCCCACTCCTCAAGACCGAGGGGAAGAAGAAAAGGCCATCTGCCTGATGTCCTTCGACCCACGCACACTCTGACCAGTGCACAAAAAAACTTGTACTAATGGTTCTGAGTCAGTGAAAAAAGCAAATGAAAGTAATGATTAAGTTCCTACAGCAGAGGCTTGCATTGCTACAGTATGTTCCAAACAGTATACACAGGTAATAATGAGCACTAGGGTCAAAGCCACAGCAACACAGTGACGGTACAACAAGGAAATATGTAAAGGAATGATAGATAACAGATTTAAAACATAAAGTTTGATGGAGGGTTCTGAAGTTTTTAATGTTAGTTTTCTTTGTTTGGATTTTTAGCCACGCTAGTAGTACGTATGGCTAGCAATATCTGACTGTCAGTCGGTTGGTCCACCACTTTGAATCAGATTGAAATAGCTCAAGAACTATTGTTTGTACAGATATTCATGTCCCTTCTGGATGAATCCTACAGACTTTGCACCACCACAACGTTGACTGTTGTGACTTTGAGTGAAATACCTCAAAAACTACTGAGAGGAGGCCATCAAATTTGACAACCATGTCCCCCTCTGGATGAATTGCAATAACTTTGATCATTTTTTAACTTTTCTTCAGGCCAACATTTTAATTTGTCTAATATTGACCAAATAACTGCATAACTAATTCATACAGACTTTTGCATCAGCCTTAGCTGTATTTTATGCACATTAGCAAATATCAGCACTCTAACATGCTAAAACATAAACATTACACCTGCTAAACATCAGCATGGTGGCGTTACCATTATGAGCATCTTAGCATGCGGACGTTAGCATTTAGCTTGAAGCACTATGCAATGTACAATCTCATAGAGCTGCTGGCATGGCTCTAGACTTGTAGTCTTGATGACTTTGTATGTGACAAGTTTATTTTATTTATTGCCCCTTTATTTAACAAGAAAATCTCTAGAAATGCTCTTTTACAAGAGAGACAAATGGCAGTGTACCGTACACATTGTCGCATAAAAAACTTAATTTTCAATTAATTTTCAACATTGACAAAAAGCACAGTATGATAGGACAGTGGCATGAAAGAGAGACCTTGATGAAATTGTTACATTTTTCATGAAAGATATTTGGAATCTAGCATTTCAATGCCCAATATGGACGCAGTATTTCCAAATCAAGTTTATCTTGAGAAGAGTTCAGACTAGACTCTGAGGACACTGATGATTATCTATCGAGATCATTGGTTCCCAACCTTTATGGCTTGTGACTACTTAAACCAAAGCAATGTTTGCTTGTAATAATTGTTAACAGATTAAGGCCTTGCATGAGTTGTGTGGCAATAGTGTATTTTTCCCTTTTACGATTGTTTAATTTGAAGGATCTTTGGAGGATTAACAAAGTAAAAACATCCAATGAAAAAAAGAAGGTAGAGACAAAATCTGAAAAACATTAACTGCACTATTTGTGCAACAGAAATATACTTTTCTTTCTTTTGCATTAAATCATTTTGTGACCCCCTCTAATTTACCCTGGGAACCCTTAAGGGGGTAAGTTGGGAACCACTGACATAGCATTTTACAAGGACAGAAAGTTTACCAAAGTTCATGACTACAGCTGTAAAACATGTCCTTTCACTAATTTACTTAACCTCTCTGGAAGTCATAGTTTAAAAACTCATTCCTTCAAGACTTGACAAAATAGGTCATAAGGTATATTGATAATATATAAGATATATATATATATATATATATATATATATATATATATATATATATATATATAGCTGTGACAGATGGAATGATTGTACTGAAATGGAACCAAGTGTAATTGCGAACACATCCTTCTGTCAGTGGGCTTAAGCCAACAACGATTTGTAATGCTTTTACACCCACATTTACAAACACTTAACATAAGTGATAAAGCCATTATGCACTGTCCAAAAGAACTGGCGAGCGCTGATATGGACGCCCAGAACTTAGCGGCTAGGCTTCACTGAAAGTCCTGCGCACTGATTTAACAACAAATAAATCCCAAGCCAACAATGACTCAGAGTGTCAGTGTCCGGGAGGACTTCTGGTAAATAGAGTCAGTGCAAGTGTACTCGTATATTTCTGTAAGTGTGTGTGTGTGTGTGTGTGTGTGTGTGTGTGTGTGTGTGTGTGTGTGTGTGTGTGTGTGTGTGTGTGTGTGTGCGTGCGTGCGTGCGAGTGTGTGTGTGTGTGGATATATGTTGATATGTGTCCTGGTTCTTGGTATTGTGCCTGATGGGGGTTAGTGGAGGTTGGACCACTGCCTCCCTGCTGGTTTGTCCCGCTGTCCCACAGCCCCTCAACAGCCAGCAGTTAGAAGGGAAAGGGAAAAACACACACACACACCCTCCAGCATACTCCCTTCTCTGCTGCTGATGCAGGATAAGTGAACTGAGCTTCCCCTCACAGCTGCAACCGTCACACACTGCTGGAGGGACTGGAGTAGCTCCAATGACACAGCACACACACATATTCAAAGAGGAACTCTTCAATATCGTCTATTAAATAGTAGGCATGCACAGAGAGAGACACACACTTAATGTAAGAAAAACTACATCAGCTATACCCTCCACACCCCTGCTGAGCTCAGGCAGCTGTCAAACTGTTGCTATTCCCCCATGAAACATTGCCGCACTCTTCCCAAGCTTGACTCCTTTTGTCTGCAGACATGTGGCACAGTGATTTGTGATTGGAAGCACCCAACAGAACAGCATGAGAAAGCAAAGACTTTCACGACTGCACATTGTCATGCTTGCAGTGTTTTGCCCTCTAACTGCACATTTACCCTTCCTACTTTATTATCTTTTCAATGACAAAGCAATTTCCCCCAGGAGCAAACATGGCATCCACACACTTATTTATATGTACATGGTGCTATTATTATTTATTTTTTGTCCCCAAAAAAAGAGAGCTTCGAAGCGAGAGCTCAGCGGTGAAATAAGAGCTCCGTGGACATTATTAACATCATTACTGCTGGAGATGGTAGTGGGGAAATGTTATTTGAACACTTATAGGACACCCATTATGTTGATTCTAGCATCAGGTGAGTAATGGTTATGCTTTTCATTTAACTGCATGGTGAGTGAAGTTTTTCCAGAGCAGCAGTGAAGCATCATCAGTGAAGCATCATCTGACTGTCTGAAAATATTATTCTGTGTTTGAGTTTTGTGTGTATGCAGTGCAGCAATCTGCTTTATAGGCTTCTACACATTAAGGTTGTATAAACCATCCTATTCGTAACTGTTGGTATTACCTTTTCATTAAAGCTATATTATGTTTATGCTGACTGAAATATTGAAACCTCTGTTTCAGACTATATGTTTTTATAGCTGCACCATTCCATCAAATGGAGATATTGTAGATATACAGAATTGTGCAGCATTATGCACAAACTTTTTCTGAAAAGGTACAAAACAACTATACTATCACTGCTTGCCTGACATCTAGATTAAAAACTCAGGATCACCACTAGAATTATAGTACTCTAAGTTTGAACAAAAGGCTTCAATTCCAATTTCAAATGTTCTTTTAATGCTATCTTCAATGTTCCTCAACATAAAAACACTCCTGGATAATGTTACATTACTATAGGTATGGGGTGGCACAGTGGATATGACACATGCCTATGGTAGGAGAGACCTGGGTTCGATTCCCACTACAATACATCAGCCAATGTGTCCCTGAGCAAGACACTTAACCCCTAGTTGCTCCAGAGGTGTACGTGTACCTTTGACATATATAGCATCTGTATGTCACTTTGGATAAAAGCATCAGCTAAATGACATGTTATGTCATGGCAATCACTGTTAATTATTTAAATAAATATATAGGAATCGTAATTTCTCTCACATTGGTAGGGTAGACTACCCTGGAAATCCAGAGTTCTCGCGAGAGCACAATTTGAATTTGCTCAGCGAGTCATTCTGGCATTGAGTAATGATGCTCATTAACTATGCCCTTGTAGCTGTGCTGCACCAATCACATCGGTGTATCTGATATAGGCGGGCCAGAGGCGAGCTTAACAGATGACAACAGTTTAATCTACCAGTTAGCTCCGCTGGTTGCTAAGCGTATGGGGCTCTGTGTATTGTTGTAATTGGTCGTAGTGTTATCCAATTGCGTGCAGTGAGATTTTCAAATGCATGCTTGGTGCCGCCCCTCGAGTTGGGCTCGAGTTTATTAATCAGTGCCAGACCCTTAATCTTTCGGATTTGGGTCTGGATTTCCAAGCTAATGGTAGAAACTCTAAATCATAAAATACCCAGTAGCTTCAGCCTCCATTACCATGGAGAAGGCGCAAGAACACTAATTTGTTGCAACTAGGAACAAAATACTGCACCATAGTTAATGAATGAATCTAAAATGATCTCTTTAAACCACCTGTATTTATGGATTTTCTGGGGCCAGTGCAACAAGATGTGAACACAAATTGATTTGGCAAACATGTTGGCAAACAAATGGTTATTTACACATCCAGCAGACAGAGTAATTTAGTTAGGGGTTGTGTTTCTTGTCACCTGATGAATATAATTCACTCTGTTTTAGCTCTTAGTTTTTTGTCTTCACCACCCCCTGAGGTAAATGTTTTCAGCTGCTTGCTGTTGCACTATGTTCCCCACCTAGCTGATAACTTTGGCTGCCATTTGGTGCTGAGCGGGAACAATACGGTGGGTTTATCGGAGTTTTGTTGCAGAAAACATCGGCCTGCTGCGTCTGGAAACAAGGTAAAGGTACTTTATTGTCACATACACATAGCGAAATTCATTCTCTGCATTTAACCCATCCCTCAAGGGAGCAGTGGGCAGCCAATCACAGCACCAACTCCAGATCTTAGCCTTGATCAAGGGCACTGACTGGAGAACCTAGTACATGTTTTTTGATGGTGGGGGAAACCAGAGCACCCAGAGAGACGCAGGGAGAACATACAAACTCCACACAGAAAGGCCTGGAACGACCTGGATTCAAACCATAGCAGTAAGTGTTAGTGTTGTCGAGCAGTAAGTGTTAATAAAAACAGTTAAGCTGCGGCTCACACAACCAAAACAATGAGCTGAAAGAGACTAAAAAACTCCATAGAGCTGAAGGGGAACTGCAGAGTTGAATGAAAATCTTATGTGGGTTTATTAATAGAACACTTTTTACATTACAAGAAGTAATTGGTTGGTTTATTATTAATATAAATATATTGATTAGAACAGCTTTAACTTATTACATACACAGTATATTTTATTGAAGAACCAAATATTTTCTGATGCAATTGCTCATATTTTTTTACTGATGATTTAACCAGGAGGGTATTACACCCATCCAAGCCTCGGAACTGCTTCAAATGCTGGTAACCTAACATTTGCACACAAAAAAATTAACATGACTTTTACTTTAAAAACCCAGGACACCCTGAATAACTTCCATCACTTAATAACTCAGTTTTATGTTTTTTTTCAAGAACCTACCACCTATTTATAGAAAAACAAGTTGATTTGTTTTGGATGCATGCTGAAATAATCTTAATACACAGACATTGTTTCACTTGTTTGAAGAAAACAAGGCTTTTAGGCCTCAATAGTAAGCAAACATTACTTGATAAGATGGAGATACGGTATTTTGCAGTGTGCCCTGAGTGGCCTCTGCTTCAAACAGCTCCCCTTACAAGAAATAAATTATGGCCAAATGTCCACTTTACTCAGCTGTTTTGTTGATGTCACTGGTACAGACAGCATCCTAATGAGCTTATTGAGAACACTCTCCGTTTTTATTTCATACAGTCATATTGGCCTCCCCCACTGTCTTTCCAAGAAAATTGAATCTACAGCTGTGTAACCTTAATGAAAGCTAAAAAACCTCATGCAATCTCACACACAGCTTATTTAATCATAATATATTTCAGTGTGTGTGCAGGTTGCATGCAAATTCCCATCTTGAGATTCCTGTGTCATCTGTTCAAGTTTATGACTAATGAACAGATCTTTACAGGGTTAAATTTTAGGGAACAGTTTGTAGTCTTGAATCTGTTTTAGGGCAACAGATGACAAGTGAGATATTTTATCCTGTATCAAACAGAGAAAATTGCTTCTTTTCTATAAAACTGTTCCTGGAAATGACAAGCAGATATGAATCAAAGTTACAAATTAAAAACACAAAACCACAATGCTTGAAATTACTAGTGAATGAATCAGAAAATTAACTCTGCTGATTTTAGACTCATTACTTAAGCAAAAGCAAAGAAAATGGTGATTAACTTCACAGATTGAAATACTTTTCCTGGGTGGATGATTTCAAGCACACCTTCAACAAACTAGAGTGAACAGACTTAAAAAAAATTGCATGGGCTGAAAAAGCAGAGGATCGGCTTTGAGACTGAGCAGCCAGATGTAAAAAGAAATCCAATTCTGATATGGGTTTTCAGAGATGAAATTGGTGATATTCAGTCCACTGTAATTCAAAATGAAGTTCACAAAAAGTGTCCTGACAATGTCACTTTCACAGTGCAAGTCCTGTGAAAGTGTGGAAGTGTTTAGCAATACAATGTTGTCTTTAAGATGTATGCAATCCTTTCAGTCTACAGTGGTGTAATATATACAGTATGTGACAAGGCAACTGGCAAAGAGCTGGAGCAATATGCTACTAAAGAGGATTTAAAACATCAGTCCGTATAACAGATTATTTAGTCAGTACTTTATAATTATATCAAAAGGCATTTTAGGGATTAGCCAAGACACAAAACCGTTGATCTCAAAGGAGTTCATATTATGGCAACAGCTGCATTGTTTGTGCAAAAAAAAAAAAAAAACTCTGGGAAGTCAATAATTTAAGACAGTCCCTTGTGTTTGAAATACCCATTTACTGACAAGTGCATCTGCTGTGTTTAGACTTAATTAAAGAAAATGAACACAAAGAAATGCACATACCGCCTTACAATTACTGTGTAAGCAACGCTGATTAAAAGTCAACCTTGTCATTGCTTCCTAACATGCAGTGATGTGTAGAGAGGGAACGCCTGGTTCAGAAAAGAGGTAATTTAGCAACCCCCAATTGAAATCCCTGCTAATTAAGATGAGTTTTCTTCCAGTGCAAAGCCTATGAGATGAAGTATTCTGCTGGGAGATTTATTTAGAGTCAGCTGATGTTTAACACAAAAATATGTTACTATACTCTTCTTTCTGACACAAAGTTTTCAGGTTCATCACTCACTGTTCTTCCATAATGTTCCCATAATAGCATGATCATCATGCTAAATATAGCCTGTTTTCTATTATAACTGACTTTATTGTTCGGACATTTTTGTACTTCCTTAATTTGCGACCTATGTGCTATGCCACTGTACTTGATCTTGACGCAAACAAAAGTAGGTCAGAAAACCTTGCAAGTTTACTGCGACTAAACACCAGATGCTGACAATCAGACCTTCCATCCATTCATTCACCCTTCCTCAAAAAATGTCACAAATAATTTGGTTTAGTGAAGACCCAGCAGCCAACAACATAAAAACAATGCAAATAAGGAGCCAAGGTTTTGTTATAGCCTTGTGCAGCATTTGGGATTAATAGCGCATGTATAAAACAGCTGCCATTCTCCTGAACTAATCTAAAGTTTTTGATGATTAAAATAACAGAGAGAGCATAAAAAGCACAAAATAAAAGTAATACTAAAATACATATCTGAATTAGATTTTCGCAGTGTAGGTACTGCAGACCCTTTCAAACTTGACTACACATCATTTACCTGACTTGGTTCCAAGTAATGCATTTGCACTGTTTATTTCACCATAAAAGCTTTGTTTATTTGGTATTAGTTTATTCTGGACTCCAGCTCAAAAATGTAGAATTTACTTTTATTTATCCCCCCTTTTTTAACTACATCCAGTTAGTACTAGATGTAGAGGCCTGTATGTTGAAATTTCTCTGTGTTAGTGCCAAGACACTTGAGTTTTGGTGGTAAAACCATTAGTTGTTTTTTGGGTTGATACGTTTGCTGAGTATATACAAATTATAATTGTTTATTTTGTTTAACCAAATAGTTAAACTTTACAATGCATTAAGGTGTAGTTTGTCCTTATACAAATAGCCATACAATAATTTTGCCACAACTGAGTAAAGCATAAAACTGAAAAATAAAAATAGCCCAGACTTTTGATGCCTGTCTGCCTTTTTTTTGGGGGGGGGGGGGGCTTTTCCACCTGTATTTGACAGGACAGCTAGGTGAGAAAGAGGAGAGAGAGAGAGGGTGAAGACATGCAGGAAATCGTCACAGCTCGGATTCAAACCCTGGACCTCTGCGTCGAGACATAAACCTCCAAGTATATGTGCACCTGCTCTACCCACTGATCCAACCCGGCCACCTTTCCTATATATTTTAATGAATCCAATGTCCTTGTTACTGGACTAATTCATTTTTACAATATAGTATAAACGCTTGTTTTTGGTATTTGATCTTTTTCTGATCTGTAAAAACTACACTGTTGTCCAATGTTGCTCTCACAATTTCACAACTGCTTCCAGTAAACATTTCAAAGTTCTTCAACCTTGAATTGTGTTAAGCTCCCTGTAGCAGAAGACCGTAAGATCAACAGAGAGGCAGATAAATGTGTGACATGTTACAAAACATCTACTTTAAAATCAGAAAAAATATTGCTCAAAATGTCACTGAGAGAGGTTTTGGTATCTAAAAGAGAATAAGGTACAACTACTAAATATTCACAACAACTCTGCATGGAGTGCCAGTATGTGCTAATGAGGAACATCCGCGGCAGATAGCCCAAATCAACAGGGAAAGAGCTTTAATGGATTCAACACTCCACCGAGGTTCATTTGAAAGCATAACTCTCATTATAACAGCAAGAAAAGGCTTTTGACAGGGTGTGGTGTGACATTTGGCTCTCTGCTCAACTGTCCACACTCACTGGCTTGTCAACCTTGTCACTTCCTATTTGCTGAGGGAGCTATAAAGATTCCAATAGACGTGAATCTGTTTGTCAGCTTGCTGTCCATTAAAAAGGTGACAATGAATTCCACAAAATATCTGCAGCCTACAGTGTGAGCTGCAGCCTAAATCAGAGTTTCCCTGAGAAAGAGCAGCACTGAGCAGCTGTGCCAAACAGAGGAGGAGACGTAAAGCACACAGGAGACATTCAAATTTAACAAACATTACAACAGAAATAGAAAATGAAACATTGATGCTTTGCCTGTGTCACAAAACACTGGGACATAAACTCTGTGACTGACTATGTAATTGGGACAGACACAAATCCAGTGTGAAAGCAGCTGTTTGTGTAAACAGGGTCATGTCTGTTTTCTTCTCACTGAACACAAATAAATTAATTTAGAAAATATGTTTCAAGAATCATTTACATGCAGCAATACAGGACAGACTAAGTGGAAAACAGATGAAATTGGGACAGTGAATAATCACCACTGAAAGAGCCAAGATCTTTATTTAAAATGAGAAAATGAATGTTTTAATTCTTCAAAACCAACTCAAATAGCAAGTCAGATGTGAGTAAAATCAATTTCTAGGCACTGTATGATGCTGATTAGTTGGAAGTAGATTGCACGTAAAGGGAAAGAAAAGGAGAGAATAATTTGTTTCCATTAGATTAATCGAGGGTGGATTTCAATGCACTAATGAAGAGCTAATGATAGAGGAGAGTTTAAAATATTCAGGTAGCACTCATCCGCTATGAAACTCTGAGACTTGCATTAACATACTCTCACTCTCTTCTTGTTACCCTTCTTTATGCCCTCAATTGAAAGTATATTCATATTTGATTAGTTCAGATATTCTACCCAAAGGAGAGTAAATCCTGTTTTAGCTGCACACAACATTTGCAGTATATCATTACACGTGGGACAGGATTGCAAAGCTGGTTGGAAGAGAAAAAGCTGAGTAGGCCTTGCAAACACATTTTCCAAACAAACTGTCCTTTCAGTGAAGGACAGTAGGCAGAGAGCTGGATGGAAAGAACTGACCTGACATTTAAGGCTACTGAATATACACGCATACAACTCTGAATGAATAATTTCTCCTGAGTTTGAAACAACTTTGTAACATAATGGTACGTTCCAGCCTTGTGATAATGGCCAAGGATGATGAAGCAGTAAAGGCTGTTAAATGACAAACAACAATTTCAGCTATAGCCTGGAGAAAATCCATTTTCAAAAAGGTGTCAGATGTCAGGCCCACAGAGACTTAGAAACATTATGTGATGGAACATTTCCCAAATCCTAAATGTGATACAAAAGCCACTGTCATTAAATTGTAGTAAATTGAGTGAGTTGCCTTTTTTCTTCACACACTGATGGATGTTCGATCTCACTAATGGAGGAAATAGATTATATCTCAATCCTTTCTATCCAATTAGTAGGAATAATGTTCAGTCTATGCTGCTGAGCAAAGATAATATGTTGAGCAGTATAATATCATGATAATAATTAAAAAAATTAAAAAAATAATAAAATAAAAAATAAAATTCAGATAATTTAACTTCAGTAAGTAGCAGCTCAAAAATAGCAATATGACAATATAGAAATACTTTATTACAAGTTAAAAGTACTTATGCAGAATGGTTACTTTGTATTATTATATGCCTATATTTTGATATTATATTATTATTACCAATGCACGAAGTGTAAGTAGCACTTTAACATTGTAATCAATGAGGTCAATTTAACTTTAATGTTGGGTAGTTAAATCTAAAACAATTTTAAAAACTGATCAGTTTTGGATGTAAAATCTTAATCTGTTACAAACAAGTAACTTTAGTTGTCAAATAAACAAGCGCTCTATTTGGGGTTAAAAACGATACTGTCAAATGTGATGGATGTTTACAACAAACATCATGGGTAACAATTTTACCGTTTGCGCAAATGTTTCTGTATGTTCTAAATAAGTTTGGCTAACCTGTTTACTCTACATCCATGATAGTACTGGCATGATAGTCTCATGCCAGAGGGAGAAAAAAATTGACGCCGTTAAAATGGGTTTGCGTTAACGCCATTAATAACGCGTTAAACTGACAGCCCTGATTTTTACCCTAGTTTCTAGTCTATATCAACAACATTTCATTTACGGGATTGTACCGATGCCACCAGAGGTTCCACCGGTTGTCTATGGTTATCAGCACTAACTGCTCCTCAGATCTCTGCAGGGTAAATCCAGACAGCTAGCTACACTAGCTGTCCAATCTGAGTTTTGTCTTGCACAACTGAAACAAGTTTTAAACGTACACATGTTCCACCAAAACATGTTCTTTCCCGAGGCTATTTTGCAGAGGCACCGCCCAAGATGACTATAATTGGTTTAAAGAAATTCCAATAAACCAGAGCACGTCCCACTATCCCAGAATGATGTGTGGACTAGCCAGACCCTCTTTCACAGCGCTGTGGAGGAAGGTCTGGCAATGCAAGACTACCAAGTTTCAGTCTTAGTGTGTCAGCACGCTAACATTTATTAATTAGCACTGAACACGAAGTACAGCTGAGGCTGATGTGAATGTCATTAATTTGCTGGTATTTGGTTATAAACCAAATATTTATTATAAAATAAGGATGCCGCTGATTTAAAAGTCAGGCAATCACAGTTGCAGAGAAATTTCACTCAAAACCACAAAATGACAACCTGCTTGTGGCGCGAGAGGGCAAAGTTAGGCCGGCCACAGACTGGATGCGTCAGCTGCGTGGCGTGTCCATTTTTATTTCAGCTCCCATGTTAACAGGTTAGAGCATCACACTCGCCAAAAACACAAAAAATAGAACCAACGCCTATTTTTCATGCGACACGCAAGCGTGTTGGAAGCGTTGTCAGGCAAAATAGAATAGGAACATATGTTTATATGTCATTTTGACACAAATACATATTAATAAATAGCATTTTGATGTTTGAAAGTCTCTAGGTTTTGACATAAATGCAGATATAAATGTAAAATAAAAAAAATAAAATAGAGATTTTCAAATGTCGCACCTGTCAATACTGTAGCCTATTTTGCCGTCAATACTGCCGACGTTGTCTTTGCTGTAATCAAATCAGTATATATTTATGTTTAACATGAAGTATACTACTGCTTGAGTGCAGTAAATCAATGGGAAACATACATGTGTACAGACAAGACTAGCAGCAGCAGCGCTGCGTCAGACACATTTCTGGTGTGTAAGACAGAAATATCCACGCAGCCACCACGCAGCTGACACGCAACAGAAACGCCACACTCACGCCACGCAGTCTGTCGTCGGCCTCAGGGATCACTAAAATTGGTAGGATTCATAATCTGGGGATCATGAATGTCTGTATGAAGTTTTATGGTAATCCATTTCATATATGTTAAGATATTTCAGTCTGAACCATAGAGGTAGCCATTGCCACCCACAGAAGTGTGGCTAAAAAGCAGTACTCGGGTAAGTTGTTGTGTAAACTGAAAATAAGCAAATTGTACTGTAAGATGATTGGATACTAAACTAGAGTCAGTGGTGCTGATGAATAGAGAGTCAGACAATCACTAGTGAGCTCATTATATCTTGGGACTGCCCGGGTGGCACAAGCAGCACTGGGGTGCCAGCTTTCAAAGTCTATAGCACACAGCTGACAGGGACACAAGCCTGACAGTGAAGTTACGTCAAAAATGTCTGTATACATTTGCTGCTCTTTTCTGAGCAGCACACTTTGCCCTCTAAGTGCCAACTCATTGTGAAGCCAGAACACACACACACATAGAGCATTGGGGTTGACACTGACAAGATCTCATGAAATAATGATGGTCCAATTCCCAGCAAAACTTAGACAGGGAACTCACCCTGGACATGGCATCCATCCAGGTAGTTTTTTATTTATCCACTCCAGTGTATTATGTAATGTACAACACAGAAAACAGATTAGGAGAACTTCTCTGGAGTTGGATCAAGGTTTTCCATATAACCACTCAAGTTCAAGTTTGATTTCTGGTGTCAAAGTTTGTAGCCACTAATGCTTGCTGCAGTTTCTCATGTTGCTACTAACGAAGGCATTGCTGAGGGAGGCCAAATGAAAGTTTGATGACTTTGATTAGTGGTTCTTAGATTGCAAATACCACAGGCACTACCCACTGTAAAGATATATTATCTAACACTAAGCTGACTACATCACCGAGTTTCTGCCAGAGTTTCTCCACTAACACATAAAGGAGGTCCTATAATCAATGGACTAATACATGGTTTTCACTTGTCACATTATGTTGTTAAAACCTGCGTTTTTCATATCTTTTCAACTTGTAAATATTTAAAGTGCAGGTTTTCCCTTGTCACATTATGTTGTTAAAACCTGCGTTTTTCATATCTTTTCAACTTGTAAATATTTAAAGCACCACACTTACGGCACCCACAGATGATGGAAGAAAGACTTAAAGCTTACGGTGTCTTTTTTGTGCTCCTGTGAGAACGGAGCCCCGGTGGAAAGCAGGTCTTTAATCAAGTGTCTAACCAGACTCATAAACCATCCTGAAAGGCCTCCCTTAGGCACCTTGCTGGGTAAACAATACCATCACTCTGTCATGATCCTGAATTAAGATATTACCACATGCATGTAATTAACATTTGTATTCAATCCCAGAACAATATTTCATCTTGATTAAATAAATATTGAGGGACACCTCCGTGAGAAATACTGTCTTTATTTTCTTCTTTTTAGCTGAGAGCAGAAACTGGATTAAGTAGAGGATCTTTACAAAAGCAGAAAACAGGACAGGGAAGTTATTTGTGCAGCACAAAAAATAGCAAACCCCATCCAAGCTAGTCCAATAAGTCTCTCTCTCTCTCTCTCTCTCTCTCTCTCTCTCTCTCTCTCTCTCTCTCTCTCTCTCTCTCTCTCTCTCTCTCTCTCTCTCTCTCTCTCTCTCTCTCTCTCTCTCTCTCTCTCTCTCTCTCTCTCTCTCTCTCTCTCTCTCTCTCTCTCTCTCTCAAAAATCAAGGCAGTGGCTCTGCTTCAGATGTGAGCATTATCCACAGTGGCACATCCAGCTTTCATGGGCCGGCCATCAGTGAGCAGGAAGTGAAGAGAGAGCTGGTACACAGTGACATGTCAAGATTGTTTTTTTTTTTTAGAATTGGCCTGTGGGAGACAGGTCAAATAGTGAGAGAGTGATCTATTGTGACTACTGGCTTGGAAGCTTTAATGAATCAAGCTTAACAATGCAAGGAATTGTCACATCATGCCTTTAACAGGAAATGGAAAAAATTACCTTAATGATGTTTTTGCTGAAATAATTATCAAAGAACAGTCTTTCATATACAAGGACAGGGGACATTGGATATCGGTAGTTTGTAAGCCTGAGATGATAGGATAGAAACTTTGAAGCTATGACTTCATGCCTGAAGCCAGCTAATGTATACCCTCTCTCAAGAAAACATGGGAGCAAGGGAGTGAGAAGGGGCTGAGGGAGAAAGGCTTTGAAGATCACAGTGCTGTCATGCAGTGTGGTGTTTGGTACCCCATCAACTAGCCCAGAAAAAACATGCTTTCTTTTTCCAGGAATCTGCGGCACTTGCTTTTTTCTTCTCCCTCGTTACCTCACACTCTTTTACTCAATCCCAGAGACGGTGGGAGATGTTAAGGGGGATGGTGGCATTTTCTCGTGTCTCTCGTATTCTCTTTTATTCCCATTGGCCTCAAGTTGTCGCAAACTACCTGACACCAGCGTAACGCAGATAAGAAGAAAACTGACAAAGAGTGACAGAGAAAAGTGGAGTGATGAGGGACGCAGGGGGAGTTTATGAGAAAGAGGAGAGGGAAGACAACGAGGAAATAGTCGATGAGAGATGGGGATCTGAGCGGGAAATAGCTTAGCTGTAATCAACAAGGGCAAATCCCTCTGGAGGATGCACATTCTCTGGAAAAAATAAAAATTTCCAGGAAAACGACTCACTTAGACAAAGCCTTTCTTTAAAGATGGTAGAAGTGGAGGGGCAGTGAAAGAGAGAACAAGATATGAGAGAAGGAAAGTTAAGCCAGGAAAGACACGTGCACCGTTTTATTGGAAAAATCACAGAGAGAAAAACAGGAGACATTTCTGAACTCGCCACAAACTGGTGACAGGAAGATTGCCAGTGTCTTCAGCTCTATGTCACACCCACCTCCACCCTGAGACACAACACCTGGACGTCTGGAAGTCAACTGACTGGCTGTGTTCCACTTCAGACTGTTGTTCTGAGATCTATCAGTCACATAAATAAAAAATATTGTCGTCAAAGCGAGGCCTGTACCATCTCTCCTCAGGTTCAGATTTCCTCTTGGCCTTATTGTCATGTATTTTGTACAACCCCAAATCAGAAAAAGTTGGGACAGTATGGAAAACACAAATAAAAAAAGAAAGTAGTGATTTCTAAATGTACTTTGACTTGTATTGCATTGCAGACAATACAACAGCACATAATTGAATGTGTTCCTCATGATTTTTATTGTTTTTGTTTAAAAAAAACTAAATTCCTATTTTGGTTCTTGCAACACATTTCAAAAAAGTTGGAACAGTAAAGCATTTACCACTTTGTAATGTTGCCATTCCTTTTCACAACACTTAAAAGACGTTTAGGGACCGAAGACACCAAGTGATGAAGTGTTTCAGGTGCAATTTTGTCCCATTCTTGCTGCAAACAAGTCTTAAGGCCCGTTCACATAGGACGCGGCATGCGCTGCGCTGCGCTATGAAACCCATTATTGTGTATGGCTTGCGCGCACAACAGCTGATCTGCCGCTGCGCTGAGCAAAGCGCAGCGCAAGCGGCATTTTCCGGCTTGCCGTTCTCGCGCGTGCCGCGGCCAAGGTTAAACATGTTGATTTAGTTTTTTTCAGACACGTGACAGCACGTCACAGCGCACAGCGGCTGCTCTTGCGCGTGCCGCGGTCAAAGTTCAACATGGTTCAACTTTGACCGCGGCAAGCGCAAGAGCAGCCGCGGTGCGCTGTGACATATGTCACAAGCACCCTATGCTTTCAAAAAACAAAAACAACACAGAATGCACGTGGATCCACAAACGGAACAGCAAGTAGCCTATTTATACCAATGACATAATCAAGCTGACAAGTCCATATATTTGCCATTGTTTATTCCAAGATAGTGAAACTGCTTTGTGTTGTTGTCCATATTTAACAGTTCACTGTAAGTATAGTCTAATGAACAATGCACGTGAGCACTATTCCATATATGTTAAGTATAAGCATTACTGATCTGAGAAATGCGCCAAAGCAATGGAGAAGAACTGTAGCCTACTGTTGTGAGCTGCAAAAACCAAATACCAAGTTGATTAGCCTATATATGGCTCCATACAGGTACTTGTAAGATATATTTGTATTTGTATGTTTACATTATGTAAAATATGTTTGGACTGATTGACACGTCATGTTCGTTTTCATTGAAGTAGGTAATATGCCTTTACACAGAATAATTACCCATTAACAAGCGTACGTAAACTCCAGTTTTGGAGGAATTAATTGTACTACATATGTAGGCTATTAAACAAAGTGTTTTCCAGAGTATGAATGGATGATGATGAATGTATGAATTTAGGCTCATATCTTAGATTTATTATACCCGACTGCAATGACTGCAGACCTCTTATGTATGTAAAATGCAATGACACGTAGTGTTAAAATGCACCTTATTTAGAAATTAAAATAATCCACACGTCTTCATCTTCATTTTCTTCATTTAGGCCTATTTATTTTTAAACAGGGACAACATACATTAACCTTAGACAGGAGAGATGTATTTTACCAGGTTTCCAGTGTAGTCCCTGGGCAGGCTGATGTCAACAAATACATTTACTAACACTTTTACCCCAAAACCAACATTAACATGATGGGAGAGCCGGGACAGTTGAAACGCGGGACAGATGAAACATTCCAGTTTTCTCCGAGTGCAATGATGACAGACAGACTTCCTCAGGTCAACACATAGAGCATGTTAACCTCCTTCTATCAGCCAAATATCTTCCTGTTATTTCCTTTTATCACGGAGTTACAGGCGATAAACCAGTTTTGATGGTCGAAAGTAAACTTCATTAGCGGTTACATTTTTTCGATTATTAATGAGTGTTTTTCATTTAAAGGTTTGACTACATGCGGGTTATGGGCACTGCACTCCAAATAATTATTTGGAGTGAGTGCAGTGTCCATAACCCACGTAAAAAACGACATTTTCCACAATAGACATACATAATAAACATTATATTAATGGGAACACCTACTGTTCTAGCTATGAAAAAATGGCAGAATCATCCACAGTGCATGATATTTCAATAACCGCTTCATACGCGCTTCATGATGACGGCGATGAGTTGTTAACAGACATTCACGAAGACGTAAAGCCCAGCAACAATCTATGAAACATGACCACGCCCCACTGTTGCTGTAATAATTCCTGAACGGTTTTGTTCAAAGCTGAAGATGCAGCTGTATTTGACAGATGACAGGTGGAGGTTGCTAGTGACAAAATATTAGCTTTCAGTGCGATACGATCGCTTAGTAAATTACGTTTAATTAAAAAGTGTTTCAACTGTCCCGGCTCTCCCCTACCCTTCATTCATTTACAGATATGCTCCCACATACACATCAGTTACTATACATTATGTGAACATGTTTGTTTTAAAAGAAGACATTTATTTATTTGTTTCTATTTAGAGGAGTGTAAGAAAAGGTGGAAGAACCTAAGGGACAGGTACATAAAGGAGAGGAGGCAACAGAGAGACATAAAAGTGGTACAGGGGCAGACCAACGAAGTACTTGGAAGTACTTTTCCATACTGTCTTTTCTGGAGCCACACGTCAGGGAGAGACAGATTGCCAGACGCTCCGGTGTAGAACTGGACTATCGGAATGTTGTTCGTATCCGGGAAATCGTAGAACCGACTCTCGTCAGCAGACTGTCAAATTGCTCCCTGTTGAGCCAAAAGTAGCCCTGGAACCGGTCAAAGTGCGGAGCTCCTTCACCAGCCGGAATTCCCCCAACTGCTGTCTGGACCTGAGGGTCTCGTGCACCCACACCCTTGTTGCTGCGGCTGCCTTCCTCCCTCTTCTCCTCTCAATCAGGGCAACTGCCAAGGCTTTCTTTTGGTTGACAGAAAGAAACCTCTTCGCCACCAAATCACAGGTGTATACACAATGTCGCATGTAACGCACATCTGATGTCAACACCGGACGCAGACGTGACGTGATTTAAATATTGTCGCATGTATGACGTAAATTTCGTAACTCTGCCTCTTCTGCGCTGAGCCCGCTGAGCCCCGCAGCAAGCACAACGAAAGTTATTTTGGGAAAAGGACAACCTAGCGGCGAGCGCAGCGCATGCCGCGTCCTATGTGAACGGGCCTTTAAGGTGGGCAACAGTACGGGGCCTTTGTTGTCGCATTTTGCGCTTCAAAATGCACTACACATTCTCTATTGGAGACAGATCGGGACTGCAGGCAGGCCAGTCAGGTACCCGTATCTTCTTCCTCCGCAGCCAGGACTTTGTAATGTGTGCAGAATGTGGTTTTGCATTATCTTGTTGAAATATGCATGGACGTCCCTGGAAAAGATGTCTTCTTGAAGGCAGCATATTGTGCTCCAAAATCTCTATGTACTTTTCAGCATTAATGGTGCCATCACAGAAGTGCAAGTTACCTTTGCCAAGGGCAATGACACAACCCCATACCATGACAGACCCTGGCTTTTGGACTTGTTGCTGGTAACAGTCTGGATGATCCTTTTCTTCTTTGGTCCGGAGCACACGGCGTCCGTTTCTCCCCAAAAATACCTGAAATACTGATTCATCTGACCACAGTACACGTTTCCACTGTGTGATGGTCCATCCCAGATGCCTCCGAGCCCAGAGAAGTCGACGGTGCTTCTGAACACCGTTAACATAGGGCTTCCTTTTGGCACAGTACAGTTTTAACTGGCATTTGTGAATGTAACTACGTATTGTGGTACTTGACAAAGGTTTGCGAAAGTAGTCCTGAGCCCATGTGGTGATATCGCGTATAGATGAATGACAATTCTTGATGCAGTGCCGCCTGAGGGATCGGAGATCACGGTTGTTCAGCTTAGGCTTGCGCCCTTGTCCTTTACGCACTGAAATTCCTCCTCATTCCTTGAGTCTTTTAAATATGTTATGCATTGTTTAAGGTTAAATTGAGCAAATGTCTTCCTATCTTTCTTTGAGGAACGTTGTTTTTAACATTTCAATAATTTTCTCACATATTTGTTGGCAAACTGGCGATCCTCGGCCCATCTTTGCTCCTAAAGGACTAGACCTTTCTTGGATGCTGCTTTTGTACCAAATCATAATTACAATCACCTGTTGACATCACCTGTTTCAAATCACATCATTATTTAACCAATTTACCTGATTACTAGCCCTAAATTGCTGTCCCAACCTTTTTTGGAATGTGTTGCAGGTCTGAATGACAGGAAAGGATGTATATTTACAAATGAAATTAAGTTGACCAGACAAAACATGAAATATTTTGTGTTTACATTGTCTGCAATGAAATACAAGTCAAAGTACATTTAGAAATCACTACTTTCTTATTCTGATTTGGGTTAACTTATCACACCCAGTCATACTACTAGCTGCCCACTACTTACCTGACTGTCTTTGTGATCATCTACCTGCCTCCTTAGCTGCTCTTTTGACATCATTAATATGATTTGCACAACAAATCATATTAATGATGGCTCTGTTCCATTCAAGTGCCTAGCCAAGCATTGTCAGTGAGACAGCATGCACACACCTGTGCTTTTCCTACTATGATAAATCAGTGAAAAGGGTCTCTAGCCCCGTTATTACCTCCACTAGCCCTTAAAGTAGGTAATAAGGGTACATTCAATGGAGCGATACTAGTCTCTACACTGTCTATAGGCCATTTTGACATGTTATTACAGGTGTATATCATGAAATTAATAATGAGATGATAATAATAATAATAATAATAATAATAATAATAATAATAATAATAATAATAATATTACATCTATATAGCATATTATCATAGACACTCAAAGCGCTTGGGGGGGGATTCCATTTAGGATGAAATTCCATTTAGCTACTTCAGTTTCAGGGTCCTCACTGTCATGGATTACTGGGCCACTTAAATGAAAAAGAGTCATCATTAATGTTAATAGTAATACCTACTTAGTCAAAAATGTCTGCTGTAAAAAAGGAAATGGCACAATGCTAGAATAACGACTTTTTTTATTTTCATACACAATAAGCATTGAGACAACAATGTTGTTTCTATTGGCCAACCCTGCAATATGTAGGTTTGTTAACGTATGGTTAAACAGTGGCTGGAACTCCTTCCCCTACACCTTTTAGACATCAACATTAGGGAGGCTAAGTCTGACAATATTTGTAACTTTCCAAAACCGACAAGCACGCCTCATCTCATGCAGCAATTGGTGCTAAGGTGAGAAAGTATGCAGAATTTGAACTTCTCTCTCAAGCTCTCCTTTTTTATTCTTTACACAAGTATTTCTGTCACTTTTCAAATGAGTGCAACACCACAAATGCCTTTGAGGAGAGACTTTCTGAACCTTACTCCCCATTTATTTTGACTCACCCCTTTCTGTAACTGCAGGCTTCTCACCCCACCTCTAGTGTGGCCGCTCGGAACAGCTATAAACACTTTTGCCTTTAGATGTGGTGAGATCTCTCCATTTGTGCATGAATCAGTTTTGCTTTGAACATACCGTACCACAATTTTTGGTCTCCCAGTTTACTGCGGTCTTTGTCTGTGTTGCGGTCTAGCCTGAATGCCTGTACTTTTGACTAACATCTATCTCTGATGTTGTGGTTTTCTGCCTTCAACCTCAAGATGTGTTCACCTGTGCAGACCAACATTTGAGTGGAGCATTTACTAAATGTGCCTCATCCCAGGAGTCTGCTTTTGGGTCCCACTTCATTAAATGCAACAACTGTACGATCCATCTGAGCAGCGAGACTATGTTTCTAAACCTACATGAAAAGTTCAGGGCCTAAAGGAAAGCAAACAGTTTCACTCTAACAGCAGCGCTTGAGAGACCATCCAGTAGCAGACTGCAAGCTAAATACATCTCTCTCCCTTGGTGGGTTTGTGTGTGTGTTTGGCTGGCAATCTGGTTAAGACATTGGCCGTCACTGGGGTTTCTGGTCACGCTATTCTGCCTGGCATTATTACACCACCCATCACTCAAGCCCAATGTGTAGCCTACATTATTCATTCCCCCAGAGGAGTTCATCAGAGGCTGTGACCGCAGGTGCTGTGACAGCGCTCTCAATCACAGGCGCCCATGCCGTCTGCTCATCCGACCCCAGCGTGACATGGCAACCCATGGTCCAATTCAGTTCAGCTGTGGAATCAGGCCCCGAGCTGGGAGTAATTGACCAACATCCAATCACAAGTTACTGTAAACATACAGTAAAGTAATCTGGAACCTACCTTCAATAGGGGGCTTTGTGGTTTCAGATGAAAGCCTGCGGGTCTAAGACGTCACACAAATAACGAACCGAGTCACACATATCAGCTCTCGCCTGTCAACTTCAGCCGACTATTGGGTAACAGATAGCCAGCTGATTTTATTAACTTGTTTGTTCAATTTCACACAGCCACATAACTCTTTCTGCCATCACACACGCAGAGCTTCTCAAAGCAGCGTAGCCCGTGAGCCAGGATGTGCATTTCCACTCTGCAGCTCAGATGTGTCCTGTCATCCTTCACGGCGACAAGTAAATTATTGTGGCACATCTTTCTGCTGACAAAGAAAAGAGTAGCCTGCAAGGCTGGTTACCTAAAATTGCTGCAATTGATAGATACATTTACATGTGATGTTTCACGGCTGTCCTGCTTCCCGCGTCCACCGTTCAGACATTAGAGGGATTCAAGGTGAGCTGTCACTCGCCAAATGCAGTGTTATTTATGACTCTGCACCTCTCCGATAATGTGGGTAAGGTTTGCCACCATCAGAGCCATTTCTCCGCAGCATCATACCACTCATTACCTCACAGAACTCTATGTATCTGTAATTATTCTTTTATGCTAATCACACCTGCATTTTAGAGGGCAACTTTCAGTAAGATAACACCATGTTGTCTTTAACTTTTTGAATAAAGAGTTTTACGTTGTAGCAACTTGGCTGTAAGATGTTACACTGCAACTCAAATAATCCAGTCAGCAGTGGATCTACATGTATGTACAGTGGCACTCATACATTTATGAACCCATGCTAAAGTTGACTAAAAAGAGGAATAAAAAAATCATCTTTTGGAAATTGATCTTAATGCCTTAATTTAAAAAATGAGGAAAAATCCAACCTTTAAGGACACCGATTTTCTTTGTGAATGAATAATGTATTGTAAATAGATAAATGTTCTTCCTTAAAATACAGGGGGCATAAGTACACCCCTATGTTAATTTCCCATAGAGGCAGGCAGACTTTTAAAGGCCAGTCATTTCATGGATCCAGGATACTATGCATCCTGATCAAGTTCCCTTGGCCTTTGGAATTAAAATAGCCCCACATTATCACATACCCTTCAGCATACCTAGAGATTGGCATGGGGTACTTTCAATAAGATCATCAAGGGGTGTACTTACTTATGCCCCCTGTATTTTTGGGGTTGGCAGTAGCTCAGTCCGTAGGGAGTTGGGTTGGGAACCGGAGGGAGTAAGTTTAAAATCTTACTTAATGCTGTCAGTGTTAGTAAATGTTCAAAAGTTTATTATAGTATATTTGTGCACAATAGTTTTCATGGCTTTGCATGATCTTCACATATCTTCCTCACCTTTTATTAATAATAATAATAAATAAATAATAATAATGAGTGGCAAGGTGCCTTTTGCCGGTGGTATTGGAAGAGACTTCAGACCTTATGGAAATAAAGAAAATGGGTAAAGAAAATGAAAAAAAAACATACATGCCTCGGGAATGCAAAACATGACAAATATGTCCACTAGCCTTGTTGTTATATTCCAGCTAAAAAAAACTGTCGTTCTCATTACCTCATACAGATGCCCTTCTCCAGCAAAGGCTACGGAGTAATGATTGTGCTGACTTCTGCATTGCACTCTTAAGTGTCTGCCTGCACCACCATAAGTAGGGATTAACTTCTCCCTAATGAAGGGCAACTCAGTGCTGGTAGTGGGACCAATGGATACCAATGAAAAGACCCGCTGTCTCTCACCCTCACAATTACTGTGCTCCAGGATAAGCACTAAAAGGTGTGAAAATGCCTACAGAATGCTAAGTGTTTACAACGACACATACCAACCCACAATCCTATAACCTGACGTCTACAGAAGTTCAAACAACTGTATGTGCCTTTTATAGGTGCACACATAAAAACACAAACACATGCATACACAAAAGATCAATGACCTTCCCAAGCTCCCTGTTCCATAACTCCACTAATGGCTCATAACACATCAGAGTGCCACCATTGCATACACACACCACCCAGATACTCATTCAACTCCACTCTATGTCACACAGCACACATGATAATGGTCTCGCCTGCATGAAAAGCAGGGCACAATGTGAAATGCTTCCTCGTCCCCGACATGATACAGTAAGAGAGTATCATTTATTCTTGTCACTGTGACTATAACAATGATTTTGGTTTTGCCACATCAGCTAACTTTAAACTGAGCCAGTAGTAGAAGAATCTGTCTCTTAAAGCTTTAGTGCGTAACTTTAGTACAAAGCTAATTAAGACTATCAGCTCCACAAAACTCTCTCTGTATTTCTCAGCATGGCTGTGTTTAGAAATTGTTGTCGTCCGGTGACTTTTGTGCGCAGAAACTCGAGTAAATTTAATTACATCTTCTGAAGAGTCCATCATGTTTTTTTTTAAATCCTCTGTGTCCTCCTTGGCTACTAGCAACTGTGGAGGAGGGGTGAGGGTGAAGCGCGATCACGGAAGGCTTTTGTCATTACTAAAGGCCTCTTTACAGTCGCCGTTCCTGACCTGTCGCACAACAATGTGATGTCAAAATTACATAGATCTTGCTGGCGTGCCAGGATTTAAAGTGTGCACGACAAAGAGGAAACAGGAAGCATGGACGAGTTCGAGGGCAACCGGATGCCAGTACTCTCAGAGTGGCTGCAAGTCTCTCTTGTAAACTTACTGGGTTAAGATGAGTTCTTTTATGGTGAATGAAAGGCTTGATCTGATAAAGTAGGTCATTGAATCGAATCGAAACATTAACGTCAATGCTGCTGCCAGTTCTGCCGTTGTTTAGCTTTTTCTTCTTTTTCTAGTCCATAGAAATAGCAAAGGCGGTAGCCTTTCCTCAGTTGCGACACCACTGTTCAGGAGAAGACTGCAACTAGACCACCACGCGCAAGTATAAATAGGTAAGGCGCTTGCATGACGTCACACTGTCGTGCGACAGGTTCAGGAACAGTAGGTATACCGCTCACTTTAGAATTCCTCATGGGGGAGACAGAAACTATGCACTATAGCTTTAAGTAAAAAAGCCTATATAACTACAGTATGTAAAAATACTACTCAATTAAAAGTCCTGCATTCAAAATCGTACTTAAGTAAAAGTACAGAAATATTATCAGCAAAAGTACTTGTTCCATAGACTGATATATTATTCTGTGACATTATTAGATTAATACTGATGCAACAATGTTTGCAGTTTTTAGCCGGTCGAGTGGTTGTTCATTTTTTTAAAGTGGCAATCTCGAAGATTTTCATTTAAATACATTTTTAGTAAAGTTATCTATTGCCAAATTAGGTAACACAATGCAATTACTGCTAATGCAAACCCAACAGTTCCTACTGTTGCAGCTTCACATTAAAAGCATTTAACTGGCGAAACAGGAGTTGACTATTATTATGACGTAGAGACAGGAAATGCAATTTGTTTGTTAATAAGCTTGACACTGACAGTTATCATTCATCACAAATACATCTACAAAACAAGACAATAATTTTCGGCAGATCAGCAGATCAGTTTGACCTATTGCAGGGAGTAATAGAACAAGAAGGATCAGCCACATTGAGCTGTTATAGGAAGAGCAGCAGGTGATAGGCTGCACACCTCAAACTTCTCAGTGAGGTAACTAACTTTCACTTTGGCTGTTCGCAGCCTTATGCCATGTGCAGCATAAAATCAGATCACAATTGCTCACAGAATGATGGAAAGAGCCAATTATTGCCTGACTTCTTCATTAAATTGACAATAGTTTGGTTTGATGCCCTATGTATTCTGGGACATATAGTTTTTAGACCCTTCCCAATCTAGGAGGCGGGCCTCTCCAAAGAGGAACAAGATAAATCTACGTCAGCGTAAAATGAAAAAAAAAGAAGACAACAAAGTTCTGCAACACAAATCTGTTTTCAGTATTTGGGCATTTCTCTCATCTTTGTTTTCTTGTGACATATTGGAGAATTCAACAATTTGTTATTAAATGACAAAATATGTCGTTTGTAACTTCACTTTAGAGCATTTTCTGATCTCACAAATAAATCCATACTATGTGACAATGCTATGGTTAAGGGTTGGTTAGGTTCAGGGACAAAAACGACTAGGTTTAAGGAAAGATCATGGTTTCGCTTAGAATAACTACTTTGTTAAGGTTAGGATATTAATCTTAATTAATGTGGTGGAGGTTTTGGAATAGCCGCGGTCCTGGTTGAAAACAATTAACGCTGGCTGTCGGTTAAAAAAAAAACAGTAGTCTCTCGTTTTAAAATTCAAGGTTTTGTTGAACCATCCATCCACCCCGACCTCCTCCCTGCATTACTACAGCTGCTAGAGGGCTTTGTAACTTGAATGTAAACATATGTCATTTTGAGGCACTTGTTGAAATGACTAAAGCTGTTGTTTTACTTGGGAGCCCAGAAATGTCTCTTCGGTGGAAGTGCTAAAAACTCATAGACATCTAAAACATGACAAGGGGCTCCAAGAAGTTTTATATAAATGTATTGAATTTTATCAGCTTTTGGTATGTTTTTACAATGTAATATGTCCATCTGCAAAGTAACTATAGCCGTAGATAAATGTAGTGGAGTAAAAACTAAAATATTTTCCTCTAATATGTAGGGGAGAAGATGTATAAGTACCTAAAATGTGTAGTCAAATAAATGTACTAAGGTAGTTTGCTTTAAAGCAGCCATTTTAGAAGAATGATCCAACAACTGATATTTCTTTTTTTCAGTGCAGCTGTTTCCACACAATAATGGTACTTATGCATAAATGATAATCACATTTCCTCACTATGGCCCTTGGTGACATCCCTGTGACATCCACTGTGCTTATGTATAAATTATGTCCACATCTATTTAAGTGTTACTCACTATCCCACTTTATGGCCCCATGTTCTGTACTTTTACATAAAACTCAGTCTTTCACTGTACGCCACATTACACATTTGTATACTGCCTATTCAAACTGACATTCATTTAACATAAATGTGTGCATAATGGTTCTTATGTAAAATAATAGAAACTGGTGTGTGTGTGTGTGTGTGTGTGTGTGTGTGTGTGTGTGTGTGTGTGTGTGTGTGTGTGTGTGTGTGTGTGTGTGTGTGTGTGTGTGTGTGTGTGTGTGTGTGTGTGTGTGTTTCTTTTCCAAATCAAATCATAGCTGTTATTTAAAGCAAGGTTGAAGTGATAATGTTGTAATTCAGGAGTTAATTGACAAAGCAACATGTTATATGCTGGGACTTACATCATACATGAGCCACATGAATTTCTAACTTCTTCCACCGTCATGACAGTTTTTTGTAGACATTGCACTTACAGAATTGATACAAAAACCGCATTATCCTTTAAGCTTTTACTAAGACAATTTGGTTCACTGAGATAGCCATAATACAGAATATCAGACTTTACGGTCATCTGTCTGCTAAGGTGAAAGTGTGTACTCTGAGTTAATTGGCTTCAATATGGCATAAAGCAAGCCTTCATCTAACTCATGCTTTCCTAATCACACTGCCCTGTAATAAGAATATCAGAAATCAAATTAATGGTGAGAACAGGTCTTGCTGCGGGCTGGCGGGGTAAGTGGGGGGAAATATCCTCAGACTGAGATAAAATGTAATTTGGATGGAGGACAGAGGAGAGGGGAAATGTTCTGAGGGAACTGGAGCAAGCATCTGTCTGAAACGAAGGAAATGTCAGGTCCTGTTAATCTTATCTGAATGGTTGCCTGCTGACGTGGACTTAATTTTACACAAGTGCACACCTGCTAACTTGCGTAAGTGCACGCCAGAGTGACTGTTCACACATGCATGTACATACATATACATGCAGTGTGGACTATGGTGGTCTTGAGGTACCAAAGGCAACAACATTTGACAAAAAGCAATAACAAAATAGAAAATACAACATTTCTGAAAAAACAGTTTAGAAAACACAACAAAACTGAAAACACAACAACAATTTACAAAAAAGTAAAGGTATGACCAACAATTCTTCATGATTGGACTGAACCCAAGTCAATTCAGAGTTGACGACCTTTTTTGAATGTTGTTGTGTTTCCTGTTTTGTTGCTGAGGTTTCTAAAAAGTATATTGTGTTTGATTAAATGTTCTGTTTTCTAAACTGTTGTTGTGATTTGTTAATGGTTTTCTAGAATGTTGTTTTCTATTTTTTTATTGTGTTTTGGCCAATGTTGGTGTTTTTTCATACCTCAAAGACACCATAGAAAACACCACCATCCTCATAGACCATGACCCACAGCTCACCACTCAACCTGTGTACACACATACATTCTTATTTCCTCAAATAGGAACATTGAGATGCAGCAAACATAAACAACACACCCTTACCTCCCACATATTCCCACACCGGCGTAAAGACGAACAACCACGCATTTACAACTAAATAAAACACACAACCACATACACACACATCAGAAGAAGGAATAGTAAGGGTGATTCTGTTGATAGGCTACATCTCTGTTCCTTCACCCACCCCCATTCCCAGAGAATTACCCATCATTGTCAGAGGCGACAGGCAGAGAGAGTGAGGAAGAGAAACATGCTATGTGAAATAGGAAATAAAGTGAAGAGAAGAAGTGGGAGATGTGACAGCAAAAAGGGAGACTAGTGAGAAAAGGGAGAGGGAGTGCCACATTTGCTCATCCTCGGGCCTCTGGAGCACAAAACACATGCATGGCAGCCTCCAGCTCATCACGGGACAACAAGGGCGGATGCAAGAAAATAAAAAAGGGTGGCAGCAGATTCAAATGAAATATGAGATAAGAAGATCAAACTGTGACGAGGGAGTAGAGGCGCAGAATTACAGAGTGAAGGAGAGTAGAACGAGGGAAAAGAAAACATGATGGGGAACGTGATGCTCCCAGTAGCCACTGTGGTGGGTCTTTGACAAACTCAGGGATATTCAGGGTGGGAAAGCAGGCTAAGCTGCTTTGAACATAGATTAGCAGACAGCCACACAAACAGTGAGTGATGTTAACACTGAGCTCTGCAATGCAGAGTTGCTTCTATGGTTCATCCATGGTCACATGCAGGTTTTTTAAAACCTAAAGCACTAATGTGATGTTGATATATTTAGCCAGTTTGAGATGTACAGAGTAATCATATGCTTTGTGCTTTATTAACACATGGATTACGATGTAAAGCAGAAAATGCAGCAAAGGTTATATGGTAATAAGTGGGAATCAGCATAGACGAAGGAATTATGGGCCAGGAGCTTTGGAGGGGATAAACCTTTAGGAAACATGTTGATTGCAGTTCAGGCTATTTTGTAGTTGATTAGCATAGGGGTACCGTGGTGACGGTGCTGCCACATTAGCTCATTGCTCTACACACTTGGCTTGGAATGTTCTGTGACATAGGAGTGCAGCAACATGAGGGGAGGTTAATTTCAGCAGTCGAGCAGATTAATACATTTGGGCACAATGTACAGTTGCTACACTGGTTTGTATCATAAAAAGGCATGGACTACACTTGCAAACTGTCAATCATCAGCTCTGGCTATAATGCAGCAGCCTACAGATAAGGCAAGAGGAAAAAGCAGAAAATAAAATCTCTCTCACTGACAAAGTATAGAAAACCCTTCTCAAATGTCTTTGAGCAAGATAACTTTTTAACAGTCTGCAACTCCAAAACCAGATCTCTTATGTGCAGCAGTTGAGGCGAGGCAATGTTCCCTCGTGTCACACCAGTTGGATGACTTGAGTGAGCACTGTGCAGCGCTAATTTCCCTGCCAGCCCAGGGCACAAAGCCGGGACTACATCCTTAGCATTGCTGCAACCTCGCCTATCTACACACAAGCTTTTTTCTGTCCAACAGCTACCTTTTATGACCTTCGCTAGGCTCCTTTGTTGTTCCCTCGCTTCCTTCTGTGCTGCTCTGATGTGAAAACAGCACTGAAGCTCAGTAATTTGGAGTCAGAGATAAGGGCAGGCAAAGGATATTACTTGTGGGTAGACAGTGATTGAATCAGCTCCAGAGGGTCAAACACACCTAAATGACAACTCGGCGGAAACCCAGGACCCATTTATTTAACTCAGAGAAGCCTCAAATGATAATGGTAGTGTAGGGGGACGCAATGATGAAATGCATCGTAGCAGAGCTGGAGGGAAGAGCAGGGAGGAAAACAAAAGGACGCCGGAGCTTGCATCACGCTCTATGATCGTGTGAGCCTAATTTATGTGTAGGAAGGAGACTGAATAGTACAGTGATATTATTATTATTATGGTCAGGTCATTTAAGGGCATTATGGGCACAGAAAGCATGCAGAGACAAACTGAAGTCTTGTGTCTCATTTTCCATCCAAAATGTGTTTTCCTTCCAGATGTGGCTAAGCAGACAGGACATTGGGGTCAGTGGGACAGATCAGTGTCCACTGGACCACAAACTAATTGTCTAAGCACACACAATTTGGCCAGCAGAACAAGCTGTAAACTAAAAAAGTTAATATGACGATTGTGGTACCAAACAGTTGCATTACACATCAAGTACACATGGAATATCATTAGCATACATTTGGAGTCATGTTTTAGGTCTTCCGGCTAATTTAAAGCAATATTGACTCTCCTTTTAGTTCTATTTTGGTCTCAACCAACTCCTCAGCAAGAAATCCGACTCTTTAGCAGCTAAATGCTTCACTATGTAACCGTGTCTGACTGCTGAGCAGGTAGTGTACAGTGTTGTGATTGTGCTGCAAAGCAATTTCCCCACAGGGACAAATCTCTCTCTCTCTCTCTCTCTCTCTACATATTGCATGTTTGTCAGCTCATCAGTATGTGTAACTGACTTGTTCAACTGCAATGTTATGCTTTGCAGACAAGACAACATTTCAGCCACAATGCTGATTTATCCTCTGCTTTTCTTCGCCTCACTAAGACCATGCTTTGAAATGCAGTTGCTGAGTTTGACACAGTTCAGTAGATGACACCTGGAGTCAGAATCAATGGACTTAAAAAAACAAAACAAAAATAAACAAAGACACAACAGCTCTGATCAAACCCCTGGGGAATCCTCCTGAGCCCTCTGGCACCTTTGTTTGTGTTTGTGTGTGTGTGTGTGTGTGTGTGTGTGTGTGTGTGTGTGTGTGTGTGTGTGTGTGTGTGTGTGTGTGTGTGTGTGTGTGTGTGTGTGTGTGTGTGTGTGTGTGTGTGTGTGTGTGTGTGTGTGTGTGTGTGTGTGTGTGTATTACATGCTTGGGTGGAAAATTCCTCTTTTACATGAAAAATGCACACATGAATGACCCCAGAAATGACAAATAAGCATGAAAAACTCTCCCAAAAACAAGACCACATAATCTCAGAAGTCTGTACCTCTAATCAATGAAAACAATTCAAAGGCAGGAGTAGTCTGCTTGCATGCTTGATAGTTACCCAGCGGCGAAGACGTGATTGACGTGGCTGCAGGATCGGAGCCTCCCTGGAATCGAGCCAACGCTTCTGTGGCTGCCCTGCGCTGGCGGAGGGGGGGGAGGGGTGGAGTAGGCCTGGATGTGGAGTAACGGCAGCAGAGACCTCCTCACACAGGGTGAAACCTACAATACAAAGAACAGGGTCAAAAACTCCTTTCCAGTGGACTGAAGGAAATTTGATAAGAGGCTGAAAAAGACACACCATTTAACAGCTGTCTTTTAGAGTTAAATCCTTTATTGTCGCTGGGATAAATGCCAAAGTCCCTTCTCAGCCCTCTCTTTTCCCAAGCCCAATGACATTCAGACCTAGGAGCAAAGCAGTAACAGCATTGGTTTTCTTGAGCATAAAGTAAAGGTTTAGGGCAACCTTTGAGCAAGATAGACAGAGCAGGGTGGCTGGGCTCAAACTCAGCAAACCTTTGTGACTCTGGCCCCATTATTTATTATGAGCAGACAGCACACTCAAGACTGGAATAGAAGACTGCTGAGACGCTGGGTGCTAGCCGCTGGTAGGAAATGGACTCAGGCGACGTGGGAGGAATGCCAATGAGTGTCCCCTTTCCTACCTGAGATTTCATTTGCTACTCTGGCACAACGCTGCCCTGCAAAGCCACTTTATCCTGGCCTCAGGTTTGATGGCAATGTTAACAGTCCTTTCTCTGATTCCAAGCCTCATCCTGACCATTAACCAACTCTAATAGCTGCATTAATCCGCTTTGATATGGCCCGACCAGGCAGGCTCAGTGAAGACAGACGTTCTTGGAAACGAGGGCTCTTAGAAATAAGAGGAAGATATTCAGCGAAAGGTTTGTCAGCAAACAGGTTCCCCTTAGAGGTGTGTCACATTTCCAATGAATCTAGTGGGGGAACAGTGCAGAGGTTGGCAGGGGAAAAAAAGAGCACTTCCTAACAGTTCAAAACAGATATAAAGGTTTAATGCCAAGCTTGCAGCAAGCAGCCAGCAGAAAGGCAATGAGCTGAACTATTTTCTGAGTAGTAAGTGGCATTCATAATTCAAATTATAGTTTTATATGAGGAAATAGAAGATTTCTTCACCTATTGTCTTCCTCCTGTCTGTAACACTTCTACTAAATTAATGGCAAATCTGTAGACACTGTGGGCTTGTATGTTTATTACATTTGTGTGGATGACAGAATATTTCATTGGTTTAATGCACTCAATATGCAAAACTCTTTGTGCGACATTCCACAAGGGTGTCAAAATGAAACTGGCAACTGCAAGAGACAAAGTGAAAGACAGTTTTCAAAATCATAATCCAGCACAACTACTGCAGATTTTCCTTATCAGCCAATTAAATCTCCTTGTTCACCTCAAATAATCGAAATGTAATAATATGAAGATATCAATGTGATGAAATTTGCCATAGATATTCATTCAGTTACAGCCGGACCACCCAGAGGGAGGAAAAAACAGGGACCAAAAGAGATAGAGGTTGAGCGAAGAAGACATGATGTGGAGCAAAATGTTGAATACAGACATTATACATGCACAAATAAAGCAAGAGGAGAAACTATATTAAGCTGTTATAGCAACTTGCCTCTAATTTGAAACTGCTAAATGTTAATTAACAGACGGTAAAGAAAGATGTTAGAAATATCAATAAACAGTTACATTTTCCTACTTACAGTAGCCTATAGAAAGCATGCACAGAAGGAACACACAGATGTCGGCCAATCCACTGAACAACATAACAATGTCACTTTACATAAACATGTAACTTGCACTGAAACACAAATGAGAGCGTTAAGCCATAACCACAGTAATGGCAATAATAGCTCCCCCAAAGAATAAATGTACACTTTACTTCACTTTACTAATAAAATCACTGCACTTACTGCTGCACTGGAGACTGAAAACAATATGAATGTTGCACAAGGAAGATCTTTATGTGAGTGAAAGAAAGTTCAAGTATCAAATGTGCAGCCTCTTCCCTCTGTATACTTTCTATGTGAGAAATCAAAGTAGTCTATATCAATTGTCTTTCCAGGTTATGTTGATGACAAAATAAGGGAGCCCCAAGGCAGTGTGCTCAGTGGATAAATTTAACCCTGAATATGAATATATATATATATATATATATATATATATATATATATATATATATATATATATATATATAAACATTCTCAGTAGTGACAAACCTTTTTTGAAATTGGCTTTAAACTAAAAAGATAAATGCAAATATACTCCTACTAGCTTTTCATTTCTTTTGCCTCTCTTATCCCTGTGGTACTCTACAAAGTCATTCTCAGATCACCCATTTGATCTAAAGTTATTAACAACTAAGTCAGCCTAATGCAGAGAGGCAAAGTCTGTGAGCCTTTATTCTACTAGTTTTGTACAGACACATAGAGGCCTCCTTAATTGTCTTTTCTAAAAACATTAATCATGAAAATTGTTTTAAGTTAGATAGATATATATTATGTAGTTCTGTACTGGACACTAAAACTGAAACAACTTGTCATTTTAAATCAATTATTTTGGATAATGTCATTCAGTTTGAGGTTTAGTTGGCTTGTCTAAGACTAATGGATGTTACATTCTAATACAATATTGTTTTATGTTGTTTAAAATGGTGAGATGCTCTAATGTTCCTGTCCAGTACAGTAGTATTATATAGCTCAGAATGTGGAAATAAAACCCTAGTATAATGTTTATGACCAATAAAAGAAACCCTTTATGGGGATAAAGAAACAGAAAGCTAGTGGCCGGACTTCAGCCTTCTACAGGTGTAAATAATTTATTACATAAAGCTTTCTTCCCCTGCCTGTCAGCTTTGCTAGATCCTTCAACAGATTACAGAAGTCAATCCAGAGTGGCTAACATTTTTTGTGTGTGCACTACAAACCTCATTAAGGAGGTTGCTGGGGGATATACTGTCCCTTAAATTGAGCCGGGGCTGTCGCACAAGGCCTATGCTCTTCTACATCATCAGGGGACGCTTAACATAGCATATCTTCAACAATATTTTCACACTTTTCTCAGTCTAAATAATCCAAACAATGACACATTTTTTCGTAGTTATAGAAAACATAGTCCTAAATGCGGTGATAAAAGAACATCCGAACATCTGAACTTTTACGGATTTCCTTTTTTGGGGGGTTCCATTTTTTTGTCAATAGGTTATCTTAAAAGCTTCCTAGCAGATCAGCGACTCAGTCTGGGCCGCAGTAATGCATCTAACGCTGGTTGCGAGGCTCCATAAAAAAAGAAGATGCACCTCAGTGCCTGAAATGGGCCTGAACTCACAGGTAGTACCTGCACTTCTGATTTATGTCGACATGAGTACTGTTACTTCTTACTGAGTACCGCCACCTCCTGCGGTGAGTAGGTAAGCACCCCTGAACACCTGCGAAACGGCATATCACATAGCAGCTTAACGCTGAGAAAATGGTGCTAAAAATGTCCATGTTAACATTGATAATTGTATTGGGTAAACATTATTAAAAACCTTGGTCGCTTTAGTAGATCAAATAAAACTATAATAATAATAATACATTTTCCTACATCATTGTGGCTAATTGTGTCAAATACATACAAAACAAATTTTAAGTGATATATTACCAAGACGTGTATAAGTATACGCAAGACGCATGCGTGCACTGATGCACCTGAAAAGGCCTCCCTATTATTGTGCGACTTAGGTGAATCCAAACAAACCCTTTAATACCAAAATCAGACAATAACACAACAAACTAATAGATTGAGGCAGCAGTACACCAGCAGCTTACAATTTCGGCAAGGTAAAATTACAGTTTTTGTCAAAAGGAGTCTGGTGGCTTTGAAGAGAGCATAGAAATAATTGCTTCAATTCATCATCAGAAAGGGCTGTATAAAGGTAAGGTAAAGCAGTGAAAGTATTCTAAATATAGCGCAAACCTAAACTGATATTAATTTTTTTGTTGGGGGGGAGGGGCTTTTTTTTATTAACATGTTCTTGGGGAAATAACGATACGTACTTTAACCACAAATATTGCTAATTGCATGTATTACACAGAGTTTTCGTTAAAAAGCTAATTCATATTTTTTCTGGACAACAAAAATCACTCGCTTCAGGAAAGAGAAAAAGCCAAATATCATGTCCTTGTCAGATATACATATACTGACAGACAGCTAGACAAACGGAAAGACAGAGCGACGGTTAGACCTTAAGTGCAGCTCTGTAACTCTTTCTCACAACAACACGGACACTAACATGATGTATTACTGAATTCTAACATTCCCTTTCTGTTTCTTCCTCACTTCCCCCGTGGCACCCACTGACCCTGAGTGTTTAGCCACCTCAAAAAAACGTTTCAAAATGGAAACAATCTATCCAGGCTTTCATGTAGGACACCAGGTTGTCCAGGTTGTCAAAGAATCTCTCTCCATAGTGGATAAGGGGCACTCATTGCCCTGAGCAATTGCACATGCATCTTCCTGCCAGCTTTCCCCTACCAGGATAGGGGTATGAAAGTTTAGTCATATAGCTGCAGAGGCTGCTTGTCAATTTAAATAGGACAGCACACTGCGGTGCACTTCAACCACACAACACAATTTATCATCCACAGTGTTAACCCCTAACTGTCACATTCATGCTGGCCAGATAATGAAGCATTTTGTCATTGGGAATGAGTGCACTCATTCAGAAAAGTCTCAGTGATGTTCCAGAGGCATGAAATGGCTTTTGATGAGAGTGGTGCATTATGGGTTTGGATTGACATAATTGAATCAAACTAATTGGAACGGACAGGAGATTAAAATGTGGTTGTTGGTCACCAGAAACAACTATCAACCTATTGTCAAGGAGAAAGGGTTGTGCTAACGTACATTCATAAATCCTACATAACATCGTCCACTACCCACAGGACATCAGACTTACTTATTGATGCATGCACACAGTAGTGTCCACAAACTTGTGAGGGGAGAAAGGAAAGTGTGAAGCGTTCCACGTTTCTCTCTCGCTCGAGACCGCTGTGTCCAAGCTGGGGCGCAGAGCATGACCTTACCGCATGCTGATACGTTACAGTCTATGTACGTTACTAGTCTAGGGAGAGCAAGCTGCTACTGACAGGGAGAGAGAGAAACTGTAAGAGGGGGGGTAGCAGTGCTACTTGGGTTACTTGGGCGGAGTGATACGCTGCAGCTCTGAGCAGAGCTGCAAGCATATCACTCCGCCCAAGTAGCGCTCAGCAGAGCTGCAAGCGTATTACTCCGCCCAAGTAGCACTGCTTCCCTTTCTGAGAATATAGTTCCCAGTTTGTATACAGTTAGAAGATGGCTGTGTCTCAAGTGACGTTGTGATGGCTGGCCGACATCACGATGGAGAGCCACCATCATGATGCCACACCCCCCACCCTGGTCAGACACACTAATCCTTGTTGCGGGCGCTGAACGGGAAATTGACAACTGCGTCGGTCTTAAACTAGCAAAGACACTTGTGTCAGGCTTTGCGCTGTGCAGAGTGCAAGATAGGGCCCCTTAAAGGAACACGCCGACTTATTGGGACATTAGCTTATTCACTGTAACCCCGACAGTTAGACAAGTCGATACATACCCTTCTCATCTCCGTGCATGTCGTAACTGATGGCTCCACCATTAGCTTAGCTTAGCACAGATCCTGGAGGTAACCGGCTCCAACTAGCCTACTGCTCCAAGTAAGTGACAAAATAACGGCAACATGTTCCTATTTACATGTTGTGATTTGTATAGTCACAGCGTGTACAAATAACAACGTCACTTGAGACACAGCCATCTTCTAACTGTATACAAACTGGGAACTATATTCTCAGAAAGGGAAGCAGTGCTACTTGGGCGGAGTAATACGCTTGCAGCTCTGCTGAGCGCTACTTGGGCGGAGTGATATGCTTGCAGCTCTGCTCAGAGCTGCAGCGTATCACTCCGCCCAAGTAGCCCAAGTAGCACTGCTACCCCCCCCTCTTACAGTTTCTCTCTCTCCCTGTCAGTAGCAGCTTGCTCTCCCTAGACTAGTAACGTACATAGACTGTAACGTATCAGCATGCGGTAAGGTCATGCTCTGCGCCCCAGCTTGGACACAGCGGTCTCGAGCGAGAGAGAAACGTGGAACGCTTCACACTTTCCTTTCTCCCCTCACAAGTTTGTGGACACTACTGTGTGCATGCATCAATAAGTAAGTCTGATGTCCTGTGGGTAGTGGACGATGTTATGTAGGATTTATGAATGTACGTTAGCAACAGTAGGCTAATTAACAAGGCTGCTATTTTATGTGAGCTAATATTGCGCATCTGTTCATGTGCGCTGCAAGTGTTATGTTTCTGTTTATTGAATGTGTTATTCGGTGCAAATCTAACCGAGAATGTAGTTTAATCTCAGTAATGATGGTATATTAGGTTATTACTGTCGCTCTATTAAAGGCAAATGTTCCACTGTACTGTCGTTACGCAGTGCATGGACATCTGCACCGTAGTTAAGTGAACAACGCGGCATCATGACTTAGCGTAAACATACGCCTTTCCAAGTGGCGTGTTATCTGTATGCATTTTTAGCTATCCGCATGTATGTCTACGCTGTATACAGCGGATGTAAACATACACGCCACCTGCCTCGCAAGAACAACGTCACACGCATGTAAAAAAAATAAAATAAAGGTTGGGTTTAGGAAAAGAACATTGGGGAAGGCTTCAGTAAAATGAAAAAACGACAAAAACACGACGGCTGACAAACGTCACACGTTTAGGAAAACAATAAACGGTTGGGTTTAGGAAAAGAACATTGGGGAAGGCTTTTTAAAAAAATAAAAAAATTACAATTGACAAACACCACACACGGAACGCAATCCCCACTCCCAGGTGAAAGTACTGTGTTTTACCCAGCCGCCACCCCAACCAACCTCCTTAATATAATACTAAATTTAATTTATATAGCGCTTTTCAAAAACTCAAAGTTATGCGGACTTGGGGCTCACCCAGTAAGAGCGTTCGCCCCATGTTGGCTGAGTCCTGCAGTGGCGCGGGTTCGAATCCGACCTGCTGTCCTTTACTGCGTGTCGTCCCCCATGTCTCACCCCCTTTCACGCCTATCCACTGTCTTTATGTAATAAAGGGAAAGCCCCAAAAAATTATCTTAAAAAAAAAAGTTATGCGGACTTCCGTCCTTACATGGCTACGCAATAGCAAGATAACGTAGGTCAATGGGCGCCAAACAGTGTGGAAAAACATGCTAAAAAGCAAGTATGCGTCTTAATAACACGCAAATAATGCCATACGAATTGGCGTGTCCTACATACGTCATTTCAAGAGATCAGTCTGTAAGTGAAAGTAGGTCAAGTTGTAATTTACTGCCACTACCAGCGGCAGCATAACCATGTAATACTGTCTATTTATAGAGGGCATTTAAATGTATGTCTGGTTGTTTCTGTTAACTGTTAGCCCATAATAGTAGAAAAAAAAATATTTATGGTAACATATATAGTAAAATAAAAAGTACAATATCATCATCCATCACAATGTTTAACTGTAAACATCATCAACTGCCAATTTAGGGGACATCACCCAACCCTAACACAAACTGATATCCCGGACACAGAGTAATTAAGACACGTCTACACTGCGAGTTCAAAAGGTTTATTCCCTGAGAAGAGAGCAGAATTTAAAGTACAGAGGAGGGGGGTCACTATATTTCCAGTAAAAGAGGAGTAGAAGCAGCAAGGGGAAACAGAAACACAGAAAGCCAAAGAGCAAGAGCAAGCTGCATTATTTGTAAATTTAAATTAAGCCTAGTTATAAAGAAAGTGTTTACAAAGTAGAAAGAGTAAAGAGATTTACACAAAAGATAGAGATTTGCAAATCACTAAATTAAAATGAGTTGCACCTCATAAACTAGGTTATATATATATATTAAATAAAAGTACCAACATGTACAAAGCACTAACAAAAAAGTTTAATATATCATTATGGCCCCCTGCTGGTATGCTGAATTCACTTCCTAGTTCACTCATGTGTCTATAAAATGAAATGCATCATGGCATTGTTAGCAGAAAGTAGTTTATAGCCATGGACTCTAATGGCTAATAGTAAACTATACAGTACACTAGTAAATAGGAAGTGATTTCAGACACAGCCCCTGTTTCAATGTTATATAGTATACAATAGAATAACTGGTTCAACACAGAGAATGAACAGTTTGATCAATAACTATAGTGAAACGTAAGACGTGGAGAAAGGACCAAAAAATCATGATAAGGCAGGGGGAGAGAATAGGGGGAAGTAGAAATAGGGAATGAAGAATAAGAGATAAAAAGCATGACAGATGAATAGGTTGGAAATCCTACATACTGGGAGAGAAATGCTGAACACATCCAACAAGAGATCTCAGGAACATGGCAGCAGTCTTGAGCCAACACTTCCCATTAAGCCAAGGTGTGTGGGATGAGAAATTAAATCCTGGGGAGGACTTTCAAAAAGTATGTCAGCAATCCCATAGTAGGTCCCTGACGTCAGTGTTTGGAATAGGTATATTTAGCATTATATAGCAGCTGGGTCCCAGAGAACATATAAACTAAAGTCTTACAGGACAGAGCTGCAGTGTTTTAAAGTTTTACAGCACAATAAGGCCAATATGATTCACCAGCCACCAACAACAACTAAGCTGCTGAGTTGACCTGTATGTCTTGTGGGGTTATTTTACTGTAATTTGGTTGTTAAGATAACATTATTGTCACTTAGCATTGTGGTTTCTGTTCTGCTGAGCAGGAGCCAGTAGTGCAGCTTTGTCTTATGGCTGGTGTACTGCAAACTTTATTGTTTTTCTAAAGCACTTTTTTAGTTCAATTCAATACATTTCAATAACTGCATTGGTCCCCAATGGGGTACTTAAAGCATACACACAGCAGAACAAAGACACACAAACACACACAATAAAGTAATACAATGAGAAGGTAAAGGGCATAAGAGTACACTATAAAGGTTAAACATACTTTTGTGTACTTCTGAATTGAACCCGTTTCATGTTTTGGCCTATAGGTTCTTTAGTACAAATTAAGAGAAATCATACTGCTACTCTATACTAATAACATTTAAGACAATAGTGTATTTCCAATTCATTAGGACGGTCTTTAATTCCAGGCTCAGCGGTTCAACATGACAATGTCCCTATGCACAAAGCAAGGTCCATAAAGAAATGAAAGAAGTTTTCCCAGTTAGCTGTGAAAGAACTTGACTGACCTGCACAGAGCCCTGACCCCAACCCCATCCAAGATTAAACACTGACGGCGAGCCAAACATCAAGAGATCAACCTCACAGCTCGAGAGAAAATCCCTGCAGCCAGGTCCAAAATCTTTTGGAATTACTTCCCAGAAAAGTGGAGGCTATTGCACTAGCAGATTAATGCCTATGGTTTTGGACATTTGATACTGACATTCAAGTGTAATCACTTTGGTGATCCCTTTACTTTTCTACCACCATCATCAGACCAACATTTGGGTCATGACCAAATACCTGAAATAATGATTTCCCCACCAGCCCCAGCTTTACTTTGTGTTTAGTGCTAATTAGCCAATGTTAGCATACTAACATGCTAAACTAAGATGGCGGCCATGGTAAACACGTGTGTTAGCATTGTGCCTACAGTAAGTGCAGCAGCACGGAGCTGCTAATGGGCTGTAGACTCTTTCCAGCTTCAGCTTCAATCAATGTTCGTATTTGCCAATCTCACCATAAAGCAGAAATGCAGAATATTCAGAGACAGCAAAACCATATAACACACAGCAGATTCGACCTACACAATCATCTCTGCAAAACATTATATTAAAAGTATTAAAGTATAACATTGAAATTTCTGAACTGCCATAACTTAAACAAACATGATGTAGCACCTTATCAACAGCAGGACATATCTACAGAACTTCCTTAAAGAGCTCATCAGTTCCCTTCACCTTTCTTGTCAATAAGAGTCAGAGTGTTGGCATAAAGTTGAATACATATCTGCCCACCCCAGCATAACACCTTGGTGCTAGCAGAGGTGGCAAGCCACGCAGAGTGGCCATCTCTGTGCATGTCCTCTCCATTTCTGTCCTTGACTGCCACCCTGCTCTCACATTGCTGTCACTCCATTATTCATACCCAAGCATGGCTGAGACTTGGCCAAGGGTAAAACAAAAGAGTCACAGTTTTTTAGTGAGGCTGAGGCCATATAGTAGGTGCAGCAGGGGTTTGCCCTCAGGGGACAGAGGCTGATGAATACCAGAAGGATGGTGCACACACTTTAACACGGATGGCTGCAGTGTGAATTAAAATCATAACCCTTCCAGTGTCAGTGTTGTGCTTTACACATTAAACTACAGGATGACTAGCAGAAAGTTTATTCTAGCAGTGATGCAGTGACTGGAGCGTACCATGAGAGTGATATTCAGTCTGGTGTGAGCACTATATCTTAAAATGCAAAAGCATGCTCTGTGCAATGACAGAAATATGTTTCTCCAGAGTGAAAAGATTATGTGAGGAGACATGAATGGTAAATGTAGAGGCGTGAGTGTTAAGATTTTTCCACCCACCTGCAGCTCCTGTGAGCCGGGGATCTTGTTATGCTTTGATGCTTGGTTTTCTACTTTTTCTACTCATGTGACAAACAGGTAAATTGTTGCGTCTGATTGGTGCTATTGTTACATAATTAGTAAAACAATCATCACATAATTCATGTCTGAGACAAGGAATCTGTGTTTCGGGCTTCTAAATATCAGAACACATAATTATGCCTCAATATCTAGGCAAAGATCCTTTGAGAAAGGGCCGCTGCCAAACATGGACTCTAAAGAAATATCTTGTTGTTATATATATATATATATATATATATATATATATATATATATATATATATGTATATATATATATATATATATATATATATATATATATATATATATATATATATATATATATATATATATATATATGTGCGTGTGTGTGTGTGTGCGTGTGTGTGTGTGTGTGTGTGCATAGCCTCTAGGATTCCAGTTGTGCTGCACAGCTAGTAATATTTCACATGTGCATTAGTTCCTAGTTATCCCACACGCCTCTGGGAATATGTTGACTGGGCCCCCAGCTCTGCTGCAATACTTTGCCTGAACTTTGAACGATTTCAGTTTCCAAATGGGAGGACATTATACTCTGCCCATGTATCCAGTCAGACGTGAAGTGTTTGCCCCTGAGTGTCTGGCAACTGAGGCTCTCCAGAGGGTTAAGTGTTGAGATTACTTGCAGGCCATCTTCTCTGGTAATGAAGCCTTTCTGGGTACCAAGATGTAGCAGAAGGGGCGCAGTAGACATAGGAAACATCCTCCTGCTGATTGCCCATCTTAAATAGCTTTGTTTTCTCTACTGGGAGACACAACCACAAAACTTTACAGCTCCTAATGAATAATTATGGCACCTTGTGTTATTGCTGCCGCTGATAGTGTGTCTTAGATATCATGGACAATAAATATGACCATTACATCTGTTTTCCCTCACAATAACGGTTCTCCTGATATATATATATATATATATATATATATATATATATATATATATATATATATATATATATATATATATATATATATATATATATAAAAACTTTATTCACAGACTCAAGGTCCAAATAGAAAACAAAACAGCACACACAACATAACATATTACAGGAGGGGTACCAACAAACCCACAAACAAAAATACATACATGCAGACATAATGATTGATGATTACCACATATTACATAAAGGGAACATACATAACAAATATACATTCATACATACATATAAACATACAAATACCTATACAAAATAATTAAAACAATTACAGCTGCGTATTCCAGTGTTTCCAGAGTTGGGAGGTATATCTGGTGTCACTAAGTAAAGGATTGGTTAGGGCAGTTAAAATTGTGTTCTTTGACTTTGTTAGTTGACACATGAATCTAAAATTCCTCAACACAGCATGTAAGGTGGGAACATTACTCGTCACAAACAAATGGCTAGCACTAGTCCATCTTGGACACTTCAACAGGATTGTAAGTGCATCATTGTATGCCACCTTTATCTTATTTATCTTTGCTTTACTGTAGCTGCACCATAGGTGAGCTGTATAAAGTGGAGTACAGTATGCTCTGAAAAGAGATGTTTTAACTTCTTCAGTACACATATGAAATTTGCATGCCAGCATATTTGCTTGTCCATATAAATTTACCACACAGGCGCTGTATATCATCATCGTCACAAAAATCATCCCTGATAATGTGGCCCAAGTATTTTACTTTAGTAACTATGTTTAGCTCTTGCCCTGTCAAGTAAAAAAGAGGGAAAGCACAGCTTCCTGTCAACCAGTCTTACACACATATAATGTCCTAGAAAGATCATCCATATACAAATTAAAAAGAACAGGTGACAATATTCCACCTTGTCTAACCCCATTGGTTACTGGGAAAGGAGCCGATGTTGTCTTCCCCCATCTAGCTTGCATAGTGTGATGGGAGTACCAATAATGCAAGATACGTATTAGGTATGGGAGGGACCCCTCGCTCTTGTAATTTTATAAACAGTTTACCGTGATTAACACGGTCAAAAGCTTTAGATGCATCAAGGAAACATAAAAACATTGTTGAATCATGGCTTTTATACTTGGTAATAAGTTCTTTCAGTGCATATATACACAAATCTGTGCCATGTTTATTTTTAAAACCAAATTGATTGTCAGTGGTTATTATATATTCTTGTAGTCTATCAAATAGAATTTGTTCAAACACTTTAGAGAGTATACTCGCTAGAGTGATTAGCCTGTTGTTTTCTATGCTTGATACCTTACAGGTTTTTTCCTTAATAACTGGCACTAATAGCACAGGTAACAGAGTCAGGTAATATGCCATGCGCTAATAATCCAGAGAAACATATAGCAAGTAACACTGAGATTCTATGGCTTGCATACTTCAAGTGTTCAGCTGTTATTTGGTCAAGACCACACACTTCATCAGGTCTAATGACCACACCATCATTATTAATGATATCACCAACATGATATTCGGCATTCTCAACACACTTAAAAATCTTTCTAAAATGTTTCCCCCACAACTCAGCAATGTTTTCATCCCCAGAGATCCCATCAATGCGAGATGGCAAAGGCATCTTGCCGTTATTGATAACCTTCACTTCCTTCCAGAATTCGTAGAAATCATTCTGCTGAAACTTTCTGGCCATAGAATTTGCCATCATCATCTGCTCATTACTTTTCATAAAGCGTACAGCATATTTAAACCTGGCATTTGCCTTTTTCTTATGTTCAAACTTGGGCCATACCTAGCTTTTCCAGATGATACCCAGCTCCATAAAGCTTCCTTAGCCTCCACATGAAGTTCAGACACACATTCGTTCCATCCTGGTCTAATCTTATGCTTTCTTTTCTCTTGGATGAATAATTTACTGACATTAATGTTCACATAACACAACATAATTAACAGTTCACAATTTTGTCATACACAATAACTATATCACTATGATGTTTGTGACTTACAATTTAAGTTGCCACACAAAATAGCTTCAAGTGGTATATCAATATCACTAAGACTATTATCACTCAGTACGTTACAAATAAAGCTGCCTTACGCTGTACTTCCATAGATCATGTTCTGTGAGCTTTGCCCAGTCCACTCTTCTATTTTGCTCATTATTATCATCATAATCATAGCTAGTCAGCTCAGCTAGACTGTCAAGATGTATTATCATGGAGACAGGTATGTGATTTGCTGTGGCTAGACCATACAAAATCTCAACTTCCAAGCAATCATGAGCATCAGCTGTACATATACAGTGGTCTAGCCAAGATGTTGTTTGCCATGCTTCACTGATATATGTATAACTTTCTACTGGTAACAGCATTTTACTTGAGAGAACAAACTTACTGTCTAGGCAGAATTGATTAAGGTGTTTGGCAAATAGAGAGTTAACATCTGACATATCAGCATTCATATCACCCATCACAAAAAGTACTTTCACTCTCTTTAATGAATGAGCTGATAAAGGCTAGCCTATTAAGATATTCATTTTCATTTTGGTAGCATTCATATGGCATGTAAAAAAATAATAAAAACATTTTTATCATGTACAACTTTAATTACTTGATTTAATTACTGTCCACCTCTAATCGAATCACATCGATCAGTGGGTCAAGTTTCCTATGCCATAGGATGGCCACCCCTCCAGGTATTCTGCCACGCACTATTCCCATACTCAGATCTGTTGTCGACTCACCTGCGCCATAGAAGTTATTATGCACAGAGTTAAGTTTATCTAGATCTTGTTTGGGTAGCAGAGTCTCTTGTTTACATAAAATATCAGCACTCTAAGAGCTTGTCAATAACAAAACATTGCGCTTTGTCCCCGGCCCCCTGTCCAAGGTGTAAACCACGCACGTTATATGACACAACTCTCATGATCTGATCATAGTCCAGTATTCACTGCAGCAGTTGCTCCAGCCTCAGACACATCATCATTCATATTCACAGTTACATTTCTTTGATCCAATGTTTTGCGCACTTCATAGAAACGCCACACAAAGGTGGCCACAGCTGTGGCTCATACATTTCGCTCACCTCATTGCATTCTGCAATTACTTTGAATGAGTTATATAACTCATTCAAAGTAATTGGAGAATGCACAAAGACGGTATATACCGTCTTTGTGCAGTTTCCATCTTTTGGCATGTTACATCACAATGTAGTTTATCTTTGAAGTAACTAGCCAATGTTTCCGAATTTACATCTGGGGAGAATTTTGTTGCAAAAACACTCACCAACTTAGTCTTTACAACCCATATGTTTCCTCCTGCATTGGTTCCAACAATGCCACTTTTCTTCTCCTTCCTAGGAGCGTTTGGTTTGGCCTTGGGCTGAGCAGTATCTCCAGTTAACTGTTGTCGGCGGCCCAGCTTCACTACCTTGCTCCATGCCGGGGTAGCTGTCGCTCCGCTCCTATCACTCGAGATTTCCTCTGTTGCGCTCGTACCCAGAACCGTGCATCCAGGTACATGCCTGGCACTGTCCATTCCCCGGCTCGGGGCCTCCTCGGTGACCCAAGGAGCAGGCTTGCTTCCCCCAGGCTTCTCCGTTGCGTGCAGGCGTTGGTCTAGACCGGCTGTAACTGAATGGAGATCCTTGCAGATATTTGTTTGCGCAGACATAGCCTGTTTCTTGGTTGATACATCCACGCTTAGACGTTCAATTTTCCCTAGCAGGCAAGAAACAGCAATGCGGTTGAATGTCACAGGTGGAAGATCATCCAAATGATGAGACACAAACCGAGGAATGTTTTCACCAGCCTCGTTAAGCACTTTCAGACAGCTCTTAACGTTGTTAGCGTCTTTTTGTTGTCCTTTGTGCAAAATACCGCGTTGAGTGATATTAGGGCAGAGCTCAAAGACAACACACAGCGATTGAACAACAATTTAACTGGGCAACAGAGGTAAAACATTGGTGTCAAACTTGCTGTTTGACTAAACCCTACTTGTCACCTCTTTTAACTCTCACTTATGGACTTTCACTTAACGAAAGTGTTTTCTTCTGTACAACTTGTGAACCTCTCCCTCTATGTTCAATCTTCTGTAAGATGTTGCCCTCAGGCACTGTTCCAGTATCAGTTCACCCCACCCACATCCCTCCATTAACCATCAGTAAGACCATTTTGAGGTATCCTTTTATGTTTGTCTGTGCTCCTTATACATAGACGTCCTTAAAAAGCGGTTGCCAGGTTTGGTAACCAGTCATCAGCTTTTGGTTGCCAAAATTGACAATACAGTTGCCATGTTTTAAACTGCCTTTATTTGGATCAATTCATTTATTATGTAACTATACCACACATTTTAATAATGGAACAATGAGAGAATGCCTTGCAATGTAATTACCCATCCCTCTCAAATAGGGGTGCAACGAATCACAAAACTCACGGCACAAAAAAATGGGGGAATTTAAATGATTATTAAGGTAACTTAACCTCAGAGTCAGTTACTATGGTAACTGAGCCTGTGAACCTAACCTGGTCGGAGCAGGTTTTCTTCAAGAAACCTTGAGTTTCTCTCAGACTCCTCCCTCTGACACAGCGCTCTTTCATTTCCTCATTCATTCATTCATTGTCTGTATCAGGCGCATTTTAGCGCAGTTTGTTATATCGGCATGAATAAAAAAACATTGTTGGTTTATTAACTGTTAGGCAGACTTTAAAACATTGTTTTTTCTCAAAACATGGCATTTCCTTTTGTCGACGATCCTGTTGATGAAGACGCTGTATTACTTGTTGTTAGTTAAACATACGTTGGGAGATATGAGAGATATATTTTTTTTTAATTTCCAGATAACTTCCTATTTGAGCGGTATCGTTTTTCTTCCCAGTCAGTTATGTAGCCTACATAACCTTATCCATCCTTATATCACTAACATCAAACATCGTGGACATGCTCTACATCCCAGCACATTATTTGTGTCACATTACAGTTTTCTTTACAACGTTGGTGATGCGGAGCTTTTTAGTAAAGCCACTGTATAGCAAAGCGCTGCAGAAGAGATTGCTCTGAAACATGCTTTAAACATTTTTTGTGTTCCCTGGACACAAACCAGTAAGAGACATTAAAAAGGATTTACACAGTATTGCAGGTGAATGATGTAAACCCTTTGAAATAAAAGATTATGAACTATAATTCTGTTAACGATGGTGCTGCAGCTTCAGAATGGGATTAGTAGGCCTAGGACTTTTCGCCCGTAGTAGGCTATTGCACCTAAATGAAATAGATTTGCAATACCATTTCACCAGTAATATTCGGTTATACTTATGATTAAATATGATATACATTATATTGGAATATACACATCTACTCTAGCAGCATTTTTCTCCCATTTAAATCCTCTCTCTTTTACAGCAGCCGCTGTGTTGCTTTTTTACGAAATACACGTTCAAACTTGCATATGTGCGCATGAGTATTTCCGCCGACCCGTTTGTTTGTGGTTGTTGCCATAATGAATCGTAGTATCATGGCTCCATTCATGCTGCCTTTTTAATATGGTGGTGCACGCGCGTGAACCTACTCTGAGTTGATTGAACCAACTCATATCAGCTGTTCTGGAACCGAAAACTCAGTTTCCCATCTCAGGGTAAATCAACTCAGTGTGACATCAGTGTTGACTCAGAGATCGTTAAACCTCCTTCCTGAAACGGATCCCTGTTGTTGGAATCCTCTACAGTAAAATACAGTCACACTTTTACATTGTTCAGCTGTCATAGCTAATGGTAGGCAAACGGGTCTGTTGCCAAGTGTAACGTGTTATTAGTGTTTACTAGCGTGACAGGCAGCGATGCTTCTGTTGCCTCTAACGTTTGTTTCGGAGAATCAGAGAGAAGCGCAGACATTTAAGTGGCACCGTAATGAGGCACCGAATCAGTGTTCCGGTAGACATCGGGCACCAGTGCCATATTAGCACCGGATTTTAATGCGGCATTAACGTGAACAGAAAATTGCTTTGCATGCTGTATCTTTTCACGGCAAATGCACGTGTGGAAAGCAGTCGCACAACAGCTGAAATGTGTTGCGCACAAACTGTTTAAACTTTATGGAGACAACCAAATAAAATATTGACTTTTAAAATAAGAAGTTCCAGTTTTTTAAGTTTTTATTGTTTTTCTATATTTTCAATAACACAAATATTGAACAGGTGGTTGCCAAAGGGGACAACCAGAGGCCACGAAATGGTTGCCAATAGACTCAAAGGGCAACCGTTACTGCCGAGCCCTGGTACCACACAAATCTTCATGCCCCTCATGTCAGCATTTTTCATTCCTATACCGTAAAAGCCATTAGATGTAATTGCATTTTTTATTAAGCTATCATAGAAGTGTGCAGTGTTAATCAATGAGACGGCTTTCATTTTTCTGAGAGGTCACAGGCTTTGTGTGAGGTTGTCTTACAATCGTCCTGGAGGGGTCATCCAGGTCTAATACCTTGCAGGTCAGCATCACATCGCACTCTGGTGATCACAAGGAGGGCTCTGGTCCTATAATCACCCATCGTGCTGCTGTAATGGGCATTCTGTTGACTGTGGTAGATTGTTATCTCACTCTGGTTGATGGGTTACAACATGCTTCGCTATCTCGAGGCCATATTGATCTGACTGGATGGGGTTAAAACTGAAATACTGAAACATAATCTAATTCTGTTGGATATATTTTTGTCATATATGGAGGAACACTGCACTTCAAATTCCTACTAGTTATGCTAAAGGATCCCAATAATTTACAATGATCTCATTTCGATCCTCTGGAACAACAAACCAAAGAATTGTAGTAAGAAGTGTACAGCATAGCTACATCATAAATATTTACTACCCACTTCCAAGGGCACAGGAAGCAGGGAAAACACTGGGGACACATTTGCTTCAGTGCTAAAGAGGATTAAGTTGTCCCCTGCCAAAATCCAAAACAAATAAGTATACAGTAGCATGAATCAACAAAGCTGCTGAACCCTGTTTACTGGTTGTGATGGTCCTTCCCCTCAGGTAAAGCAGAAACACTTACATACTTCCCTTGACACTTCCAGCTAAGAAACATTTAAGATGCAGTAATCCATTTTATTTATGTTAACGATGGTTCACAAAAATGTCAAAAATGTCGCTCATTGTGATAAACCCACAGGGAATTATCCCCTTAACTCAGCCCAGTATACCTAGAATTACGTGCCACTCGTACGACTCAGCACTTTACATCCAGTGCTGGATGTTGGATGGACGTTAAGCATGTCCGACTTGTAGTACGTCCAACTTATGCAGGAGACAGGAGTTTGACTAACATCACAGAAACAACCAATAATGTTTGAGTTTCTTTTTAAACGTAACTATATTTTCCTAACCTAAACTATACCGCTGTTGCCAGTTTTCAGGATTTGTAAATGCAGCTGTTTACTAGTTAGTAGTTTTCATTGAATATAATGAGGGTTTTGCTAAGTCGTCCAATTGACTATCATCTTGTCTGGTGACAGGACTGCTTTATAAAAAAGCCAATTTTCAATAGGTGCTAATACGAACTATTCAAAAACTTTTACATGATATGTGATGTGTACACAATTGTTAAGTGTTACAACCTGAACCAAACCATCTGTACTGTTCTTATTTCTTCACACTTGGTTTTAGCACCACTCCCCAATAGCTAATAGCCACATCACCCACATATGCAGGAGAAATGTGTCACTAAACCACTTAATGTTAATATTAGTTTTCCCTTCAAATGAGTTAGAGCTCCCTCACATTCTCTATTGTTTTCTATACAGCACAGCGTCTTAATTCATTCTCATGGTCACAGCATAATAATAACCAGAGCTTGATATATACTGTATGCAGAACAAAGACAGCCTCCTCAACCCCAGAGAGAGAAAACAAGCAAGTGTGAAGTGCTTGTCCAGATTCCAGGAATTAGCTGCCGAATATCAGTCATCTTCCTCCTCCACAGCATGTAATAAAATGACAGAACAAGATCTATGAAGAGTGTTATAGTATGTGTTAGAATAATGCAAGCCAGAGACAGCCTCCTCCTCACCAATCAAGGGCAGAGAGAGGGGTGCAAACTAGTGCTGATCTAATTGCTAAGGAAACTGCGGAACTTGTCAAACAATTAGAGAGGAATTCTTCAATCCAGCTTTTCCAGTTTTCATAATTGTTTTACCACTACTCAAATGTGTTTGACTGAGGGTTATTATACAACCCCAAATCAGAAAAAGTTGGGACAGTATGGAAAACACAAATAAAAAAAGAAAGTAGTGATTTCTAAATGTACTTTGACTTGTATTTCATTGCAGACAATACAACAGCACATAATTTAATGTGTTCCTCGTGATTTTTATTGTTTTTAAAAAAAAAAAAATCCTATTTTGGTTCTTGCAACACATTTCAAAAAAAGTTGGAACAGTAAAGCATTTACCACTTTGTAATGTTGCCATTCCTTTTCACAACACTTAAAAGACATTTAGGGACTGAAGACACCAAGTGATGAAGTGTTTCAGGTGTAATTTTGTCCCATTCTTGCTGCAAACAAGTCTTAAGGTGGGCAACAGTACGGGGTCTTCGTTGTCACATTTTGCGCTTCAAAATGCGCCACACATTCTCTATTGGAGACAGGTCAGGACTGCAGGCAGGCCAGTCAGGTACCCGTATCCTCTTCATCCGCAGCCAGGACTTTGTAATGTGTGCAGAATGTGGTTTTGCATTATCTTGTTGAAATATGCATGGACGACGGACGTCCCTGGAAAAGATGTCTTCTTGAAGGCAGCATATTGTGCTCCAAAATCTCTATGTACTTTTCAGCATTAATGGTGCCATCACAGAAGTGCAAGTTACCTTTGCCAAGGGCAATGACACAACCCCATACCATGACAGACCCTGGCTTTTGGACTTGTTGCTGGTAACAGTCTGGATGATCCTTTTCTTCTTTGGTCCGGAGCACACGGCGTCCATTTCTCCCAAAAAATACCTGAAATACTGATTCATCTGACCACAGTACACATTTCCACTCTGTGATGTTCCATCCCAGATGCCTCTGAGCCCAGAGAAGTTGAGGGCGCTTCTGGACGCTGTTAACATAGGGCTTCCTTTTGGCACAGTACAGTTTTAACTGGCATTTGTGGCTGTAACTACGTATTGTGGTACTTGACAAAGGTTTGCGAAAGTAGTTCTGAGCCCATGTAGTGATATCGCTTATAGATGAATGACGATTCTTGATGCAGTGCCGCCTGAGGGATCGGAGATCACGGTTGTTCAGCTTAGGCTTGCGCCCTTGTCCTTTATGCACTGAAATTCCTCCTCATTCCTTGAATCTTTTAATTATGTTATGCACTGTTGAAGGTGAAATAAGCAAATGTCTTCCTATCTTTCTTTGAGGAACATTGTTTTTAAACATTTCAATAATTTTCTCGCGTATTTGTTGGCAAACTGGCGATCCTTGGCCCACCTTTGCTCCTAAAGGACTAGACCTTTCTTGGATGCTGCTTTTGTACCAAATCATAATTATAATCACCTGTTGACATCACCTGTTTCAAATCACATCATTATTTAACCAATTTACCTGATTACTAGCCCTAAATTGCTCCTGTCCCAACCTTTTTTGTAATGTGTTGCAGGTCTGAATGACAGGAAAGGATGTATATTTACAAATGACATTAAGTTGACCAGACAACAACATTGTCTGCAATGAAATACAAGTCAAAGTACATTTAGAAATCACTACTTTTTTTTTTTTATTTGTGTTTTCCATACTGTCCCAACTTTTTCTGATTTGGGGTTGTATAATAACCCTCAGTCAAACACTCTAATTTGGGGTTGTAGTAAAAAACGTATAAACTAAAACTAGGTGTAAAACGTTTTAGTTAACTGAAATAAAACTAGACTATACTAACTGAAATTATAGTCTACTTACAAAGCTAAAGTAAATAAAAATATACAGGAAATGTATTTAGTATTAGTCTGGTCAAATTTGTTAACACAAATTTGTTTATTGAGACTGGGATGTCTGCGTGACTGTGAGTCAAGTGTTGTGATTGTATTGTATCTATTCTGAACTGTGTAGATCTTGCCCCTGAAAAATACCCCACCTATATTATATTTAAAAACAAACTAATGCTAAAACTAATAAAAACGTAAACTAAAACCAAACATTTTGAAACAATAAAAACTAAAACGAGCAAACCCACTCTGGAAACTAACAAACTAAACTTAATTGAAAACAAAAATGATATATAAATACGAAACTATAATAACTCTGGTTTGACCAGACGAGCAGGAAGCCACTGATTTGATCTGATTTGAGTAAACAACCCCCGCCACTACACATAGACACAAAGCAAATGTTTGTTCCTCCATTCAAGTAAATACACATCATACTTATTTATTGGGTTCTGTTAATGTTAACTGCAATGTTAATTATGTCTTCCAGGAGCTGAGATCAATCCCTCATTCACTCATGTATCACCTCTTTATATAATAGTTCAATAGTTCAGCAGTACTTATGGATCGTTGTTGTTTTACGCCATTATTCACAAGCATATTGGCGCACAACAGTAATTTCTGCAACCATTTGCACTGTTGAATTGTTGGTAGGACGTATTTATACTTTTTTGTCCCATTTTAGGTATTTTTAGGACACTATAGCATCAATTTCACACTCAGACTTCAGACACTTAAATAATATGAAGGTGGGTAAATACTGTCCGCTACAGGGAATAATTTTGTGCACAGCCTTAGACTATTTACTAGAAGAGAAACTACAAATAAAAATAAATCCTCCATCTATCAGCCTCAACTGCTCTCCTTCAAAGGCAGCCCATATGAAAGAGGGGCAATCCTAAGCACACATTTCATTTTTGGAAAGAAACACACGCACGCACGCGCACACACACACACACACACACACACACACACACACACACACACACACACACACACACATATAGTCCTTCTCTTACGTTTACTTTTTTAATGTCTAAATCCAATCATGGCTGTCGTGTTGAATTTGAAATGAGCTGCTCCTTATCAGAGCACTGCACCCCCTTCCACCACCTCCAACCTGAACCTGTCAGGAGTCTGGATGAGGACAAACCGATGCCAGCTAACCTTGTCCTTGTGCTAACTGTGCTAGCTGCCACAAAGCACTGATGTTACGAGACTTCCTGGGGACTGTTCCTTCCACAAATCACCAGGTCATGTCCCCCCTACGTCCATCATATGTTTCCCAGTGCTTCCTCTTTTACGTTCAGGTCCTTGAAATGCCAGGGTTCAGTGGGAACCATGGCGGAGCTAAGCTAAATGTGGCTGAGTTATGTTGACAGATACATGGCTCCCTCAGTTCCCTCTGCAGCCTACAGCACCCACACCACCTCCCCACAAAACAAAGTGACATTTCAAGATGAATGATATTTAGGAGTTTTATTTTGAGGAATGAAATTAGCCAAGGTTAGGGCTGGGGGAAAAAATCGATTTGATTTATAAATCGAGTTGGTTGGTCAAATCGATTCATTTTTTCAAAAAAATCGATTTTTTTAGATTTTTTTTTAGGTTTTATTAGCTCAATCCAAATACAGTATAAATAATGATATTTATGATAATAAATGTTAAACAATCTTTGTTGCACAGTGACTTTTCAGTTAGAAAAAGGGTTTGCCTTTGCAATTTTGTTTATGTTGATGCACTTTATTTAAATAAATAATAAATATTTTTTTTTAAATATATTTACAGATCGCAGTTATTTTGTTTTAAATGAAAGGGGGGGGGGGGGGGGGAATCGAATCAAATCGTAAATCTTTTTTTTATGAAACAAAAATCGCAGATTCTTTTAGGGAAAAAAATCGCCCAGCTCTAGCCAAGGTTAAAGAAAGAAAAGCAAATGCAATCAGGGCATTGATTTTCAGGCAGAAAATGTCTATGCAGAGATCGATTGGTAGCAATAAAAAAAGACCATAAATAAGGGAGCTTACAGCGTTAGTGCTCTACAACAATACCACATTACTGTCCTTTCATTTTCAGTTAAGAATTGCAGAGTTCAGATGGAGAAATGCTGTTTGATCAGAGGCTTATCCAGCCCCATCTGTTTTACAAAAATAAAAATATATTCTACAGTTTATCAACGTGCATACTTGTGGTGAGTAAGATAGTTCAGCATTTTACTTGGATGCTTAAGTCGCCATTCAGTAGGAAAACGCTATATTCAACTGTCATCGAGTTAGGAACAAGCTCAACCACCAGAAAATCACTACCTGTCCCTGTGAGTCTTTCCACCACCTGTTTTTACTCCTATGGAACAATATTTAAGAAGAGCAAGAGTATAAGTAGATTTGTGTATCCAAAACTATGAATAAATGTGATGACAGCTGATGGATTTAAAAGACGATCAAATCATAGTTATTGATAGGCTGTCTTTCCCCTTGCCTGCTATTCCTTCAATGTATAGTCTGACATTTTGGGAGATAAGCTTATTTTGCTTTGTTGCCGATAATTATATGAGAACATCAAATCCACTCTCATACCTGTCTGGTAAATATGAATATATGTGTGCAATTGTGAATATTATATCATTTTTAGAACAGCTGCACACACATTAAACACACAGTGCAGGCCTCATCCTCTCCGCTGTTGCCAATGCTTTGCGTGTGTGTGTGGTTTACAAAAGCCCTCGGTCAGACACACAAACCAGCAGCTCTTTATACATCCATGACACAGAAGAAAGAGATTGAGACAACAATGTTACCTGGTCACTACATTTTATAGAATCTAGGCCTCACACCTTGCGTGCTATTAATGCCTGGGGGCAACAAACTTACTGCCTGGAGGCTGATGCCAAGAGCAAAATAAGGAAGAAAGAAAGAAATACAGGCAGAGGGCAGGGTCTCTGCAGATACAGACACCGCCACACACTTTTTAGATTAGATTTTTTTGGGGGCATTTTCGGCCTTTATTTTTAAAGGACAACTGAAGACATGAAAGGGGAGAGAGAGAGGGGAATGACATGCAGCAAAGGGCCGCAGGTCGGAGTCGAACCCAAGGAGTTTCCATATATGGGCGCCTGCTCTACCAACTGAGTTATCCGGGTGCCCTCGCCACACACTTCTAATGGGTGATGATTTTAATGGATTACTTTTGTATGAGTCTATACATTGTTTTTAGGAAAGTCCTGCATAGTATGCCTTTAAACATATAACTAGAGACACTTTGTTTTGCAAAAAGGCTGAAAGCAGGGGGAAATGACTAGCCTAGTTCTGTCCAAAGGTAACAAAATCCACCTACCAGCACTTGTAAAGTTCACTAATTAACAAGTTATATCTTGTTTGTTTAATCCGCCCCAAAAATGCACTGTAAAACTGACAAGATGTGGTTTTACAGTACAGTACAATTTCTTGACTGGGCGCAATGATGCCCCTCAGAAAAAACAACTGGTCATTTTTACACTTTGGTTTTTGCAGGGACGTGTAAGATGTTAATTAGTGCACATTACAGGTGCTGGTGGATTTGGTTACCTTGAGCCAGGCTACCTTATTCTCTCTGCCTCCAGTCTGTATGCTAAGCTGACAGATATGATAGTGGTCACAATCTTCTTATCTAACTCTCAGAAAGAAAGCAAAGCGTATTTCCCAAAATGTTAAGTTCTCCCTTAGGCTTTAAACAAGAACTACACTGTATTTACAATATTTTAATGTAGCACATGAGTTCATTGTGATTCATCTGTAATTTAACTATCCTATTTACCATGAGGAAATAGCTGACTTATAAATTGGCCCTGGTAGCAGATTTACATATTAATGCCACACTTCAAAGTCCTCTGGTATCAGTGAGAAGTGAGATAGACATAGAGCATGAAATAAACCTTCTATGACTGAAGGCCCAATGAGATCCACATCAATAGATTTCTTTTATTTAAATAAGAAATACGTAGCAAGCAAAGTATGAATTGTGGTTATTCCACCCCCCTGAGCCAGACATCTTGAGAAGAATAGACTTCTCCACTGCCAATTCAGTAAAGCCTGCACAGCAAATTTCACACAACCATTTTGCGCTTTGCTGATAAAACACTTTTGAAAGCCCAATGACACAGACAATGCCTTCAGATAGGAAAAAGCCACGTTTTGTCCCCCATCCCTTTTCATCAATGTCCCAAATACAACCAAGCCTAACTGAGAAGTAGAACAGAAATACCCTACAAGACTCAAACACACACACACTTTTCAAACACATCGCCTGGCATGCACTGCTGAAGTAGCCCTACAGAAACCCTGACTGTGCTTCATAAATGACTCAAACTGTGAGAGAATCACTGTTCAAGCACTATCTGCGATGAGGTCTAATAGGCATGTAAAGGGGATCTGGCACAATGGCACTACATCGAACCCTGCACCTGTCGCCCTCTCATCCACGCCCCATTTCAATTTTCAATGAATGTTGCTCACTTCATTTCCATGTCCCACTCAAGCTTTTTATTGATACAGATGAATAAAAAGACGTGGTGAGTAAAAGATTGCTGTTATTGCCTCACGCAAAGGAAAATTAGATGGATTATTAAGGCAGGATGCCATAAATTACATCAGGCCTCCACTTCATTGGGTTTAACTGATCTTATGAGGGAGCTGCCTTTTTTTTTATTAAGATTTCACATCTGGAAGCCTCATAATATATCCAGTGTCATCATCTACACCACTGGAGCACAGTCAACTCACAAACCCTGGTTGGTAGACCTTTTCCCCTGGCAGCCTGTCTGAGGAAAGGTTGCTCAATTAGAAGGCCCTTTGGGAAGTTGTCTCTGAGCCCTGACCACTTCTATTGGCACCCCATGACTCATTAAAACAGGTAAAATGTTCAGTAAAAACAGCAATGAAATGGGGAAAGTCTTATTCCTTTTACTGAATCCCCATCGTTTACTAAACCCCTTCTCAACGTTACATACGTAAGCCACTAAGGGCATATTTAAAACCCCTTTTACAAAACAAAGTCAGCTGGAAAATAGTGAAAAAGCCAAACGGAGACATTTCCAACCAACTCATGGTGCAAACGTTAGCTTAATTAGCTAAGTTAGCTAGCAGCAACAGCTGATAAGACCTGTGAGCAACAAGTTTTTATTGCAGCAAGTAAAATCAACATTTAATGGCTCAAAATGAGAAGCCTGCTTTTGTTATCTCTGTCTGAAATCAACGTTGGGCGGTAAATCTGCTGCCGTGATCTCTGTAAACTGTTCATGTGGTTAAGCAACATCAGGCTTAACAAAATCTCTATTCTAGATCTAGTTGATGCCACCTTGTATTGTTAGCTTCAACAGCCTGAAGGACTGAATTGTGGCCTGAGAAAACTGTTCAACTATGACTTGCCCATCACTGAGCCCTTTACCTTTCCTACAACAGCATGATGAGTTTTATTTCTGTTGGCTTTCAGCATTTCTCTGAGGCCGAGTGATGCAGTGCCTTTCATGGAGGAGAGCACTGGCACACCGTCTGCCGGCTCCACACCCACCACGGTCAGCTCCGTCCCTCCCAATCCATCCAACAGTGCCCTACCCAGTGCATTGTCCTCCTTTTCACAACTTTGAAGCACTGCTTCACCCATTACCCTTGGGCAGGAGCTTCCCTTCTCTGGACCACACTGACATTCAGATGCTATTTAGAGCCATTAGGCCACCAAGGTCAGCACTTAACTTACATTTTTACAGCTTCAGGCAGCACTTTTTTTCTTTTTTCTTCTCTTTTATTCATCCGTTATTGTTGTGTTTTGCAGCACACTGCACACAGGGCAGTGAATTGCTCGTTAGCCGGGGCTCTGGTGCCATAACAAGTGCTGAAAAGGGGAAAGTGGGGGAAGAAAGCCAGAACATTCAAGGCGACATTGTTAGTCATCACAGCTACAGCATCTGACGAATTAGCTAGCACCACAGGCTATCCTTACAACCCCGTGGAGAACATCTTCATTCCTTAGAAGGAAGGATGGGATAAAGGCCAAGGATATGTCTGTTTAATCACAATGAGGGCGTTTTCACACCTACCTCATGGACTTTCGGACTTTTCAGTTTGGTCCGGAACAAACTTAGAGGTGTGAAAGGCGCCTCGGACTACAGTCCGGATCAATAGACCAAATTTTGGTCCGATAAAAAGAGGTGGTCTTGGTCCGGACCAAACTGAACCATGGTCCGGTCCATTTATAGTGTGAAAGCATTTTTTGGATGGTTTGGACTTTCAGACCAATTACAGGAAGCTCTGGCAGGCTCTCCTTGTGTTACAAGACCGGGGAAGCCCATTTAAGGAATAGCTCAGTGCTTAGTGTGTAGGCTACATGAGAGAGTGTGTGACGGTGAATGCGCTCAGAGCAGACAGCTGTCGGCTATCAGAGCAGAGAATACATCAGCAGTTTACTTGTTAAGTGGTAGTAAACGTACAGTGTAGTTTTTCGTTTGTCTCTGAATAAATGCGCCAGAAAGAAAGTTCCCGTGTCTTGCTTCTCAACATCACAACAAAACTAAAAGAGCTGCAGCAGTAGGGAAGAGCAGCAGTCAGTTGAAAAAACTCCGACACAGAGAGAGGATACGAGAGGATGGGGAAGCCCGTCTACAAACCAATCAATTATAAGTATCTGGAGACGCAGCTCACATATGTGATGACGGCAGGGCATAGTTTTGTCACGTATAGGTCTTTAGTGCGCTTGCACAACTGCAGTGTGAAACCAAAACTTACCGGATTAAATGTATACAATGCAACAAAAACATGAACCTTGGTCCTGACCTTGGTTCAGACTTTCAGGTGTGAAAACGCCCTGGGACACTTTTTTCAGGGAAACACTGGCTGGCAACCAATGACAGGCCATCACACAAGTATTTCCAGTTTCCTTCGATAGAGCAGTCAAGGTTCACCATTTTCTGCATAGAGAGGTTGACTTGGTCAGGAACAAGACTTGTCAAAAATGTCTGTGGCTCAAAAGTCCAGTGCACAATCCTTCAAAATAAAAGCCATTGGTAAAAGATCACACAAATCACAAAGAACATCCAAATATATCAGACAAATTATCTGGTCATGATCTTCTCCCTATTACATTTAATGTGTTATGTTTTCAGTCTAGGAAAGTATGACAGAAAGCGACATTTTCTTTGCTACCAACCATCATGGCAACAGTCACAATTAATTTGGTTTGTTTACTTTTTGCCATCACAACTTGTTTTTTTCACAACAAATATATTAATGCCAAGAATATTGTTAAATTATCATCTGGCATTTGTGCAATGAATGAAACAGATGCAAGTATGTACTGATTATTGTGTAGTAACACTAAAAAATGTGTTAAAGTTCTGAAAGTAAATTGGGAAAAAGAGCTTTATAGCAATGAATATATGAGTAATAGAAATATAAAATAATTGCATGTTCTGTAACAAGTTCTTCTTCAGTTTGTTAAGTTTCACCAGAAGATGTATTATACTACGCTTGGATTTAATTCCTCCACTCCTATTACAAGGTGATAATGTGTTTTTATTTGTCCTTGTGAAATGATGAGAAAGTATAATGCAGAGTAACTGAAATGAACTCAGCCCCAGTAGCTACAGCTGGGAGCAGAATATTCAGTCAAGTAATTGCATTAAGATTAACATGAACATTTTATTTGCTGTGGTGTATTTCTGTTAAGCCCTGCAGCCCTGTGCTGAGTATCTTTTGTTTCTTTTCTCTTCCCTCTTCAAGATATTTGCCAATTGATCAGAACTCCTGGAGCGAATCCCAGTGTCACATCCCAGCCGAGCAAATGAGCAAGCTGTAAATTAACTTTCATTTCCTAATGACAAATGCAATTATACTGCAGCAGGGGCATGACATTCATAGTTGATGAGCCACTATATCGCACTTCAAAATGTCTCAATAAGCCAGCCATAGACTGTATATAAAGATGGACGACCTGACAGCTCCCCCAAAGTGAAGCCAAAATATCTTGATCTGCCCCTGGTGGCTGGCTGCAGTATAGTTCATAAACCACACCCCCTTGGTTGGCCTACCGAATTAATAGATTAGGTCACCGGTTCACGTGCCTGCGGCGAGGGGGGGGGGGGGGGGGGGGGGGGCACGAGAAATAAAGGTTTCTGGGATCGGTTGATAACTCAAACTTGCCGAGAACCTAGTCACCTGTTTGATTAGGCTACATAGACTCGAGCGGTTGTACGTTACATTCGGTCTCGTTCAGTAGCCTGGTGTGGTCTCCTCGTGACAGCCTGCAACATTCACTTCTCTAATATTTAACTTAACATAACTACCAAGATAACATGACATGTATTTGTATGTGATGTACTTCCCCATCGATAATGTGTGAATTGCCATGAACACAATCATCTAAGATGCACTAGAAACAAGGCTTGGTTAATAACTCAAACTTGCCGAGAACCAAGACACCGCTTGTCACTTGATTACATTAGACTCGAGTGATTGCATGGTTAGATTCAGTCTCGTTCAGTAGCCTGGTGCGTGGTCTCCAATCTACAACTCTTCAACTCTTTCGGTCCAATCGTGCTGCTCGAGGTAGCCCATTTCCTGATTGATTCTACCACCACTCCAGTGGAGGCGCTAATGAGGTAAAAAAACAGGAATGAGTCGGCTCATTGACGTATGGCACTCGATTCTCCCGGTTCAGTGACACGACTCGGGTTAATTAACCGGCTCTTCGGTCAGTTCGTCAACACTACATGTTAGCAGATAGGACATAGGCCAAACTAAAAACTAGTCAAATATTTTTTTTCCAAAGATGGTTTCTGTTATTTTAGGTAGTTCTTATCTCGCTAATGTTTGTTCAAGAGTTCATTTTTCTGATAAGTTTGGGTTTATTAGTTATTTGGTGCTATAAAAATGGGGTGAAATTGACAAGATTGGTCGGGCGAGTGTATGGGCGGGACTCCGATACTGCGGCTCCACCACCCAATCGCTACCGCACAGACTCCAAAGCTCCAAAAGAAATTACAAGATGGCAGTGCCCGTCTCCGTGATATTTTGGTTCACTTTTGTACAGTGGGAGGAAGTGGAGACGCATCTTCTATCTTTATATACAGTCTATGAAACCAGCTAGCAAGCCTTTTTTTGTAAATATACAGCACTGCACTGAGCAGACTGCAGCCCCTCATTGCCTGGCAACTCCCCATAGGCTGTTATTGCTCATTCAGAGCTCTGTGAGATGTCAGGGTTTGGCGCTTATGAAAATTGAACTCCAAACTCAGCTTCAACCCAAGCCAAAAAAAATGCCTTGTCATATTCACAAAGCCGTGAGATTAATCTGTGAAGTGAAGCAGGCGTCAACAAACCTAATGTCACCATTTGACTTATTGACCGAAGATGGGAAGGTGCACGTGTGTTGTGAAGAGGTATAAAAATAAAGTGTGTGTAAAAGAAAGAAATGGATAAAGTGAGAGAGGGAAGGGTGGGGGTGATTGCCTTTATTAAATCCCACCAACATTTATTCTGAACATTAATTTCATTGCGCTATCAGAGCCGTTTCAGGGTTGAGGAATGAAGGAAGAGCAGGAACAAATTGCTTTTAAGTTCTACAGAGCATTCCCTCTGGATGGCACAGACTAGGACGCCTCTCCCTCTAATTAAATCCCCTGTTGTATTTAAAAGCGTAAGATGTAATTAGAACATTTAATTTCATTTAAAAAACACTTGAATTTCTTCCCTCCTACATGCCACAATTTAATTATATTCAGCATATCGTGCAGTCCTGACAGGAACAGAGAGTTGCTATAGAGATGACCACGGCTGTGCTTGCAAATCCTTCAGAGTCTTCGCACAGCGAGCCAAGCACACACACACACACACACACACACACACACACACACACACACACACACACACACACAAACGAAACCACTATATGCAAACAAGCACAAGGAAGAAACTACTGTATCTATCGATCATTTTGTGCTGTAGATGCATGCAAATATGCAAACACGTGTATAAACTGCCACATTCGCAACAGCTCAGCCAGCCAGCAGCAACAAACAAGCACATTATTCAATCAGGTGCCAGCCTCTTGCACAGATACAGGCCACAGGAGATGCACCTTTATCACTGGGAGCAGAACAGCCACCCCCTGTCTGAACCGCCCTCCCTCCCGCTTTTCCTGTCTTTCGGTGTCCTGGAGCTGCAGATTCTGCCCCCCCCCCCCCCCGCCCCGCTGCCTCAATTGGGGTTTTGAAGGCAGCACAGCAGAAATCAATGGCAATGCAATGGCCGCTCTCACAGTCATTAGATACCCTTTTCTGAGGAAGAATGGACTGCATTCACAGTCCTCAATACAGATCAATTATCCTGAACAAAAGCAGCAGGGACACCTCACACACTCACTTTCTGACCCATTTGCCCTTCACTCTCCATTATAACCTCATGTAGCAACTGCAGTAAGTCACAATATGCTTCCACTTGTGGTGCATTTAAGATGCAGAGAAGAATTTTCACTGAGAGATTCACCAGTCATACAAGTGATTTACTAGCTGCTTTACAAATCAATAGTTATAATACCCGGCCATTGGCAGCCAGCAGAATAGAGGTCACATATATTACAGACGGGTCTCTGGGTCATGCAGAATATACAGTCAAATGCTTCAGCGTCTTATAATGCTCAGCTTAGACATGGCTGCTTACCGTTAGTGAGCAGAGAAAAAGTGAAACATTTTAAAAGGCTTAAAACTGGTTTCGTTTCGTTTAGTTTATTAGTTTATAATGTCGTGGACAGTCCCCCTTAATTAACTGTACAGTAAAAGGAGCAGCTTTAGCCTCAACGGCTAATTTCCAGCTGTAGGTGCATCACTTTGAAAACATAGAAAACAACTTAGCTTCTTGCTTTAAGTCGCAATGGTGGTTGGCACACTGAGCTGAATACATTATCACTGCTTAATGATGAGTGGCGGGCTTAATAATAAAGAGAAGTCCACAAAAATATGTTTAAGTAAACCTTGAGATTGGAGTCTGAAAGTAAAAATCACAACACAAAGCATTAAGGTGTGTCAAACAGCTGTGTGGAGTGATGTTATTCATGCAGGGGATTTAACAACCCAGTCCCAGCTGGAGACATTTCACACTCAAAACCATACATGTCAACCTCACGGTGGTGCTATAAATAATGTCAGGGGGTCACCAAAGTAATTACGATACATCATCTTAGAACCATGAATGTTTGTACAAATTATTGTGTCAATCCATCACATTTTTGTTGAGATATTTGAGTCTGGACCATAGTGGTGGGCCGACCGTCAGACCAATATTGCCACGTCTGAAATCCACAGGATTTGCATACAGTGTTCCCCTATTAGGCGGCAGCATACTCCAACAGAAGTCTGAAACCCCCTCCACCCACACCTCTCCAGTGTTGGAACTGCGAGAGCTTCGTCTGACAATTTCTATAACTTTTTGAAACTAACAATCCGACATACACATCGCACAGGTACTGGCAAATGCGGTGTGCAGACGGGAGAAAGTAAGCAGGGTTTGAAAGCTCACCTTTTTTCATTCATTACAGACTATTTCTGTCCCTTTTCATGTGACCAAACGAGTGCAACATCATGAATACCTTCTGGGACAGACTGTCCTAAAGTGTGCTCTATTAACTCTATATTTAAATGATTATCGCATCTAACCCCTCTTAATGAAGACCCGCTTTTCACCCCACCTACGAGTGTGGCCGTTAAGGACAGTTATAAACACTTTTGCTTTCCGACATGGTCAGACAACATGCTTTCTGAGTACACCCCAGCAATAAGACATGCCATGCTGCTTCAAAGCTTAAAGCGCTGACATTATCCCCCCTCATCCCCACCCATGAGTACCTCTCTGGGTGCCTTGTATGGATGTTAAAAGTTAAGACAGATAAGGGAGATAAGCGCGAGCAGGGGGGCGTTCACCAGTTTAATATTCAAATGTGAGCAGGCCTCTGTGCAGCATGGGGCCGACAGGCTCAAGGAACCATCGATATTGAGAGTGTGTGTGTGTGTGTGTTGGCTTATGGGTGTTTGTGTCTCTATGAATATCTACATGGGTCAAAAAATGTCCACAGGAGCCAGGGTGAGCGAGTTATGGTGTGATGTCAGGTCTAATTAGCCAGGCTTGCCTTAGGCTCATTACTCACATACCACTGGGACAAGGAAATAGGGGGGGGGGTTGAAAAGGTCACCATTTGAGCTTCATCTCCTCTGCTTTCTCACGAGGAACGCGACAAGACTTTGATAAGGACGCACGCACCCCACTCAAGACCTCATATCATCCTCCTCTTGCTCCTTCATGCCTCCCAGCGCTGCACACCTCCCACCCAACCTCTATGCTCCAATACATATCTGCCTCTACAAGCACTTGGAAGACTCGGCGAGGAAGGGAAAAAAAGTGTGGGTTGAGATTAAGTTGATAAGATCAGAGGCTTAAGAAAAGAATTTTGAGGCTCTGCTGTTACCGTGGAAACACATTTGTATCCATATTTAGGTTGATTGGAAGCACCCCACCTTAATGATGAAGTGGTTGGCAGCGAGATACTGTATGTTATTGGAAACAAAGCCCGGGAATTTTCAAGATGAGGGCCAGCGGGTAGTAAAACAAATACTTGTTGTAAATGCATCCATCCATCTTCGTCGGTTTATCCGGTGTCGGGTCGTGGGGGGAGCAGCTCCAGCCCCAAACTTCCCTTTCCCAAGCCACATTAACAAACTCCGACTGGGGGATCCCGAGGCGTTCCCAGGCCAGGTTAGAGATATAATCCCTCCACCTAGTCCTGGGTCTTCCCCGAGGCCTCCTCCCAGCTGGATGTGCCTGGAACACCTCCCTAGGGAGGCGCCCAGGGGGCATCCTTATCAGATGCCCGAACCACCTCAACTGGCTCCTTTCGACGCGAAGGAGGAGCAGCGGCTCTACTCCGAGCTCCTCACGGATGACTGAGCTTCTCACCCTATCTCTAAGGGAGATGCCAGCCACCCTCCTGAGGAAACCCATTTCAGCCGCTTGTAGGCTACCCTGGATCTCATTCTTTCAGTCATGACCCAGTAGGGATGGGCATGATGAATAGATAATTGATCATTAAGAATTTCGTCAATCACATTAATTTGTCATCGATTAAAAACTAATGCAGGTTGCGTTGCGTAGTGTGAGTCTTGAAGCAATGAAATGAATTGTCAGTGTGTGGCAGCAATTAAACATTTTACCACCCGGGGGCGTCACAGGCTACTCAGTTACCTGCGAGTTTCCATTTTGATTTCCAAAGTAATCATGAAGAGGTCACGGCGAAGTGTGGTGTGGGACCATTTTGATTTAAAAAACGACTTAGTTCACTGCAAACACTGCGACGCCGTGTATAAGTACAACAGGGCCACGACTCAAATGATGTACCACATCCGTGCATCCGACATCCGACCCTGGTGCGGTGGTGGTGCGTCCTGCTCTCAGTCTCAACCTAGCATCAACTTGGCGTTAGCACGGAGGAGCTGCAATGCACAACGAGCAGAGAAAATTACCCAAGGGATCTGCAAGTTCATTGAGATGGATACACTAGCTAGTTGGAGCCGGTTAGCTCCAGGATCTGTGCTAGGCTAAGCTAATGGTGGAGCCGTCAGACAGAGTTACGACACGCACGGAGATGAGAAGGTTATGTATCGACTTGTCTAACTGTCAGGGTTACGGTGAATAAGCTAATGTCCCAATAAATCGGCGTGTTCCTTTAAGAAGGCCGGCTCGCAGCAGCAGGTTCCGCTGCTTCAGAGCACCGCAGCGCATATATCTTTAAGTTTAGCCTAACCTCCAGTTTAACTGCCACAAGTTGTTCTTCTTGTAATTAAGATCTCATCGAGGAAAAACACGCCATACTTTTTGAATTTTCATTGTGTTTTTAATTCATAAAAAGTTAAATAAATAATTATTTTTAATATAAAAATATTAATGATTAATCAATAGTCGATCGTTAATTCTCCTGGCAATTGACAAAGAAAATTTAATCAAATGCCCATACCTATGACCCAGCCTTCATGACCATAGGTGAGGGTGGAAACAAAAACTGACCGGTAGATCAAGAGCTTTGCCTTCTGGCTCAGCTCTCTTTTCGTCACAACGGTGCGATAAAGTGAATGTAATACCGCCCCCGCTGCGCCGATTCTCCAACCAATCTCCTGCTCCATTGTCCCCTCACTTGTAAACAAGACCCCAAGGTATTTAAACTCCTTCACTTGGGGTGTTGGAAATGGAAATGCATTCATTAACCTGGAGAAAGCCTTTACCAGTAATCAGCTCAGTGAAACGACTATATGCTCATTCAGTTATAACCACCCAAACAAAGGTGAATAAAACAACTAAAGGAACAAACCTCTATTTGAACCAGAAGTAAAAAAATAAAAAAAGATTCCTGCAGTCCAGAAATCAATCTTTCATGACTCCACCTTAAAGAATTTGTCAATCCTGTCTGCTACTGTATTCACAGGAAATACAAATACCTAAAATAACACCATTCCCTCTAGTAGTTTCCATTCCATCTGCTGTCCATGTGTTGCCCTTTGGATCCATTCTCAACCCCGCCACTCCACCTCCTTTTGTACCAGGATGAAACTATATGTAATGCATCACTTTGTCTGTCACTGAACACAAACATAACAATTCTGCTTTGTCTTCACTTGACATATCTGCAGTGAAAGCCAAGGTCATAAAAACATATGGGAGGTACATTGATGACAAAAGATTTGAGAGAGCACAAAACAAATTGAAGCACTACTCAGATAGCAAGTCAACCTTTGAGAGCGCACAGCCACGGATTTGTAAGAGCAGAATTAGATTTGTGAGCGAGGGAAGACAGGAACAGGATCATGAGCGGAACAGATGATTTGAGCAGCAAGGAGGAGGAGGAGTTTTGTAACTACATTTGTGACCGCAATAGGGATTCTCACGCTAATAGTGATCACAGCTGCCTGCGCTCCCTTCTGAATCCCTTGAGAGCAAAGTTAAACTGAGAGCAGAGCATCACCTGTTCAATTTGACCTGGAAGTGAAGGGTCATTCTGTAGACCCTTCCTTCTACTTTCAAAATAAAAGCTGGGAGAGTGTGGTTTCTTTTTTTTAACCAACAGATAAAGGGGAGTAGCATTTAGTATTATATCAAAAATTAACCTGCGTTGATGCTAAATGACACAAATCACATTCAATTTGTTGGCAAATTATCTTGGTTTTAAGCCAATATGGCGGAGTAAATTTTGAGTCAAACCAGTGCCGGAAATGGGCTGGAACTCACCTGTACTGTAGCCTACTGGCACATCTGATTTTTGTCCACATGAGTAGACCTACCGTTACTTATTACTGAGTACCGCCACCTCCTGCGGTGAGTAGGTATGCACCCCTAAACACCTGCATAACTGTGTCTCTCACGTAGCAGCTTATCCTGAGAAAACAGTGCCTGGCGGTCACCAAATCCTGCACACCAGACCAGCAAGCTGCGGCGTTATATCGCGGGTGCAGCCGAGGCAACGTTTGCGATTGTGGCAGAAAAACATTATGACAAGAGGATGATAAAAGAAGTTGAGATTGTGCGCAGCAGACGTTTGCTCTGCGTGCTCCGCTTTTCATCACCGGGTCGGTACCAGCTGCCAGATGAAAGGTCTGGTTCCACAGTGGTGAGGTGAGTAAATGCTTAGATACATTGCTCTTTTTCTACTGACCGGAATGATATTGAGTCCTACATGCTGCTGATCTCTGAAATGAAGTGAGTCCTGCTGGTGACAGGCTAAGACGAAAAAGATGAGAATGTATTGGAAATTTAGTGGAGTGGCAGTACAACCAGATGGGTATGCTGCTAAAAGGCATCCCCAGTGGAACTGCAGCAAAAGCGAAATGGTTCTGCACAAGACAAAAAGAGCCACCAGAGAAATATGGTGCTGTGTGGGGTCAGGCTTTAGCCGGTGGTGGCCATGGCCACCATCTGGCTCCACCCTTGCTGCGACACCTTGAAGCAGTTACTGTGGTCCCTTCAGCATGTCTTGGGACTACCCCGGAGTCTCTTCCCAGTCACCATATTTGAAACAACAGCAAAAGGGAGGCAGCCAGGGGCATCCATATCAGGACATGAATCGCCTTAATGCTCCTACTTAGAAAGAACAGGTGAAGTCTCTAATCTCCCTAGACAATTTCACCTTGGAAAGTCTCTTTTTATCTATGAAATAATCACCGTTTCTGACTCTGTGGTGCTGATCTTCATTATCCTCAGTTGCAAACAGAGGTCATGGTCAGATGAAACCAAAAGGACAATAGTAGAGATGCCACCTGAATATCATCAAACCAAATTAAATTAGCATTGTTCTTCCTGTATCTGAAGTGTGTCAGTTGGCTTGGTTTTTCACATGACCAAACAGAAAAACACAATGTGTCAAAGTAAAAACAAATCTTTATTTGGTAGAGGCAACACTTATAGCCTTAAGTTGTCGATCTTCAGACTGCGTTATTTTTGCCATTGTTTAAAACTGCCCCGCATCTGTCAAGCTGCATATACATCATGTACATAACTAAGCTCCTCTAAAGTGCTATGGTATGTTGTTCTGCTTAACCTATTCATGACCAATACAAACAACAACTTACCAATGGGGTTCAGATTGCAGATATTATTGCTCCAAATCACTCTCCTGAAAGTGTCCGAGTCAACATGAGCATTCAATTTGGTCAGCATACCAACCAAAGTGCTGCAAGTTGCTGCATTTCAGGATAATTGAGTTCTCCAAACTGCTGGTGGGTGAATGTATAATAACAGCACTCTTCCTCTCTCTGCCGCATTCTTCTCCACAACATCATCTGTCCTCCAGAATGTGAAATATGGATCCAAATATCCAAATAACAGACTGGGATTGGAATTGTTCAGCTATCCTTTCTGAAGTGTGGAAGTAATCCAAATGTACTTTGTAATTAAAAGGTTGTGCGAGTGTTTATGACGGGGTCTAATAATTACTAATATCTTCACCTCCAGTGGACGTCCTCATTCAGGCTTTATCCTTAACCAGACCTTAACATCAGTGGAAACAGTTACAGTTACCACTCACATACACTCACAGTTGTATTTGAATCTAACCAGACATGGTGCATGCAGTCCCACATGCAGAAACCAACACTTGCTCATCTCTGGGGCAGCATAATTCCAGAATTGTCCCTATAGGTGTTTTTTTCTTTGTTTCCTCTTCCTTTCTTGTTCTCTCTCTATATGTGATGCACACTCAGGCACAAACTAACCCTTACTCAAAGTGATGAAAAAAACGACTCGACTGTTTCTTTGAATTTCCTCTCAGGACCATATTAAAGAGCTGGATTGAAATGAGCCTTGCCAAATCTCTTGTGTTTTGAATAACAGCATGAAAGAGTACAGGGATAAGGAATGCCAGTCTGAATTCCAGAGATAGGTTTTGATGTTAAGGCTGTATCTATGCAAGACAAAATCAGAGTATGGAGTGTGCAGAAAAAACAAGGCTGGCATTCAGAATGACGGCAGCCATGACAGCTGTAGATAAACAGTCAGGTGAATTGAGGTCAGTGTCACTTCACTCTGTCATCTATTCATCCATCTACCTGCAGCCCTACTCAGCTGATTAAACATCAGTGATTAATCTATGCAAAGATCATGCTTTTCATTTGTCAGACTCATTTGCATATGGACTGAGATCTAAGAACAAATTACTCTTAGGAATCCACTTAGTACTTCCAATCCATAGCGTTGAAACCTTGAATACTTCATCTTAACCAGTATCTGGGCGCAGTGGTTAGCACCATCACCTCAAAGCAAGAAGGTCCTGTTGGACCGACTGTGTGGAGGTTCAGCATTTCCCCAATGTTCATCTGGGTCAAAACAAAAAAGGCAAAGTAAAGAAATAATGATAGCATGAGTAGTGACAGAAAACAAAATTCATAGTCCAGACAAAAAACAACAGTTAAATTAAAAGCAATGGCACAATATATGATGAATAAGAGTAGAGGTAAGTCTCAGATTGTTGTGGACATGTAGCAGAAGGTCTTTGTCTTAAACCGTAGTAAAAAAGTGAAAGTAGGATATTCTCTGACAGAATGGAATCAAGTGATGTGAGAATTTGAGTGACTTCAAGGTTTTGTTAGGACTTGAGCAGCATTGTCCTGATCCTGAATGAGCTGCAGCTGCCCACGACATTTCCTAGACCTGAGAAAAGTCCATTAGTTCAACCTACTGAGGACAAAGGCATAAATTCATTTTTTCTTAAATCATTTTTTTTTTATTTTGTTTGGACAAGAATTCTCAAAATTGCAACTGTAAAATATGCTGCCTTTGTTATTGTTTTATTGTAGCTGTTAAGGAACTGTTCAACACGTAAACTTAAAGCATTGTATGCATCTCTAAAAATGTCTTCTAAAGTTATCCTGTACCTCTAAACTTCCCATTGTCTATACTTAATGTGTTTCCTCCAACAGTTTAACCAAGGTATTTTCTATCATAAGTCCAACACATTTTTGTCACTCTGGGCCTGCTCACTGTGGTGGCTTTATAATTACATTATACCAGCAATTGTCAAGTATTCACATGCACAAACATGCAAGCGTGGCCAGACCGGCTATCAAAACAAAGAACAGAGAAGCTCAGATCAGAACACACACAGAGGGAGTGTGACTTCATTCTCTACTCAGGACGCCATTACTCCAATACATAGCAAATTGTTGTTTACTGCTGAATATTACAGGCCCTTTAATAACACCAATTTGTCAAAAAAAATATATGCAAAAAACAAGTCATAGCCCACACACGGAATCCATGGAAACATTATACTTCTGCTAATAATTACTAACTGCTAATTAAATACTTAGAGCATGAGTATCCCCCAAATAAAAGACAAAGAATAATACTATAGGTGAAAAAAAATCCAGGAGTGTTAATTATGTCTGAGGGGGGGTCCTGTGTTCGACTTTAAATATCCCTGCTGTACTACCTTGGAATAAAGACAAACTACCCAAAACAACTTAACAAATCTGCTATAATGATTTAATGACTGGGAAGGAGAATGTATTTATATGCATTCATACTCCATGACATTATTCCTTATATGTGCATGTTGATTCCAGATCTGAAAACATACGTTTATCACACTTTGCTAAATTTATGTGTACTAAATGTAATGAAATACATCAACTCTACGTGTCTTTTGCAACTTGGTTGGTCAGCAGCAAATATGCCTCAAAAACAGAAATAAGATGGCACTACTTGATAACTGAGTGGGTGTATGAAGTGTTTAGTGAACATCCTGCTCCAACTTATTTGTGATGCAGGAAGCCAAATGAAGCCAAATAATTTAGTCCTCACCCAGAGTCACGCCATGGCAAAACACCATAAATCAAAGCGGCACAGAATCCACCAGCCGGATGTTAACCGATCAAAGCAACATATTGTATCTTGTGAGGAAAGAGAGGTTTCAATACCACCAAGCAATATAGTCGGGAGATGCAAGGTTCCTATCGCACCATGGGGGTTTGGAAGTTCACATTCATTGGTTTTAACGTGACTCACTGCCTCCTCGCTAAGACTGAGCACCAACAGGAGATTGACTCTAAAAATAAAGACCAGGCACCATCAGCATTTCCTCACATACTATACATCTTGCCCTGGCACTGACACAGCCGCAGAGGCGTCGTGCACAAAGAACCAGTCAGAAAACTCCCTCCATCTAAAAAAAAGGCAGAGCTTTGTATGAGCAGCACTGATGAGTAGCAGGATGATCCCACTGACATACTCACAACAAGGTTTTGGGCGCAGTTTTTTCCAATACGAGGATCTCTGAAGTGTACCTCAGGATGTAATATGTTAAGAGCAAAGGCTTACAGCAACATCTAATGGCACATGAAAGGTCAACATGATTGGAGAGGATCTGAAAGGTCAAGCCAGTAAAATAATCGAACATCTGAATCACTGTGGTTTAGTCCCGGTTTATTCCACAGCTCTTGGATCTTTTGGAAAAGAAGCCCAAAGTTAAAATGCTGTCTTAAACTCGCTGCCTTCAGATCCGTGACCTGCTGCCCTATGCCAAAAAGCAGAATTTAACATGAAGAAACAGTCTAGCAGGACAAAGAGTTCTGCAGTTGTGTAACATTTCACCAAATATTGCATAGCAATAAGTTTGAACTCTTAACACTGCAGTTTCCATAGGAACTAAGTAAGGTGGCTATCAGCTCACAAGACAGATTGATGAGACGCTTTAGGCGCAGAAGCAAGACTATTTATGTTCAAAACACAGCCACAAGGCACAGAAAATGATTTGGACATTAATTAAGAAGGATTATAAACCAAGCTTTATGAAACATATTGAAGTAACTTGAGATTTTTCATCATGCACAAACATCACAAAAATAAACATTGCCTAAGGCAATGTGCCTAATCTAAGATGGAAAGTATTTGCCGTCAGAAAACAGAACAAGTAAAATGAAAAGAAGCCAAAGAACACGGCTGTTGTATATGCTGTGGGGGGAATCCACAACAGGAAATTAATTTACTTGACTTGTGTATGGAGATTTATTTAAAAAAAAAAAGGTACAATATGTAAGATTTCTGCTTTAATATGTCTTAAAAAAGACTATACTTATGTAACTATGTTATATATTTGTTTTATTTGAGTTGTGTACTTACACTATCCCAAATGTTTCCAACAATTTTCAAACCCAGAAAAATCTGTAATTTTATTTCTGACACGGGACGTTTCGTTTAGTCACCGGTCAGTGGCGTCATATAACCTTTGACCCCCTCTAGTTACTCTAACTTCCGTTAATATTTACAGTCTTTGGTCAAAACACAGGAATCCAGATGATACGTTTGAGAGTAATTGTAAATCATACAATGTCACAGAAAGAGTTATACTCAGTAACCGTAATACTGCTTTTTTTCTGCCACATGGCATCATTTTGTCATTAATCTAATGCTATTTAGCCAGCTAGCACACCCCGGTCTGTCTGCCTCACTCCCCCGGCGCTAAGAGACTTCAGTTGGGATCAGCGCTGACAACAGCCCTGGGACAGGCTAGCAGCCAGCCACTATCATTACAGCAATCCAAACCCGACCGGTGCTAACAACACAGAAATAACAGCAGTTTAATGAACCATTGGGAAACAGACCATGTCAGACCCCAGGCACGTCTCCGTTAACTTTACCGAAAATCTCCTCCCTGCCAAATTTCTTCCCCCTTCGCATTTAACTGTCTTTACAGTTAAATTTATCCGACAAAAGGTGGGTTAGGCACCAAAACGACTAGTTAAGTTTACAAAAAAGTGAAGGGGGAGATAGTTCCGGGCAGCTGGGAGATCTTCTGCACAACAACTGCCATCGGACGTCCTTGCTGCCGGAGATTCTGCCAGCCATCCCTACCACACCTGTCTCTCAGCGTCGTTGAGTAACATTACAACAAAAACCCTTTCGCCCCGGTGTTGAAAACATCCAAAAAGGTGACATTGACATGTTAAATATATTGTTGGTTTTTTGGTTATTTTTGGTTTTAGGTGCTGGCTAATGTTAGCTTGCTTGCTCACTAACTAGTCAGCTACCAATAGAAATCGAATCAAGAAAAACGTAAATATGTTGGGGAAACTGCAGCTATTTCATTAGAATGACATAACAATTCCACGCAACTTCACGTCATCAAAAGTCAAGTTTACTAGTATCCATTATTTTGATTGAGAAGCTATCACCCATAGCTATAAAACAATCTATGCTATCACCCTTGTTGTCCCAGAATGATTAACTACTTCATTGTTGTGTACATAACTATGATCAAACCATGATCTTTTCTTAAACCTATTTTTTTATGCCTAGGCCTAACCAGGTAGTAGTGGTGGCGCCGAAATCCAACTGTGACCGCTTTGAGGGCGTGTCACGCAGGCCCGGATCGGCTAATCGGGAGCACCCAACTTGTACTTTTTAATTACTTTCCGACAGGAAGAGAGAGGATATGAGAGGACGGGGGAGCTTGTCTCCAATCAGTGACCAATTCACTATTTTGTGCCTGTATTTTGTTTTTTCTTACCATCCTCCTTCCATTTTTTCTTTTATCTGTATTTAAAAAGTGAACTGAAGCTTCACACTCCAAATCTTATACAATTTGTTCAATAAATAAAATTTAAAATATATAATATAAAAATAGACATCACTTTGTCGTAAGGCTGCTCTCACAAGGATCAACAGCTATTCAACACTGCTTAAAACAACTAAACATTAAACAGTGTGATTGATAGAACTCCACGGATGAACCCTAACACCAGATACTGACTGGTTTTCGGACCCCTCCTGGACCACCCAAATACAGTGAAACTGCACATTTTAGAGTGGCCTTTTATTGTGGCCAGTCTAAGGCACACCTGTGCAATAATCCTGCTGTCTAATCAGCATCTAGACAGATTTGTGAACAATATTTGAGAGAAATAGGTATTTTGTGTACATAGAAAAAGTTTTAGATCCTAAAAAATGGGGGCAAAAACAAAAGTGTTGCGTTTATAATTTGTTGAGTGTAAATATCGCCCCTTCCTTTGCTCCCATCCTGAACACATCCCATATAATGGGATATGTCAGTAATGGAGTGAGTGTCCTAAGCAGCACCAAATAAAAGCAGGCAGAATTAATTGCAGCCTGCCGTAGTGACCTTTACCGTTTGATAAATCATAAAGCCTAAGAGACTGCCATTAGGCTCGTAGATGGGAAATGCGCAGCTTTGAGAAATGATCTTGGATCTTACGATCTAGAGTTGTACTGACCCGGCCGGTTTGTGCTTTCAGCACACATACATTAAACGTCCACCCACACATTCATGCAAACTTTTTATTATTGTCCCCCGTTCTGCTCGAAATGGGACAGAGATACCTGGCACTTTTTGTTTGAGGAGTAGTCAAACTCCTATTTCATCATTCAGTAAAAATAAGCATTTCCTTGGTGCTCAATTAAGCTTCAGCAGGAGGAGACACTCTGGCCTCTGGACTGTGAATAATGTAAACAGTCATTAGGTGCTTTTCTACTTCATTTAAAAAAAGGGGAAACCACATTTCATCAGCGTTGTGAAACAATGGCAGGGCTTCTGAACTTGGTGAGTTCTCAATTCTTTTTCTGCGGCTTTTGACTAAATCGTTTAAATTGAGAGGAATCAAGAGCTAGACAACATCAAATTAATCATGTTAGTAATACAGTGTGAGAATAGCAATTATTTTCAAGGTGAAATACAAGGTTAGAGAGTCAAGTGTGATTTTCAAGTGATTTCATCATGATAAAGCAGTAGGGCTTCATTATCTATTAAATACTGTACAATATGAGGTCAGAACTCAGCACGACTGTGTGAAGCCGCTCTATCAAAGTGCTTGAAGGCTGAAATGTTTTATCCATCAGCTCCGCTCAAACAAAATTAATTACATTTGCATTGTATTAAAATATACATATTACAGCACCTTTTCTTTTAGACAGTCAAACACGAATCCACAGTGAAGAGTGTTAAGTTACAGCTGAGTTGATCCACACTGCTCTTTGTTCTCTTAGAAATAAAATGAATTATTTCTGCAATGTGTTAAAAGTAAACATTAGTTCTGTTTTGGGTATAATAAACAAAGAGAATATTCAGAACAGAAAGGTTACAGTGGTGAGATTAAACTGAAATGACTACAAAAGGAGGAAAGTAACAATTTTACTTATGTAAGACTTGTTATGAGGTCATTTGTGCAAATAGACCATTTGGGTTTTTCCATTAGGGTTCAGCAACATGAATTCAAACAAGGTTTTATTTTCTGAGCCTCATATGGGTTTCTATACAACGGATGGTTTTCAACGCTGATACTAACCTTGTTAAGTGGATTGTCCTCATTAAATACAGTTTGTAAGTCACTGTCATTACAAAACACAATGTAAAGACCAACCTAACACCAGCTGAATAGTAAATACCTTGCTTTTCTTGCTTCCCTCTAGTGGTTTAACTTCTCATCTTGCTGCAGTGATGTAGAAGTGTACTCCATGATGTGTCACTGTGATGTCACTGCTGGGTGTGGTTATAGGTTCAACCAAATTTACTTCTACGGCTCACAACCAGTGATTTTGGTTGTGGTCAAGGAAGAAACAGTGTTAAGTTACTCTTTACTAAATCTTCGAGAACAATATCATTACAACTTGCACAACCCGTAAAAGAAAGCTGGTGTTTGAACATCTCCAGTTATAATATGTGAGGTATACTGACTCTTTACACTAATGGGAACAATGCCAATTAGTTCCACAAACACTGCTTTCTCAGTTGAAAAATTAAAAATTCTTACTATAATGGATCTGCCATCATTTTATTGTGTGCCTCACTGTTGCCTCACTATACAATCCAAATCCTGGTCAGATCTTTCGATGCTGGTTATCCAACATGTTATTACGAGGATGTGTGTAAGTCATTTCACTTTGATGGCCTCCCATATTTAAAGCAAAGACAAGAAATCAAGGCAGCAGCAGGAGGGCAACGTGTAGATCTTCCTACACTGTACTTTTAGGAGATTTCTGTGGCCACTGCACGCTGTGAGGAATGGGAAACAGAGCCCAATACAGAGGCCATATATAAAACACACACACACACACACACACACACACACACACACTCTCTAACAGCACTAGAGAATGCATTTTGTTGTTGAAATGATAGGGTTAAAGCTTGTGTTACTGGCACTAATGGCTCTCGTTTTAAAACTGTAATTAGTGGAGTCACTGTCTCTGCAATGTGTGCAATGGTGCAGGTGAGTAAAATGTTATTATGGCCAAAACTGTGAAAAAAATAACACCCAGGTTGAAACACAGGAGAGACAAAAGCCACGGTAAGACTTAGAAGCGTCCTTCAACCAGGAAAGAACAACAAAAGTGAGTGCATGAGTGTGTATTTAATGTTCCACTTATGCAGATTATGATGTTGTTTATACATTTGATGCCTTTAACTATGACCAGACTACAACATTAAACATCATCTACCAGAATACAATACATTAGAAAACCTAATTCCAAGAGAGATTTAATACCTGCTTTGAAGACTTGCCAGAAAATAGTCTCTAGCAGTGTTTTTCCTTCTCCTTCAAAGCCTGAAGGTTAAACTAGGGAGTGGGAAGATCGGATGTCATTTCTAATGAGTTCACCATATAGCAAGGGAGGATTTTAAATTGCCTAAATACTCCGTTATGTCTCTAAAATGATATAACACCAGAGGACCTACAGCAATTATCCAAATAAGCCCTTCCCATGACGTCTGACGTGTGAGCCAGAGCTCAACACACATCCGCTGCATAATATCAACAATGTGCTCCAAACATTTGAAGAAGCGAGCTAAAGATAAAACAAAGATAGAGTTGAGTAGCCGAGCAGTGGAGGACACAACACGGCGCTGATCAGAACATGTCAGCTTTAATTATAGAGCATTAGCATATGTGCTGATGATGTGACCAGCGGAGAGCAGACGGCGAGTTCCAAAAACCAGACCTGACGCACAAGAGCCATCGTCTAACTTCACGAAATAAGGTTTAGTAGAAACAGTATAGCAGCACTTGCGTTCTTCAACACAGTTCTGAAAAGAAGTCGCAACCAGGGGAAACAAACTCAGCAGCAGCCACAAGATGTAGGCTATGTTGAACTCAGGACTGCAGGATCCATTAACTCCAATTAGAGTGGAGCGGCTGCAGAGGACTGCTGATGTAATGTAATTGACCAGAGTGTCTTCTACAGGCTGAAGATCCATCCTGAACAGTTACATATATGTTGAGTCCATTTGAATGGAGTAGTAGCATTGTATTTAAAGGATACACTTTTATCTCAAGCTAGAATGGACCATTAAAGCCTTGCAGGGATCACTGAGCTATGGCAATGGATTTAAAAAAAAAAAAAAAAAATGTAAAAGGCATGAATTGGATTGTCACTGACGTATTGTCACGTTTAATCATTCATCAGCAGCGAGATGATGCTGTCAGAAGGGAAAAATTTGGTATTATTCTGCATTAAAGCACATATAGAATATTTAGTCAAACACCTGTCTCACATGCTGGCAAACACAGATAAAAAGAAAAAACAACCAAAGCCGGCATCTCTGGCAGGATTAAGAAATAATATCATCTTCATGTCTGTAGCTCACCGCACTGCTGCCTGATAGTCATACTGGGTCAAATGTATCATCTCTTTTACAGTGTGGAATTTCATCTTTCCTTCACCAGGAAAATGACTGTTACTGAGAGTCTACAGCCATGTCAGGGACTCTGTTGGGCAGTACTTTAAGCTAAATGCTAACATGTTGATGTAATGTTTGCCGTGTTCGCCATCGTATTTAGCATGTTAAAAGTATTGAACACATTAACATTTAGAACAAATGATGGTGCTACAAGAAAATTCAGGGGATCACCAAAGTCATGAATGTGTGTACCACATTTTATCGCTTTTTAGTAGTTGTTGTAGATATCTCACTCAATACCACAAATGTCAGCCTCATGGTGGCACAAAAGGAAAAGGGGGTCACCAAAGTCAGTAGGACACATCTTCTGGGGACCATGAGTATTTGAACAACCCTGACAACCATGACAACCCAACCAATAGTTGTTGAGATATTTCCGTCTGGTTTAAAGTGGTGGCCTGGCCGATTGACCGACATTGCCATCCTTAAATCCATTCTGCTAGCGTGGCCAAAGACACAAACTGACACATAAACATATCCAATAAGATTAAGAGAAAATTGGCAGCAAACAAACACACACATCAACACTTAGCAAACTCAAATATCCATCACATACTTGTATGCTATATCTTTCTGTGTCATTTACTGATCTCCTTATTAACATACTGACAGCATTCCCTCTACTCTTAGTTACAAATTTTAAATTGAGCAACTGGTCGCTGCTCCTCTCCCCCTCCCATCCTGCCATATTAAGGATGACTTGCCACATGGGGCCACACTGTGAAACGGCCTCAGAGCAGCTCCGAGAGCAAGGCCTGCAGTGCCGGGCAGTAAATAACCAGCATAAATGTGTCGTGGGAGACAACCTGCAGACACCAACCCATTTAATGTTAATAGGAAAGCATCGGTTACCAGATTCTAAATAATAGCTTGCAGTCACGATGGCCAAGGATAGGTACTGGAGGTACAGGAATTTATGGAGTTAGCAAATTGCTTTTCTATCCCCATTCTTCCCCCGTTTGTCCGTTTTGCCATCTCTCAGCGCAGGGTGGGGATGATTGAGAGGTGCACGGACATGCTGTGACTGTTGCAGCCTGCTTGACTGAGCACACGTGTCCTACGGCCACAGAGCTCCGGATGATGATGCTCTGAAGTGTACAACAACTATCTGTCCATCTGGGTCTCAGGAGGGACAGCCACTTGACAAGGCTCTGAGGTATTTTTATTCCAGCAGGGCCTGAGGTGTTTGGTTGTGACTAGTGGCACTTTTGTTGGACAGGAATTGTGAATCCACAGCAATGAAGACACAGCTGGTCTGTGGTCAGTAATGTTAGAAGTAGTATCGTTTTGCTAACTACATTTTTGAATATTCATTTATTATTATTATTATTATTATTATTATTAGGTCATTTTTAGGCCTTTATTGTCAGGACTGCTGTTAGGTGTGGTTAAAAGGTACAAGAGAGCAACCTGAAACTTTCCACTAGAAACACTGCTTGTGATGTTGAGTTACTCTTTAAAAACTGGTCACAAATATGTGCTTTTATCTGCTGAGCTCTAAGGCTTTTAGCAAATATATTTGTGGACTATTTTCAGCTGTGGCTTTTGGAGATATTTACAGCACCAGGACAGTGTATGTGGGATCAAAACAAAATAAACCACAGTGCCCATGTCCATCGTAATGAAGGCTCATTGATGCAGATTTTTAATAATTTTGGGAGGTCAGAGGCTGAAGGGAATAAGGCCTATAAAGCTTTGGGTACACAGACAACACTTATTAGTAGGATCAATTCATTCTTGGTGTTGGTTGTTCCATGGGATTTGTTGACAACAATCAATTAACCTTTAACTGAGAAGACATGGATGTGACAATTAAGTATGTAATGCAACAGGTTTTTTAGGGATTACTTCCAGACAGACTTCTTCAGGTGACTACCAGTAAACCAAGCATTAGTGTAACTCAACCACAAAAGATACCAGCACCTAATTGAGCATCAGAGACACCGGCTTACTCATCCAATCAGACAGTCTGACATGTTCTTTACTCTCTGCGTGCATGGTTAGAAATTAAAACAACAAACAAGGCAAGCTGAAATGACACAACAGAGAAACTTTGATTAAACCCATGGTGGATTATCAAGCATTTTCTGGTTTAGTGTAAGCTATTTTTCATACTGTGCAAGTATGAGTAGCAACGAATGGCTTCTTCTGAAGGAAGGAAAATGAGTCCTGATTCCTCCAGCTATGCTGGCTACATGCATCACTTTAAATACAGAGGGGAAAAAAATTAGTCATAAAACTTTTTTCACTGCAAATAATCAGTCTTGCCATACAAGGCAATATGGAAAAAACAAATCATTGGTGTTCATCTGCCACACTGGTAAGCAAGGTGACATCAATTAGCTCATAGCTGGGGCCAGCTGCAATTAAATCACTGCGACAGTTTGACCCGTTTGACTCCACGATGTCTCACTGAGGTCACTACTTGTAAACTCCTCAGTGCTTTCCTCTGTGTAGCAAGAAAATATGACACCAGACTAATTATGCATGATCACGGTGCTTACAAGAAATCACGGCATCTGACCTACAATCATCTTTTCATTGTAAATCAAGAAAAATCTTCTTGGTGAGAATATGTAATATCACTACAGCAGTTGGTAGGTTCCTAATTCTTACCGCTCGGTTAGTTACTGAAGACCTGGGGCAGACTTAACAGAGGATGACATTTTCAGATCGCTTTCCTGAATTAAAAAAGGGGGAAAAGAAAAACATGCCCGAGACAATCTTTAACACAGCTTGCTCCGCACATAACAGTATAAATAATGTAATCCCAAAATAGATGTGTAGCAGTGAACTATAATCAATTAATAAAACAGTAGAAATTGTTAGCTAAATGTGATAAAATCAATGGTTAAAATAGTGAACTAAAAATCAAATAGTTAGCTAACAGTAGGCGAATGGATGTGGTAATTGTGGTTAAAAATGGTTTAAATGTCCAGCATCTGCCTCTCCAAATGGTAGCAGCCTACAGATGAACACATTTGAAAAAAAAAAATGGTTGGTGTTAATGAAGAAGTCATTTTAGTCCATCTGATGGCTGTGGGGATACATTTGACAAAAAAAAGGTTGGGAACCACTGCTTTAACATTATCTGATACTAGTGACTGTCCTCTTAAGGATAAATAAAGTACATTAAAATGTGATGATGCTGTGAGATTTAATCTACATTCTTCAGAACACAGCTGGAGGGAGAGCGTTGAAAATGCATAACATAGAACATGACCAGGAGGAATGTAGATGGAGAGAGGCAGTGACAATAGAACATCCTCGTAATCCTTTTAGCGTCTTTCATAATTATAGAGCTACTGTGTGAAGCCTTAACAAATGTGCCAAATCTAGTCACAAAGAGCGACACATAATATGCAAGCTGCTACGGTCATCATCACGACGTATGCTGCTTACCATCAACCATTATTAAACCCACTATCTGCAGAAATATTCCTCTTACTTCTTACATTTTCGGATGTTTTGTAGCAGTCTTTGAGATCAAAAGACATTGCGTCAAACTGGATTGCCTGAAGAAAAGTCTGGTGTGCTCCTGTTCGGCTTTTGGATTGTGAGGAAAGTGATCTTCCAGTGTAGGTAATGAAGAATTACTGTCCATGAAAATTACTTGAAGCTATTTTAAATGAATCCAGATTGATAACACTGAAATGTCATGCAGAATGACAACATGAAAGTCATTTTCAGAGGAATTTCTCTGTGAGGCAGGATGTCACTTCATTCCCCCCTTGGGGAAGGAAACATCATTCAGCTTTTTCTTTTTACCAAAATAAACCATTTAAAGCTTCCAGAGACCTTCAATTTCATCCTGAAATGAGCCATGAACACCAAGGGTTATGCTACCAAGCTTTATGATCAAAGATGAAAGAATACAAAAGCAGCTTGGTGAGGAAGAGACAGAGGGATGCTGTGATTACATTTTCATAAAGTGAATTTAATTCTGTTCATCTGTTTGATTAACTCTTCCAAATTAACATTAAGTCAATAGGCCTATTTGGACACAACAGCACAAATCGACTGACAAATGTACAACTCAACATGAGGGACATCAAGATATTTGAAGTTTTAGATGAAAAGAACAGCTTTGCTTTAAATATATGATGGAAAGAAACTTTAAATGTAGTTGTTGTCTAGCTTAACACCTTTCAATCACATTGAGTGCGGGTCCAGATCATGTGTTTTAGATAGGCTACTATTTTGTTTACATTTGGATTTCAAATAGCCTATAGGCTACTACTGCTGTCACATCCACAGAAGCAAATATTTCCCTATATTATCCCACACTGTGTTGAGTCCTGGAGCCTTCAAAACACTGTTTGGAGGCTGAGACGCACACTGTGTATTTTTTTTTACCATAATTAGCCTACTCGCAGCATCAGTGTCCAAATCCGACTCAACAGTCTGCCATCACACGTCAGTCTCCACCCACACAAACTGATGATTCAGAAAAGCTCTAAAAAGGCCTTTATTCTGCAGGAAGCGAGACTTGAGGAGAAACTTACAGAGAAAGATCAGACAGGCTTTTCTTCCCCTCTGGGCTCCACAAAACAAGCGCACATGAATCAGTGTCAGTAGCCTACTTCCTTTGATCTGCAATTAGTGGATGGGCTAACTGTGCATCTTATCATTCAGTCTGTGCGCTGTACGCTGTTCATAATAACGAACAGAAAGAAATAAGAGGCTTTCCCAATTGCTGCCAAAACATCCAGTTGCGCACCTTTTGTTCTGAGCTCCACCGGCCAGAAGCAAATAAACACGGGCTGTTAGTCCTGAAGCTCACCCCGGCAAACACCAATCACACGGGTGTCGTCTGGTTTTAAAGAAAAATCCAGCTGCCAAACTGTGAACCAGAACGATTTACACTGACAGGATCCTTACTGCAGCACAACAGCCAATATGTGCCTCAACGTGCACAGGAGTGACCCAAAGGCAGTTAAAGAAGCCTGTAACGTTGTCACACCGTGGACCTCTGTTTGCCCAGAATGCGAGGTGGACCGGCTTCTGTCAAAACACATTTCTTGCAGTGAACACTCAAAAAGAACAATCTTACCTTTCTCTCCCTGAGGTAAGGATTTGGCTCAGGTATTAACTGGCACAGCTCAGTGCAATGTGTTTGCGAAGAGGCTGGAATAAGCTACTCCCGTGAATGCAGGCGAGCCATGAGCTGAAGAAAGTGAGGAGTGCAGCAGCGCAGATGGAGATTTGAAACGGCGGCGCAGCGCAGGACCGGCGGCGGGTATGCGTCTCTGACGCTGACATCAGCGGGCTGCTTCCTTTAAGGTGGCTCTGTTCACTCACACCAGCGCAGCGCCGTGCCACACGCCGAGAGCTTCATCTGGTGGGTTTAACTACCTCAACGCATAATTTCATCATCTCAAAACGCCGGAGTTCGAATACAATTAAATACTAAGCAGGAAACTTCCGTGGCTCTGGAGAGCTGCAGGAGGGGGGCTCTGAAGTCCCAGCTCAGAAAAGCGTCAGGATGAGATTCAGCTCAAGGTTCATCTTCTCTGCAACTCGTTTCCCGACGGTGGGTAGAAGACTACAACACGTAAACATAAAGCGTGTAATTTGTGGCCATAGTTCATGCTATTGTTCCTCAAGGCATGCCAACATAATATGAATCCTCAACCCTTTACCATGAAGAGGATTTTTGTAAGTTAAAAAAAGCAAGGGAATAATGAAACTTACCCTCATTGAGAGACTCTCAGGTTTGCAAATAGAGCTGAAACCATTAATCAATTAGTAGATGGCAAACTAATTATCAACACTGATTAAAGTAGTTAAATCAAGCAAAACATTATAAGCATTTGCTGTTTTTTTCTTTTGAGTTTGGGGACTGTTGCTTGGAAAAAACATAAAGATGTAATCATGGGCTCTAAAAAAATGCCAAAACGATGCATTGATTAATCCAAGAAATATTGGACTCATGACAATTATAGTTAGCCATAAAGTAGTGACATTGCAGTTTATTTTTTGGGGGTGCCTGTGGAGGTTACTGATCCTCCTTTTTCTGTGGTTTCCAAATTAGTGATATGAAGGTTCAATTTAGGAAACACAAGCACAGCACTAAGTATTTGACACGTTCTGGGTCCATGTGCCACAGACAGAGCTGATCACTGTATGTACCTGGCATACAATGATTTCATCCAGCGTTTTCCCGAAATAGCCGAGGAGCCCCATTCAGATGGGTCCCTCAATCAGAGCAAAATGCTGCTTTTCCAGATGGCGAGCGACCTACTGAAGAATACTTATCCATAAAACAGATTCTCAAACAACTGATCCCACTAGACATAGGCAAAAAAAACTCTGGTTCACATGAGGGCACAAGACCAAAACACTAACACTAACTGTGACGTAGTGCAGTATAATGTTATTAAGACACAACAGATTGATTTTATTTGTTTTTTTAAAAATAATAAGTATTACACTTGTTTATTTTCAACAAGGTGCAAGAGTCAGGTTTTGGCAAGCTGTAAAAGAAGAATACAACATAAAAACAGTATGGTTCAAGGTCGGTGTGTTAACATTAAACAAAGATTGACTGATTTTATTGCAAAGAAAGTAGAAAATACTGAAAAAGAACCATTTCAAGTTGTGTTACTCTTATTCGTTAGTATCTGGTCAACATTTATATGGATCATAAGTTAAGTTAGTTCTGTGATGTCAAAGATTTTGTGGATATTTCTCACCGACCTGACAGATGAACCAATGATCCCCTTTTCAGTTTTTTTGTTGTTGTTGCAATAAACATACCATCTTCCTGTTGAATGTGTATTCAGTGAACTTAAACCTTCTACTGACCGTTCTTCTGGCAAATGGCTGCCAGGGCTTTATGGTCTATTATCACTCAATAGACAATACTATAAGTAAGAATACACAATAAGAGCGATACATCTATGTACATAAAAAGATACAAGCAGACGAGGAAATGAAATATGTACAAGTCTTTTTTTTTTTTAAATTGGGTAAGATGCAAGTGGTTGTTTTTCCTCTCCACTGAGTTGATCATCTACCTCTGCTATGTGGACGAGCTGTCGCCCTGCCCGTCGCCTGCTGCCTTCTGCCGGCTGATGTTGCTCTGAACAAACTGTTTGAGGCCGTCATAACCCTGACTGAACAGATACTCCAGGTACCAGCTCCATGGCTTGGAATGCTGAAACACGCACAGAAACAAAACACACACAGTCACATCTGAAGGTTTCTATGATCAAAGCCACTTCTCTTAATTTCTGAAACATCACTGACGCACATCAAACTACATGTGAAGTCTATAATAAATGCAGAAATGAAAAGGAGAGCCCTCATACCTTTATGGAATTGAGGTCCATGTCCGTTCTGCCCGGCCAACACTGATAAAGAGAGAACATTAATATTCATTGACAGCCCACCCTGCTAAATCTCACAAGATCGCTGCTGGATGTTGGAGCTGTACTGAACCAAAAAAAGGTACGTGTATTATTTAACATGATGAAAACCACGTCCCACGCGGCATCTATTAATAATAAAATGTCCTTCTGTATTAATGTATCTTCTATGAAAGAAACATTAATACCACATTTGTCTCCTTGTCTTGCCTGTAAGTCCATTAACTAAACGGTACAGACTGGCGGCTGCATACTGATCCATCAAGCGCCTCCCACAGTTTAAAAATAAGCAAGAGCTACATACAGGGTTTCTGCAGGTTTCAACCACTCACATTTAAGACTTTAAGACCTTTATGAATGAAATTTAAGACCTATATCACGACATGAAAGCACAACGAATCACAAATGTACTTGCAAAGTTAATAAACTTTCAAATTGAATAAAAGCGACAGAGAAATAATAATCTGTAAATATACAGCTAATTATATTTGGACGAGCGAAAGAAAGAACTACACCACAGAATAAAAAATAAAAAAAACTTCCAGTGAGCATTAGAGGTAGCGTTACATGGACGTAGGGAAATTAAGACCGGTTTAAAATAACACAACACTTCAGCAAATTTAAGACTTTAAGGCCTGAAATTTTAGACTTTTGAAGACCCCACGGAAACCCTGCACATAGGGAACATACTAGAAGAAAGAATTTGTCGGATCCCACTTAAGTGTCTTTGTAAGACACCAAGACATTATAAACGGTGCACACTCACCTTCTGGTGAAAGTCAACGGCGTAGCTCATGAAGGCAGGGTGGTGGACAAGGTCGAAGCTCGTCCAGTATTGTGGCACGTTGCTCTTGAGTAGCACCTCCTCTCCCAGCTGTATACCCATGCCTGGTTGAAACATTTTGGAGTTCCACAGGCAGTTGACCATGACGACTGCGTAGTGGTTGAACTCACGGAACGTCTGACGGCTGATGTGAAAGGCATGCTGAAAAACAGAATCGAAAGGGAGCGACAAAATGAGAACAAAGCATGCAAAAGAAAGTGGAGAAAGAAAGTAAACCACTCTCCATATCTGCAGAGCTCCACATCTAATGTGCTGGTTAATTTGCATGCTATTTACCAAGTCCATATTTCTTAATAAAAAGTGCCTCTGACATTTCCAGGGGAGTGTGCTGGCTGCCTGACATGTACTTGTAAATTCACAGCTCGCAGTGGCAGATGTATTAAAATCAACACCTTAAGTCCTCATCTGAGAGGGTATTAAAGGTTAGCAGCTGTAGGCAGATGCATGTGAATTCCTGAAGAGCTAGACGAAGAGAGATGCAAAATCTATAAAAGCGACCAAAGTGATTTAAAACAAACTGCAAGTCACTTCGGAAGAGTGCACCAGCTAATTGCTTAAAATGTATATGCAATCACAAGAAATGCATTCAAAACCCATGGGTTGAGATAACTGTTAAATTAGTTCTTCTAATCAAATCACTGCAAATATGAAATCATTTCCTTCACATTGTATGCCAAGTAATTGGTGCAATGGACCAAAATGTACTCTTACAGTATTGCTGCAATGCAAATCACAGCATATTTCATTTTCAAACATACGAAGCAAGAAGAAAGTAGTTTTATTTATTTTTTACCTCGGTTTCTTGACTCTTGGCTGATGTCAAGTTCACCTTGTACCTGAACAAAAAAGAAACAAGAAAAAACAGTGACCTCTGTGATCATGAACGGTTTGTTCTCTATGGGCTGTCAAAAAATATAATGCAATTACGTTCCAATTTTACTTTGCCGTGGCATTTTTACGCTCCGCTTTGGAAGAATTACTTCAGAGACCTGGGGTGCAGTCAATTAGTTAACACTGTAAAGGGTTTGCGTTATTAAAGCCTGGAGTTATAAATGACGCTTGAATTCTACATAAAAAGGACGGCTTTAGTGCATTACCTCTTAAGACTTTCATTATCATAAATCATGCATTAACATATACATACAATTTGCCATTTGATTCCAGTTCTGTTCATTGTCATCCAATATCCATCAAAATATGAAATACTACTTTAACAGGTGATACCATGCATCGTGGTAGCGCTATTACGAATCCAACTGCTTTTCTTGGCAAGACCTGCCCCGCGTAGCAGCTGAGTGGTTAGGCAGATGGTTGAGGTTAGGCATTGACCTCGAGGGGTTAGGATCGGGATACCCCCGTTGGTCAGGGGATAGGACATGAACGCAGGAGCGTGGACGTCTGGCCAATCCTAGTGCTTGAATGCTACGCAGGCCGGGTCTTGCAAAGAGAAGCAGTGGGATTCATGGTAACGCATCGTGGCAGGTTGTAGCATAGAGATGAAGAGTCCCCCACCTGTACATGATGTAGGCCAGTCTGTCCACGCTAACAGGGTCAGAGGCAAACAGGGCTGGGTAAAAAACTCCAGTTGGAGGTATCACCACGAGGGGGAGCCCATACTTCAGAAACGTGTCACACACCTGGGGGAGGAGAGAAATATGGAATAAAGACCCACAGAGAGTTAAAAGTGAAAAGTAGATAAGCCAACATACAGTATCATCTCACTGCTGAAGCTTTAATCATGACTGTCTTGTTAGAAGCAGGTACACGCTGAACTTTGCATTTATTGTAACATGTTCCAATCAGACATAACCTAATCTCCTTGCAGGCTTCCAAAACCTAATCTCCTTGCAGGCTTCCAAACCCTTTCTGGATTTGAGGCAAGCCAAGCCAAACCTATCAGTGTTCCTAACATGTTTATTTAGTTGGAATATTAAGATATATTCTTTTGGGGATTTTATTCATTCATTTCATGCATTTATTCTCAAGTATTTCCAATCTCATTTTATATTTCTTGTTATATTTCTTGCCGTTATTTCATGAATCTTTTCTTTATCCTGCTGATCTGCTTTTTTTGGTATCCTGGATTATTCTTTCCGTATTTTATCTAATTTATTTCAAGTCTGTCTTGTATGTTCTGTAACCTCTATTTCCTATGTTCTATGTGCTGCTGCTGACTTGACCAGGAAAGCCAAGGTCCCCTCCAGACCTCTACTTGTGTCCAATGTGTTTTTTTTTCCCAACACACACACACACACACATATTTTATATATATATATATATATATATATATATATATATATATATATATATATATATATATATATATATATATATATGACAAACAGATGATGTCTCCTATTTCAAGTAAAATGTTAGGTTTCAACATCACACTTGTATAAGTTATATGTTGGACCACGTGTGGCTTCCTGTGATTTCACAAATTCATGCTCGTGTTCCAATGTTAAACTCAGACTCAAGGTGAGCTCCCTCTTCAGTGGATGAAAACAGGCTTCTAGTGTCCAACTCTGCACATACTGTACATTATTCTGCAAAGTGAAGCTCAAACATCCAAGTGACGTAGCAACAAGCAAAGTACAATATTTGAGTGGAGAGGATCCTTAAATAGCACAAGTAAAGCCAAGGCACAGATTGCATCATACCTTAAAAAAGCCACAAAGCAGATTCAAACACTAGCATCAGATCATTTACCGTCTCATAGAAGTCCAGGATGAAGCTGAGGAGGAGAGAGTGGCAGCCTTCAAGCTGAAGGCCCACAGAGGCCAGCCGACCCACAAAGTCAACCAGCTCCATCACTGAATCCTTGAACCCTGACAGAGTCATGTTTCTGGGACAGAGGGCAGAGTCAGACACACACTTTAACCAAGAAGTGCCGTTACCCAACATCGCTTAGAGCACCTTTAATAGAATTATTAAGCCTTATATCTATAACAAAATTAGGTAAGTCAACTCAGAAATCTTTTCATTACATAATCCCTTTTCTTTACATAATCCCACAGTACTTAAAACGCTTTCATTTCATCTGTGAGTAGTAGTGAGAAGACATTTCTTGGCTTGAAAGTAAAAGACAAACAAGCTATAACCCCTATGCTCTCAAGTCAATTCCCAAAGTGTATTGCTTGTTTATGCTCAGGGCATAATCAAGTAGCAGGAAGTAGATGTAAGACTTACATGGAGGTGTGGCTGTTGAGGCTGATGTCCAAGTCGTCCTCCAGAGCATACACTGAGTGCCAGGTCAGCCACTTTAACAGCATATTGTTTAGACACTCCATCAGTCCACACTGCAGACACATGATAAAGAGGAAAAACACTAAGTATACTGCAGTTTAACCAGTGAGTTAATAAAGGACCCAAACTGAGTGCTTCATAATAAAAAGACAAACACTTATTGTTATCTATTAACTTAGAGCAGAAGCTTTTTAAATTCAAGTACAAGTAGAGCTCATTCTGCCGCAGGGAGGAAAACCTACCTTGAAAAACAGTGAAGATGTAAAGAAAAGCTGCATGAGGGGCTCAAACAGAAGCCGTCTGATTTCTGAAGAAGGGGAGACAGAAGGTTACAGTTGCACCAACTATATAATTAAATGCAATTAGGACATGGCACAATATGACAGGCCTTGCCAACGTGGGAATGAGGCTGTGATTTTGCTCTAGTAAGGAGCAAGGTTGTGTTGTGTGTATGTTTGACGGAGATAGACAAAGACAGAACACGAAATGTGAAGACAGACACGACCCACTGAAGACTCACGGGAACTGGGGATAACAGGAATGTTGCTCAGCAAGCCGAGGATCTGTGGGCGGAGGAGGGAACCATCCCAAACATTGAGAAATTTGTAGAGAAAAGCCTCTGAACTGGAAAACCCCTCCTGGTGGAGAAATGTGATAAATTAAAAACATTGTCAAATCATTGTTTGACTGTGGTTTTACAGTGCTAAGCATGTGGGTGCAGGTTAATACATACAGGGAACGGTGAATGACAGGTGTGAGGTAGCTATCAGGGCCTGAAATGTGATGCTCACCTGGAGAAAGTGCTGTGTAGACAGCAACTTGTTCAAAAACTGCAGAGCTTCATCTGAATTCTGGGAGGCTCCTCCATCGCCGCAGAACAAAAACTCTTAACACAAATAGCAAAAAAAAGGGTATTTAGTAAGCGGAAAAGTCAAGAGAAAAAAGAAAACGGCAGAGGACTCCAGATTCACTGCATCTTCACACAGTGAGCCCCCCCCCCCCCTCCCCTCGCCCACTCTCTTTTAAACACTCTCAGAAAGAACCCTTTTGATATGCCAACTAGGCGATGTGTTTGGGTTCAACTCAAGGTCTGCTTTGCTTTGGATGAATCTTCCTGATAGAAGATGTCAGCAGTCAACAGTTCGGTAGTCCCTCCCCCGCCCCCCTTACCTTCGTGTAGAGCATAGCCTAGCCAGAAGTTGAGGCGTAGGAGGGCAGACTCATCCTGTACACAGTCCAGGTACTGCAGTGCGAGACTGGAGCCCAGCAGTGAGCCCATCTGAGCGGGCAACTGGGGGAGGTAAAATGAAGAAATAGGAAACACATGCAATAAAATAATCACACCAACATAAATCCAAAGAAGCACAGAGAAGAGATGGGAAAACAAAACTCATATTCCCAAGTAACTATACTCACAAAGTCAACCACTGCATTAAAGCACTTTAATAAAAATCTGTTTCAAAACAATCTGTTTACCTGCTACAGAATAAGAATAAACTGATGCTCTTGTTCTCATTCAGTGGGCCACCAATCCGCTACTGAGCTAAGTGAAGTATTCAGTAATCCCCATAATACCAGTAATGGGACATTTCTGCCCTCCCACAGTATAGAAGATACAGTCACTTATTGTGTATGAACAGCAGCCTCCCAATATGGGGACTTGGTAAGTATAATAAATTAGAATGAGGAGAAGACAGACTGTGAATGGACACAGCTCAGCTCCTCAATAATTATAGAGCAACTGTATCATTAAACTGTGAAAGCACCATTCGGCTTTTGATAACAGGCGTATAGGCAATGAGGGAAATAATCAATGATGCTTTGTCAAAGCCTTTGTTGAATAGATTTATGAATGTGATTGACTGTACTCATCTGTCTTGTCTAAGATACGGAAAAAGTAGGGCTTTCTTAGCAATAATCACAGTTGACGTTATCGTCGTCCAAAAGCTTTATTGCTCACATTGGCTTTGTAGGCGCTGTGAGAGAGGTGAATTTATGTAGCATGACGCATAAAAGTCTGCGAGCCATTTAAAATGACTTATATTAGTTTATCAGGTCACTGAATCTGCAGGGCAAATACACATTTATAGAGAGGCCTCTTTAAAATGAGCATTTGCTATTAAAACTTTGTCAAATGCATTACTCAGATACATCTCATCTCGCTTTCATTACTCATATAGGATAGATAAATCACCATATTTGTAAAAAGAACTATGGCCTACAGAAAGGATAAGCACTGTGCTTTTGTTTACGCTCTAATCTGATAAACAAATTACAGTCCTAGGCCACCTCTGATGTGGACTAAGTTGTCAGTGGCCTAATAGGATGTACAGTGACACAGCACCACCCTGTGGCTGTGAGGGTACATCACAATTTACACAGACATCTTAATGGCATGGAGAAACTGGCAAACATTTTATTCTGCTGCTTAAATGATTAATGATCTTCATGGTTAAATGATATTTAATCTGGATGCTGAGGTAGATGGGAGCAGAAAGAGTGAAAGATTGAGAAGAAGCAAGACAGTAAAGAGGCTGAGGCAGCCCCAGTGTGAGCACCCCCACAGATACAGAACTCAGATTTGTCCCAGATGAAATTACCTCTATACGGTGCATATTTTGCAGGAGCTCAGCAAAGGAGTGAATCTGTACCAGGGGGACCACCTTTCTGCTGGAGGATGGCTCCGTCTGGGCCTCTTTATTAACTACAGAGCACAATGCCGGCAAGACCAGGTGGCAGTGTTTCTAAGAAAGAAAGCACAGTAAAACAAGAAAATAAATAAGGGCAAGATGGGTTAGCATTTCTTTTTTTTATTCCCTGAAATTAACAAAGGGCTAAAATCATGATCAACCGATTAATTACAAATATATACTTTATAGATATGATACATGACATTAACTTCTGACCATGTTGTTCCCTGCAATTATACTTTAGCATTTTGCCGAGGTGGGGCTGATGAAATGCTGGAATGGCATTGGCAAGCAGCAGCAGTAACTGTAGTGTAGCAGGAGTGATTGGGAACACGGTAAGCAGTGCATCTAAAAATTTTAAATAGACTTCCATACCCTTTTCCTGGGGTTGGTCTTATCTTTGACTGTGGAGGCCAGACTGATGCTGGAGGCGGCCTGGGAACCGCCCCTCTTCTGGACAGCAATCAACGCTGATCTCCAGGGCATATTGTGGTTCCTAAACACACTCTGTAAGAAAACAGAAAACAGTGGCCAGGTTAGCTCAGTTGGTAGAGCAGACACACATATATAGAGGTTTACTCCTTGACGCAGCAGCCATTTGTATATGTATGTATGTATGTATGTATGTATGTATGTATGTATGTATGTATGTGCGTGCGCACACACACACACACACACACACACACACACACACACACACACACACACACACACACACACACACACACACACACACACACACGGTTAATTACATCTCTCTTGTTTTATATAAGGTTAATGTTATTTGTAAATTGTCCCTGTTCAAATAAAGTAACAACACAACAGCAGAACGAGCATCAACTGCACCGTCCATTAGGGGTGCATGACATATCGACTCAATATCGTTATTGCATTATCACGTTGCGCAATATTATATCGAAAGTGTTGCGATAAGTATGCAATATTTTGTTTATTTTGTGGAGCGATGTGTCCCGTCCGTTGGCTGTGTGGCTTAGTTGTGTTTGATTTAGAGCCCGCTTGAAACGCTATAATGATCATGTTTCACTGGTCAGTTACCGTGCCTGCTCTTGCACACGTTACTGCACGTCAGCGCACGGGTCCACTACGTGACAAACCCTATGGAGCGTACCTACCACGTGTGTGCATATTTCAACAGAGTGACAGTGTAAGTGAAGAAATAGATAGAGATAACAAAACAAATCTGAAACGTGAAAGAAAAGTTGTGTCCTGTTCTCTTTATTTATATGTATTTTATACTGTACAACCAGTTCTGTAGACATGGTCGTTATTTATTCATGTTGTACCAGTCCAATATGACAGTCAGTTGAAATAAACCGTGTGTTGTATATGTTATGAATCTATTTTGATGCGTTTTCCCATAACTTTTGTAATTTTACATATGTTTAAAAAACATATTGGAATGAATCGCAATATTCATAATCTATATCGCAATATCACATTTTGTAAATATCATGCAACCCTACAGTCCATGTACAAACCTTAATTCGTGATGGGATGGAGAGTGTCACCAGTTCAGGGCAAAACACTTTGTAAAGTGACAGTAGGTTTAGGAGGAACGGCTGCCTTCCCTAAAGAAAAAAATATCAACACGCTCAATATGACACATCTACGTACTTGAAATCTCTTTGATTGATGTTTCCTAATAATGCAGAATACAACAATAACCAATGACATTGGCAAGGGTAGCCTCTCATGGGAATAATGCACAGTGTAGAAAAAAAAAAAAAAGAGTGTAAAAATAAAAAGAAAAGAAAAAAACATCCTGGGATTTCTCATTGAAAATATATATATATATATATATATATATATATATATATATATATATATATATATATATATATATTTTTTTTTTTTTAACCAAGTAAGGCAATAATGTAGTAACTTTGATAAATGGCTGTAGAGGACATCAAATCAGCAGCAGGTTTACCAGTTTAGACTGTAGCTCCAGTAGCTTCCTGACTCTGAAGACTCGTACTACAAAAAAAAAAAATTAAGCAGTCAATAATGCTTACAGAAGTGATAAGAAGAAGAATACTGAAAAAATTTCAGGTGTGAAAATGTTTGACTTACCACTTTCCTTTCTGGTCAAAAGGTACAGCAGATGGCAGATGAAAGGACACTGAAATAATGTGACAAAAGATAATGAGTTCACATCTCAGCAGTAGTTTAGTGGTTCCCTTATCACATTACAGTGCTGCAGTCATTTCATTACAGTGGTAAGAGGACAATCGTTCACATGTGAACAAACAGGACAGCACAACCCTCTTTTGTAATGAATGTTTTATATGCCTTAACCAAATAAACGCATTATCTGCCTGGTCAGGCAGAAATTAACCTTTTTTTAATGTCTGTCTCAAACAAGGCACAACATCCATAAACAGAAAAATAGCTTGCGGATCCAAATATACTTGTAATTTAAATGACAAATAAGCTTAGTAAACCTTAAGTTGCTCAAAGTGCAAATGATTATGAATAGTATACAGATTTGATTTGATGCCATCTTACTATAACAATGCAAAGATCATCAGCATACATACCAGATTTTCCTCTGTGACGAAGCTAAAGATGAAGCCATAGATAGCTCGAAGTTGGTCCTTTGCATCAATCATGTCAAATACAGTCAACACCCACTTTATGAAAAGAATCTGAAAATTGTACATGCAAGTAAACACACAAATGGATTAACTATGGTGCAATGATGACACATACAGAATACGCAGGTAAACAGACACTCACTCATCTTAAATATTGTATAATTGAAACTCTTTTTTAAAGCTAAGCGGCAGTTATTTTTTAATGTTGACTGATTTCTTATATTATTAAAAAGAGAACAGAGAACAACAGTAGTTTGAAATCCTATCATTTGTTTAAAATAGTTAATGTTATAACCTTAGTAATTACAATAATGTTAATATTCTTTAAGAGTAGAGAGAAAATATGTATATTCCAAACAACATACTTATAAATTACTCATGAACAGAAAACAGAAAAAAAATCTAATTTGCTCTTACTTGTGTGTTGACAGGTATTTTGCCAACCCCCAGCCATACAAACGCTCGGACAACAGCCTCCTGAGGTACCACAGTGGCAGGAAGCAGACACTTCAGCACCCGGGGACATAGAATAGTCCCTATACAGAGAAATTCACACAAACTAAATCAGTTGTGTCTTCCTACACTTTTGGTAAGAATGAAGACAATTTTTGTGCCATGTGGGGATAGTATGTGCTCAATTTACACCATATCAATTACATAAGCAATATTTGGCTCTGGAATTCTTGTCAATTAAACTGCACCAAAACACATTCAATTTCGGAAAGCACGGTGGCTCAGTACAACAACACTGCCGCCTCACAGTAGGTGGCAGTTTGAATCTGTCTGTGTGGAGTGGGTTCCTGTGGGTTCTCTGGTTTCTACCCACAGTCCAAAAACAGGCATGTTAGGAGAATTTTAGGCTTTCATTTGACATAGGCGTGAATAAGAGTGTGACAGACACTGTCCAAGGTGTACACTGTCCAAGGTGTACACTTGATCGGTGTGTGCATGACAGACTCCAGCCCCCTACGACCCTCTACAGGATAAGCACCAAAGAGGATGAATGTTTTTTCCCCAGTCCACCACTACTGCTAAGTGTCTTACCCATACGGAGGCTCATGGCAAACTCCAGCATAATAGAGATGGCCTCTGGGGAAAGTCCTTTACTGTAGGCCACCTTCTCCACCAGCACCAGGTTCCTCTCCACATCATCGTTCCCATACACCGGAGTACCTGCTTCAACTACAAGAGGGAGCGATAACATCAGAGTGTGCATATGCATTTAAAATAGTAAAATACTCAGTCTGACCGATACAAGAGGTAATGTCAACAAGTTCAGATGTTTTTTTTTCTGCTAATGTTGATGTTGTGTGACATGACAGCAGATGAGCTGATACTGTGCAAACCGTTTGCTTAAACAAACTCCAGTATTATCTGCAGAAAATCTGTGAATTTCAAATTTATTTGATAGATTTTACAGTTTAGCTGAGTGTAACATCCATAAATATTTAGGAATTTGGTGGCTAATGATGACGAATCCTGGAACTGCTCTGTAAAGAAGTCTTTTTTGGTTACAGGACAGAAAAACCTATTTAAAAAATGATTTAAGAGTTTTTGGATGATACAGGTGTGTATGCTAGAAATGGGCTCTAGAAGATTGGGTTACCATTTTTTGTGGTGGATTTAACAAAGGTGGTGTAATCCCCTTTATCTATGAATCATGTGTGTAACATACTGCATATACTGTAGTGTCATCTGTGTACATCGTTAATTGAGGATTTCTTTTTAGTACCAGTGGTAAATCAATGGTAAAAATGGAATACAAAAGTGGCCCTAGGCAGCTCCTTTGAGGAAGTCCACATTCCACAGACACGCTACCTGACTAACTTTGATTAAAGAAGACTCTCTGTGATCTATTTACCAAATAGCTTACCAAACAGGCAGCTGCAGAATCAGATGGTCTAAATCCATAACACTCAAGCTTTTCAAGAAGAAGCTTGGGGTCAATAACACCAAATGCTGCCGTGAAAGCTAATAGGACTACTCCACAGATCATTTTGTTGTCCAGATCTTTGAGTTTAAACTAATTTAAAAAGACTGATGGGTTGGTCAAATGTTTTCAGGTGATCTGTTTAGGGATGTACAGAAAGATCTCCACAACACTGAGCACCAGTGTCTTTTATCACAGCTACTGTATCAAAACGTGTAACCCATATCTAGTATTAAAGAGATAACACAGCCATCAAAATACGGCATGTGACCACCAAATTAAATTGCAGTGTCAGTATAGCTGAAAATCCTATTTAAGTCGCCCCCAATTAGGTAAATACAATAAAGCAACTTCTAGTACAATAGGTCATCAACCATGATAATTAAACCTCATTTAGATGTTAAAAAAAACAATAATAATCACCGATCCGTTACTTAATTCAGTGTAACGTTAAGTGGGCCAACACAGCCAGTGGCAACAGATGACGTCATAAAACCACGGGTCGGGTGGTTCCTCCAATGTCGAGCTTTTAATAGTGTTGTTGTTGTTGTCTGTGTTTGTACATAACTAACGTTACTGACTTAACGCTGAGGCTAGCTGTGTTTGGGGATGTCTCATGCACTGAGTTAAGAGCTAACGTTAAGTACTGTAGCTAAGTTAGCAACATTAGCTGCCAGTAAAGCTAGCTATGTTACACCCCAAACACAATAAGTAACGTTATATCCTGACGTTGTCCACCTTTCGGCATACTATATTTCCTTGCGGTAACGGTTAACGTATAAATCCTGGTCAGATATCTAGTTAGCTAGCTAGTATCGTTGGTAAAAGTAAGGCCACCATCTGCTACGACCGTATTGACTGAGCCAAGTCCTACCGTCGGAGAAGTACTTCAGGGCCAGAACAAATGGGTCCTCCGCCTCGTTCTTTCTCCTCTCCTTATCTGCGACTCTCAGACTTCTGTTACTGCTCCGGTTGGACACAGACTGATCGCTTGGAGACGACGTGTCGGAATCCGGCGGCCCCGACAGGTTTAACGTTGCTGCCATTTCTACATTGCTAAACACTTAAAAACACGGTGCTCCACTCTGTCTTCAGCCATTCAAACAAAACTCAAATCCTCCGCGCGACCGTTTGGTCTGCGCTTGCGCAGTGTAGACTTTCCGGTCGGTTGCTTCACGGACGTTGTAGTCACATTTGCACAGTGAACTAGGACTACAATTATTATAGTGCCAGTCATAGACAGTAGGTGCCAGTCAAGTAGCTGTTCATCTAACTCAGTGGTTCTTAATCTTTTTTCATCTTCTGAACGGCCCCTGGGGGGAGGCGTTGAGAAACACTGACTAACTGCATCAAGAGAGGAGGCTACGTCGAATAACGTCGAAAACTGGTCAGAATTCCACACAGAAAATAGAAAAATAGGGTGTTCACACAGCCCTCTGATTGAACTAGCTTGTGACACTGGCCAGACGTCATAGTCATACAGTGCTGCAGTTGAAATAATAATTTGTTTGTCGTGCTCACATAGCAATGACATTTCAAAGATGTCAGCAGCAGCAACGCTTTCCAGAAACATTGTCTGGATAACCCATAGAACTCACTATCAACATGTTTCACAGGGAGTACCGTTATGTCTTTAATATAAATTAGTTGCAGTGAGGTCTGTGAATTATTCAAAATGACTGGGATACTCTGAAAATGGGTTGGTCCCATAGACTGTATAATATTAATATGGTTGGTTCTGAATGTTTTTTAAATGTAATTTTTCAATCCTGTGAACATCGCAAATATAATTCCAGTCACCTCCATTTTACTCTAGGGCTGCAACTAATGATTATTTATATTATCAATTAGTCTTCTGAATATTTTCTCAATAATCGCTTTGGTCTATAAAATGTCAGAAAAAGTTCCTAGAGCCTATAACATATTCAAATGTCTTGTTTTATCTGACCAACAGTCCAAAACCCCAACACATTCAGTTTACTATCATAGAAGAAAAAACTAAATTGTTGCCTATTCATTTTTGGATATCTCAAAACCATGTCAAATAAAACTAAAACTATATAGCTAACTATCCAAACCCTACAAATTCAGATGGTCTGAAAATGACAGACATGGGAAACTGCAGGAGGGTGCAGTCTCTGTACTTGTCGCTGTATTTAGTTGTTTTCATGTTGGTCAAGCTGTCCGCAAGCACCACAGTGACTTTACCCCCAAACTGTAAACTGTAAGTGCCGCTAGTCCAGTTGTCATGCTTAGGGGTAGGAGCAAGGGCAAAATCACTCCATTTTCGCTTAAGAGCAAGAGACATAACAGAAAGACCTTTCTGAGTCGTGGCGTTTGTCCACTCACCCCCAGTGTTTGGTCTCCCATGGGCCTGGTCCTTTTCTGCCCCTGTAGGCTTAGAATTAGGGATGGGTTTTGCGGTGTTGAAAATGGCACTAGAATGACGCACATTTTCAGCCCATTCTCTAAAAATGTCAGTCAGATTCTGCAGTCAGAAATCATCAAAAAAGATATTTATTTACGAAATAAAACTAATCATGGTACTTCCTCTATGATACAATTTCCTCAGCTATATTAATTTCATACTAAATTAAAATACAATTTATATTACTTGTCAGCATTTAAAAAAGAGTTTTAACTTGTATTAAACAGAAATTGACTTAAGATCACAAAACTGAACAACCTGTAATGCATAGAATAAAATAAGCAACAAATCCCTCACAGTGCACGGTGACAAGTACCACATATCTTTATCCATAAAGCATTGTATGCAGTTTATATGGTGATATGATGGAATTAACTTAACAGGGTCTATCTGAAGTTACAACACAAAAATCCCACTACAGCACCCACCGTTGCAAATGTAATTATTAACTTAAACTGTAAGACATGCAAGTGAGTTAATAAAACAAACAATATTTAGGCAGTCTCACCTCCAATTCTTTATTTTAAGTATTTCATTTACAGAAATATTGTGAATCCCCAAACTTACTGACAAGAGTTTGAATTGAGAGGTTATCCCCAAAGCAGAACTGTAATAGGAATGCTTTTTTATATCTTCAGAGAAAAAAAGTAAAACCAAACCGATCCGATCAAAATCTTTAAGAGACAGTAAACAAGTTTATGACTTCAACTGTGAATTACAAAAAGTAAATTCCAATTTTAACAGGCAAAAATACTTTTAAATTTGGTTATGTTCTGCTGTACAAGCTAGCAGCAGACACCTGAGGCAGCAACCGCTGTAATTCCCAGCTAAACAACTTCATTGTGATACCTGAACTGAAAGGAGAAAGAGGATATCCAGCTAATTTAACTTTGGGGGAAAGGATTTCATGCATTCTTCTACAAAAATGTACTGAGATGAAAAATGGACAAGGATTTATATATTTTTTTCTTTCTGAGATTTGCGTTCTGGCAACACTGCACCAAAATAGGTTGTGGTTATGTAATACTAGTTGATGTATAATTAGTACAAAATTGTTTCAAAAGTGCTCATTTTAGTTCATGTTCTATACTCTTGACCAAATGAAACATGCTTAAATGATTGAAACTCCTAAATTATCAGTTTCTCCTACAAGTATAAAAACAAATTAGAAAAACAAGCTACAAAGATTCTTTCATGAAAAACAGCATTCTCAAATCAACTTTTAACATAAATGAATTCACATTGGATTAAAAACACAAACATTTAACACAGTGTAGGACTGAAATAAATAGGAAAAATGGATTCACTATTTAGACAATGAGCTGAGCTTATGAGAGTTTCCACAGGTATGATTGTCCAAGGTTATGTAGAGAATGTATGGATCAGAAGTTTTCAGTTTCACAGTAAGAGTGCAAAGGAGTGGGTAAGAGTAATCAGTCAGCCAGCTGGATGGAACAGGAGATGGATGTGAGGATATTACTGGAAGTGACTGATTCCTTCAAAATATGAATTACTACAATCCATAGGGGCGCACCAGGTTCCCTTCGTTGTGGCTTGGACCTAAGTAGAAGAGGCTCTTAAGACTGCTTGACCTTGTTCTTTTCCTGGTCATTGATGTGCTGTTCCTCTCGGCTGTCCTCTCTCTCTGGCCGGTCGTCACTCTGGCGGGCAATAAGCAGTCGGCAGGTGAGCAGAATACCAAAGACTAGCGCGTGGGCGTACCGTTTCAGGGGGTCTCCTACTAGCTGGTGGAAGAACAGGACAGCTAGCATGACGAGCAGCAGCAAGAAGTTGGCCACATCCTTCGGCCTGCCAGGCACAAGGGTGAGCACCACACCGCAGCCCACCTCCAGAGAACCAATGATCTTACGAAGCAGGACTGAGCTGATACCAATCTTTTTCAGGCCTGGCAATGCCTTGGCATAGCTCTTGTATGCCCTTTTCTGAAAGGATAAAGTACAAAGATCTATTTAAATATCTCTAACATTTAACTAATGTCATACATACTCTCAAGGGTGTCTTTGGGTGAGGCTATTTAAGGACTATGTCACATCACCATCCTCAAGTCAAGTGATTATCATTCAAATGCTTTTATTTCATCACTATGCTTGCAAAATTTCTCTTCGACCTATTGCTTAATAGTCTGTTACCATAAACAATTATTATAAGAAAAAATCTTGTGAGCATATTAGTCATTGCAGTTTGCATGGAGCCTAAATGCATGCCTGCTATCATCTTCCACACTGGTCATTTCAACATCAGCACCAGTAGGTGCACCTCACAGAATTTGCTGGAATCCGCCGCCATTGCTCTTCGTATTAAACGAGAAGTATAGCAGCTACAACCTATTTAAGCTATAAAGAGCAAGCTATAAATATAGAAATCTGCTGATCATCCTGCATATACGTTTACATCGTTCAGCTAAATTATAGCATATTGATCTATCGTTCCTTTATTGATCCCTGTTTAGCGTTTACTAGCTAATGTTTGTATCCATACTGATTCATGGATGTTGCCCGTGTTAAAACCAAAATATTCATTCAAGTTCATCTTAAAACATATAGGCGTAGCTGCAACTGTATTGATGTTACTACAGGCAATAACGGTACAGCAGGTCTTATTTGAAATACAGGAATCAACTCTGGAAAATTAACTAATCTGAATGTTTCACAGAAGCAGTAACGTTAGTTATGAAGAGCAATTCAACATCGAAAGCTTTCATTTCCCGCATCTTTTCCTATTTAGGTCAGCATCTCCACATTATTCGAGCCTGAGAGCCTTTCGCGTCTGCAGCCAACACAGAACAATGGCCTTCAACGTTAACGTTACCTCCACAGATGCGGACAGTTTATCGTTAAGCTCTCGCTACTCACCATTTCACTGTATGCATCTTTGCTTAGTCTCGGAGTGAGTTTAATGGTCCCCATAAACACGAAAAATAAACCCAAAGCAAAAGAAAGGGCCACAATAGTAATTGTCCTTGGTGAGGCCATCTTTCGCTGCGTGTAGCAGGCGCTTCCCCCTGAACTGAATTGAAATGAAAGTCGGTGTCGGACGGTTTCCCGGTGAAGATGCAGATGCACCACCAGGGGGATGGGCCATGGGATGGGCGGGCTGCTGGGTGAATGACAAAGATGGCGACGCGCAGGAGCAGAGCTCACCCACAACTCAAAACACAGCTTTATACTTTTCATAGTTAATAGGCCAGTTTAGCTTCTATAACTAGCTAGGCTACAATACAGTCTGTAAAATAAAGTCTTTCAATTTTAACTTGCAGTTAACTAGGTCAGAAGATCATATATTGAATTTTACAAGCACCAACCAAAAAATAGTCCTGCAACTCCCTATAAAACTACAAATTGACGTTTTTAAATTTTTATGGAACAAACAAATTAGACAGGCTACAACATGTAAACTAGAGAGCTGCAGATGGCAGGTGTATTTTGTTACTTCGGGAATGAGTTTCCCCATTTTCAGTTTTTGCTAAATTAATGCTGTAATCTCGAAGATTTTCATTTTCTATTGGGAGTGCGGTGAAGACAACTTGGAGGAAGCACTTCCCTTGGTGGGGTGCACTGTCTGCTTGACATTGCCACCTAGGGCTGCGCTCAAAGTTTGACTTTGACCTGATGCAGCTGACCTTTAAGGCGCAAATAAAGCCAGAATCAATGATTACCTATACCTGCGCTGCACTGTGAGATGTTTACCGCGGACTAGGCGACTTTACAGTTTTTCTCCATTTTATACACACACACAAAATGGAACTATGCACACATATCAGAAAACTTGATGCTCATGTTTCAACAGAGCTAGCAGCAGGCTAGCTTTATATTTACCCATACAAATAGAATGAAATTCCTGTATTTACCTGCAGACAAGAGTGATATTGACCTTCTCATCTAACACTTATAAAATGTGTTTCCCAAAATGTTAAACTTTTCATTTAAGATAGATCCTTCTTTATTATCTGACTAGTACAGTGCCCGTTCAAAATGTGCCTGTGTGCTTGGCCTGAGGTATTGCTGTGTGTAGCTTTCTCCAGAACCTTTGTACCCCAAAATACAGAAGGACCCCAAAGCACTGATGGCAGTGCTGAAGTTGTCTTTGGCTGCTAATTATTACACAGGGGCCATGTGATGCTCTAACATAAATAAACTCTACCCATTGTACAGCAAGTGGGATGATCACAGGGCGAACCTAGCAGCTCATTTTTAGGTGTTAAACTATAGATTCATGTAGGACTATTTTAATATTATTGTAGGAATTTTAGTGATACCTTAGGTGGTAGAAATATCTTACATGTTAAAAAATATTGTCACAAATTCACCAGCGAGAGAGTAATGGAGACACTTCAACAGAACCATTTGCCACGATGGATTTGCATGAAAAGCTCTTTATAATCAACAAACCACTTATGTTTATCTTTTGTCAATTTAACGATTGTGTAATTGCATTTTGTCAAGGAGAATGCCAGTATAGAAGCTGCAGCACTAAGACTCAAATCTGTTGTGCCATCTGGTAAGAGTTTATCCTGATATAGGAAACAAATTGTGGATTGTGGAAGAAGGTCAAGATGACTAAAATGCTGCCATGGAGGAATGAATGTCTTGTGATCACTACATTTTGGGGCTCAGATCTGACAGAATAATTATGAAATGACAAAAAGAGGGGGAACAACGGTTGTGTCTAGATGGTAACCCAAGATTTGAGAAAGTCTCACGAGATGGTTGAGGTTAGGCATTGCCTTGATTGGTTAAGGATAAGATAGGTCGTCAGGCAGAAAATCTCGACCATCTAGAGACCGTAAACAACAGAACCAAGCTTATTTGTGTATACATTCAGATAAACAATCTTGTTCTTCATTTGTTGTCAGCATTATATTTTTCTTAATAACTTTTAGCACAACTACTTTGTTTTGTTGCTGCTGTTTCAGTGTAAACACAATAGATATTCCATGCAAGATGTGAGAAAATGTTTATTATTATTATTATTATTATTATTATCATCAACAATGTCCCATACTCTGCCCAGTGCTCTGTTAATGTCTTGACAGTGTTCAAACCCCGTAAAAAAAGACAGTTCAAAAATCATGTTTTCTTTACAATCAAAACTGCATACATTTATACAAATAAAACCACCTTTAACAATTTGGCCAGGTACACAATTTCATCTTTAACATTTTAAAATGTTTACATTGTTATTTATATATTTTTCTGTAATGTTTTTATTTTTTATTAATGTTTCTATCAATACATGATTATGCAGACGTACACATAAGAATTTTGCAGTTTCACTCCAAAGGTTCAGAGATCAGGTCCGACATCTATTGAAAGTGATGAAGACATATAACAGAATCTCTGTGTCTGTCTTTGAAGTGATGAAGTGTGACCGTCTCCGACTGCAGTGGTCCACATCCTCACACTCAGGATGCAGATTCACTCTCACTGTCCCTGATTCTGATGTTCCTTCAGTGCCAGTATTGCTTTTCGGTAAAGATCTATCAGGAGACATGGTCATCTTTTTAAAATTAAAGCCGTGATTTCATTTCAGAGTCCAAAGTGTTATTGCATTCGATTTGGAGATGGAAGATGTGGATGAAGCTCACCAAAGGTTGCAGACAGGTCCACAGGTTGAGAGTAAGCTCCAGACATCTCCTCTGTGTTGATCTTGTTCTTCCTTTTCACTTTGACAACTTTCTTCTTCTTCCTTCTTTCCCCTTTAGCGAGATATAGTAAGATAAAAGAAATGTTAGATTTCCATTCTTAAACAGCTAACAACCAAAACCTATTGGCCATCAATAACTGATTTCAACCTTTAAGCGGCTTCTCATCATTGTGTGGTGATGCTGGCACGTCCAGAGTCTCTTCTTTCACTTTTGTTTTTCGTTTTGGTTTGCCTTTTTTCGGGGGGATCAGGGCACTGCTGGCTTTCTCTCTGTGGCCAGAGTTTTCATGCTCTACTTCGTTACCGTCACCCTCCTCTTCCTCCTCCTGTTCATTTGCTTCTACTTGATCCTTTTCACCTTCCTGGACCTTAACCAGCTGCTTCTTCTTCTTCGTCTTCTTTTTCAGACTGGTTTCCTGTAAATAAAAGAATAGTTTAATTCACCAGTTATTTATTGTAATATTAATTTCAAATCACATTATTATAGAGGACTTGACAATCATGACAAACAAAATACAAAAATATGGTTTGGCAAAACATATTCATATTTCAATTGAAATGCAGTCCAGTTCAAGGCCACTGCAAACTACAACCTCAATGATAAACATATAGTTAAATGAATACCTCTCTGATGGTGTCAACATTTTTATCTTTTTATTTATTATTATCTTTTGTAAAGATAGAATTTATGGCTGAGCTGTTGATTGCATTAGATTTTACAGGTGTACCCAATAAAGTGGCCACTGAGTGTAAAAAGGATGCAAATTATTGTCCTGACCTTTTGCAGCATGTTTCGAATGGGTTGCATCTTTCCTTCACCCTTTGTATTTTTCCCCTTTTCTTTTGGCCGATGAACCTGGCGAAGATCTGGCTTGCTGGATCGCATTCTGAGGTGAAGAGAACATTTGAAAGGTCAACATGTAAGCATTATATCATGCTTAGGTACAGTATATCTTGATCTGTACAATATGTATAATGTTGAACCTCCTCCTACCGTTCCCCCTTGGGTTTTCTGCGAACTGTCTCTGTTTTCCAGGTCTTTTCCCTCTCTCTTGGTTCCAGAGGCCTCTTGCTGTCCTGGGCTACACGAGTACACAGCTCGGGGTAATCCAGACAAACGGCACGCAGCAACCAGCGAAGGCCTCGTAGAGTCTTTCTGTCCGACCAGCGTCGCAGGTCCATTAAGGCTGAACAAGGCTCCTGAGAGGGAAAGGAAAAAGGTTTGTCTGTCATCCATAGTTTCAATTCCTACAAGAGATTTGTGTTTGTTCCGATTGCATTAGTGAACTTTAACACTTACAATATGGCACAGGGACCGGCTCTGGTTGACCAACTCCTCCAGGGACAGAATCTCAATCAGCTCACTTCCCAGCAAAGCATTCATTTTGTCCTGTTTGTTAGCCAACCTAAGAAGAAAAGGTTTCAGCACTAAGTCACTCACCTTTTAGCTTCACAGTTACTCAGTGATTAGTTGTTTCAGTGTTTTCCCTCATCAGCCACCAGAGGGCACTGTTTATACTGCACATGCTGTTTGATCACACTTGTAATGTATATATGATATAATTACACTAATAGGGGTTTTCCTGCCACTCTTGGTTGCTTCAACTGGTCAGCAAGAACCTCCTTGACCTCCTTTATCCTCTGCCTGTCACTAGAGTCCACCACAAAGATGACCCCATGGGCTTCTCCACAGAGCTCCCTCCAGGCTCCTCTCAACTCTGCTGAGCCCCCCACATCCAACAAGGTGACCAGGTAGTTCTCCACTCTCAGCTCATGTCGTACGCAGCCATTGGTGGGTCCTGCTTCCACACCATTGGGGACTAAAAAAAAGGACAGGAAGTAAAACAGATAATTTGTTGTATTTCAGCTTTAAGCACTTTTAGTTGAATTGGCAATTAAACTGTCACTGTTGAATTACCTCTTAACATTCCTCTGATGGAGGATGTTTTTCCTGCTTTGTCAAGACCAACCACCAGAATGGTCACTTTCCTGCAAAGACGTATGCACAGTATATAAGTTCACTTAAAAGAGCACCATATAGCTTCAAATGACAGCTGTAAATTAAAGCAATAACTGGAGTAATCATGTCAGGTGGCATCAATGAACTGTGCATGACATACACATTCATATTATGAATATATTATTTCCAAAGGAAAAAAATAAAAAATTCAAACCAGTTCCAATGAGCTCAGTAACACTAGGATTTTATTTGATTGCATATGGTGAATCTATGAGGTTTAACTTTGTGATTAGGCTGATTGAACCTGTGTTTTTTTGGAAGATAGAAGCTTTGCCAAATGTGTCACATGCATCACTGATCACATTTTCTGAGGTTTATTATACATTCAATTTTTCAAGAAATGTTTTATTTGTTACCTGATTGGCTCCTGTATTTTGGAGAACCAGGTGAAGCAGTTGCTCATCAGGTTGAACATGTTTCCTTGAGGTGAGCAAGGTGAGCACAGTGGCCACCATCTTCTCTGGAACTGGCACCTACAAACAGATGGTCAACCTTAGTATAACTCACACACACACACACACACACAAACAGGGCCGGTCGGTTGAGTCACTGGGAGTCATGGCCAGGGCCAACACAAAGATACTTTGTGTATCCTGTGGGTTTAGGAGACTTTTGCAGATAGTCAGACACCTAGGCAATTCTTTGATTGCCAAATCTCTCTCTCTACCTCCCCAGAATCTTAAATAGGCTGTATTAGCATCTCTTAGCTCACTTTCATTTCAAAGCTTTTTTTCTTTAGTTTCTTGGATCAATAATCAATGATGATGTGTGAGCCCTGTAAAAGCTTTCTGCCATGTGTAGGAAACTATGAGTGGTCCTGTCAAGTCTTGTTATACACACACAGCAGCAAGTGTGCCTGAGGAAGTCAGGACAAGTGCTAAAAGAACACTGCAGATCTTCCTTTGTCCAGTGCCTCTGTTTAGGCTCCATAATCTGCTAAAGCCAGTTTAGAACAGCCTGCTTTTACAGTGTTGTTAACAAGCTGACCCATAATTGGTTTGGCTGTAAAAGACAGTGAGGATGTTTTCCATGTTTTACGCAGGTATCTGAAATCACCGCATTTTAGACATTTATAGCAAGTTTACTATAAAAGTGTCAATTCAAAGAAACCATCCGTCCACAGTACTAAATGTGCATGTTGTGGGCTGTATCAATGTAAAAGATGTCTGTGTTTGCTTTGTGGAGTTTAAAAAAAAAAGCATTAAATGTGTGTGCGCAATACAAAAGTTTTATCACTTTAGTACTTTAGTTTACTGAGATGTTTTTTTTCTCTATTTTTGTTACTATATCTGTAATAACTTAAATAACTAAAAAAACATGATGCACCAGTTAACACAGACAATGAATGGTCAGTACACATGGGTGGTAAAATGCAGTGAATCATCAGAGTAAAACAAAGCATTTCAAACTCAGTGGACACTAAATGATCAGTGCCTGATACCACTGACTGACTGATTCACATGTGATAGGTGCAACATTTGCAAAGTTTGATAAGATAGGAGAAATTTAAAGAATACTTACAGAAGTAAGTCTATGTCCATGCATTTGTTTGAGTGCTCCTCTCTACTAACATCTTGTACCCACCAGCTATAAAACTAATCAGGCTCACGGTAAGCCTTTAGTCACCCCATGCAGGAGGTACAACCTGGGAAATGTTGTGTTGGTATTTCGACCAATCACAGAGCCCTCTAAAGCAACTGCTAATCCCATTGGATGGCGTGGTTCTTCTTTAGGTAAACTAAACAAAGGTGCATATATCGGTCCAGGAGAATGAAATGTGTCTTGTGGTGTGATCTGTGACGTGCTGTGATCTCCTGAAAGCCTGGAAGTGATAGCATGCACTTGAGTCACTCTGGAACATAATGACATCATAACTATGGTGATTGTTACATGGTGTCCCACTACCATGTACATGTTATACAGGTATAATTGGAACCAAAGCAATATTTTCTTGTGAGGTACATCAGGTTGATCACATTAGATGTGGAGTGGTGATAACTTCACACATAATATGGATTGTAGCTAACTAACATGTTACTGTGTTTATATATGTATTGGTGGGTGTGTACTGTGCTATTATGTTTAATACATATTATGTCGTGTATATGAATGTTTAAAGATAAAGCTATTATATTATAGCTTTATCTTATGGCCAGGGACAACAGATTAAAATGAGCCATTTAGGCTAACTCTGGCTCATTTACAGTTGTTTTCCTGTTGATCAATGAGATACGTTCCTGCCAAAAAGGACATAAATAAATAAAATGTTATTCAGTGTGGATAATAAAGAGGAAAAACAAGATTATATTTCAGATGACAATGCATTTTACAAGGAAAGTCAAGTTTATTAATATTAATAAATTATAATAGATCCATTTCATACACAAATAAAATTGAACCTAAATCAATACAACTATCTGACTGTAAATATTCATTTCCAGGTGCAACAGTGGTTCACTAAAATGTACAGAGGATCAACATATTAAATAATGGTATTTAGACAATCATGAAGCAAGTCCAACACATTCTGTAATGCAGCATGAGCCACTAGATGGCCTCATATTCACATCATCTTTTTTTCACTGCTGCTGTGCACCTTGTAGTCTCTGTAAATAAAAGAATGGCTCTATTTTAAAGTTCTTGATATGCTAAGGTGAATTGCTGCAGTTAAATCTTAGTCTACTCAAAGATGATTATACATGTTTTTGATTTGCAGCTTCTAAACACACCAATCCACAGCACGGATTATTTAATATCTTAATGTTATATAGGAAAATGTAAAGAAAATGGACAGTGGACTATGGAGAAGAGCTTCTGCTGATATATTGAAATTATAAATGTTAAGTGACAGCTTTCAGAGGCCTGGCGCAATGGTTTGTTTGCAGGCCTCATCTCATTATGTCATTAAACCAACAACCAATCAGGTTCTGCCCTCCTCTGCTGAGTAGACTCATCCCAGACTCTGACCACAGCCCTGTGTCAGCTGACACACACACACACACACAGAGAGAGAGAGAGAGAGAGAGAGAGAGAGAGAGAGAGAGAGAGAGAGAGAGAGAGAGAGAGAGAGAGAGAGAGAGAGAGAGAGAGAGAGAGAGAGAGAGAGCAAAAACAGCAGCAGCTGAGGACCACACCCCCATCTGCTCCTGTTCACATTGCAAAAATGCAAAGACCCTCAACTGCTGATATTGTAATCTGTGTTATAGTTGGCCGGACTACACAGCTTCTGCTATGATACATTACAGTAACATTAAAGCAATAGTTCAATATTTTGGGAGATACGCCTATTCACTTTCTTGCCTAAAGGTACAGTAGAATGAGAATATCAAAACTATGTTAGGTCTGATAAATGTGAAGCTACAGCCAGGAGACAGTTATCTTAGTTTAGCATAAAGACTGGAAACTGAGGGAAACAGATAGCCTGGCTCTGTCCAAATCTGCCTACCAGTCCCTAAAGTTAATCAGTTAACACTTTATACCTGGTATGTTTAATCCATACAAAATATGAAGAGTATGAAAGGCCCATTTTGGTTTTACAAATGTTTGTTTGACAGGCAACCAGCAGAGACTCCAGGAAGTTACTGCTCCTGACCAAAATAATAGTCCAGCATATAACTCCTGTAAAATGTAGAATTGATTTTTTTTACACTTTTTTGTATGGGTAAAACAAACAAGATCTAAACTGTTATATATAGTGAGCTTTAGACGTGCTGGTAGGTGATTTTGTTACATTTTGACAGGGCCAGGCTAACATTCCCCCTGCTTCCAGTCTTTACGCAAAGCTAACTATCTCCTGGCTGTAGCTTCATGTTTACATACAGCCAGATTGGTATCTTTTAATCTAACTCTAGGCAAGAAAGTAAAGGCACATTTCCCAAAATGTTGAAGTATCCCTTTAAAGATAGTTCAAGACAAAGACTCTTGTAAATAATTTGAAACTGTGTCCCATTTCACTGACCTGATTAGTAAAACTGTGCACATGCCTGGTGCTCAGTAATAAGGTTTCCATCTTCCACTTCCTCACGTCTCCACTGAGCACACAGCCTTTGCAGTCTGAAGTCACTGAACCACACCACTGCTTCACCAAACACATGCATTAGTAATGACAACAACTGTTGAGATCTGATTAGACAGGGTGAGGTTGGTATGGTTTTGGGTGAGCTGTGTAGAAACAGTACCACAGTTCATAGTGAAATATACACAGAACAACTCCTTTTGTTGTTTTCTAGTTTAAGGGAACTTGACAGCAAAGTTACATCTACCATACTGGAAGTCGAAGTTATTATTTCCATTAAATATGACAATATGTTTTTATTTTAAAAAAATAAGACAGGGTTTATTTTAAGTGACAGTAAAAGATAAGACAGGGTTTATTTTAGGTGACAGGTCATGCTGACATCTGCATGTGTGAAAGGGGGCAGAGAATAGTTTGCAAGGGAAATGTTAGGTATTTCACTAAAGATGGTGTCCTTCTAATGCACCTTCCAAACAGATAATCATTGTTTGAATAAGTAGTTGAGCAAACATCCAACTGGTTCTGTGCTGGGTCACAAACTGGTATTGCTGTCTAATGTGCATGTAGCCTTAACAAATAGTAATATAATGAGGAATTGTCCATGTAGAAAGTGAATGAGAAGAAGGAGTAACATTTTAATAGTTGATTCACGTGCTGCACCTGTTTGTGTGGCTGCTTCACTATGAGGCCTGCAGGTCACCATAACAAGGCCAAGTCCTCCCTGCTAGCTGAACCTAAAAATGGAAGTGCAGAGAAACTGATCCCTCTATGCTTACCCTCTACAGTGCTTTCATTTGGAAAGGACAAATAGCGGATGTAATAAAACTACTGTGCATGTAGGCTACCAGCAGTTATCTAAGTAAGTGCCTAGTCCAGAGAGAATCAAATGTAGACATAACTTGTAGAGCTGTCATCCCTTTATACAGTTCATTCAGTGTTTTCCTTTTCTATTTTCCACAAATACTGAATATTTCTATGCCTGCAATTTGTAACATTTGTACAGCAGATGCACCTCCCTGTGATGCGTTGTTTACGTAAACAGTTAAGTGTTTTCTCTTTCATTTTGAATCTATACTGTATATTTATAGGCTTTTTTATTTGTTGTAACAATAAATGCACTTTTCTGTAGGCCTACAGTTTTTTCATTGCTTGTAACTGATACCCTGCACTTTCTTGCATTGCACCATCAATTGTACTGCACATGTTATATTGTTCTATTTTATTAAGTAGGCTATTCGTTTACTAAATATGTATATAGAGTATGTCCAGTTGACAGTGAAAACGTTTTTTGTGTTCTGTTAATGCTATTAGCTGTCTGTATTTGTGCAAGTAGCCTATTTGTTTTTGCATTGTTTTTTGTCGATTTATTTGCGTTTTCTTTTTCTTTTCTTTTTTTACAGAACTTCCTTATCATTTAAGTAAAATGTCCTTCTTATCTTCTCTCTAATCGCTAATACTTTGAAGGCAGCCGCCCATCATTTCCGGTAGCGCCCCGTTTGTTTCTGGCTGACTTAACGCAGCTGTTGCAGTGAGAGAGACTGAAAACACGAGCTGCAGACTGAGCTGCCAGCAGCAGCGGCATGTATGCCGACACGGAGACACCCAGGCCTCCTACAGCCTGCAGGCAGACTCTACAGCCGAGGAAACCTGTGTGTTTAACATGAACAAAAACTTCAAGGTAGGCTACCGTTACAATGATCAACGGGGCTGAGTATGAGCGTCCTACATGACAAGGCTGAACTTTCCCGATCCTTCACACTGACTGACGGTGCAACAACAGCGCTGATACCACTGCGGGCATCGAGGTGGTGGTTCCTCCGGATTAAACAGGGTGTTCACGCCACGTACGACGATATACGAGACAATAAAACAAAAGCATTGTGTGGGGGTGCAGTGGAGCGGTGGCCGAGTTGTAAACTTATAAACACAATGTGAAATTCAGCGATGATCAACTTGGTGGAAAGTTGGGAGAGGCGGCGCATCAAAGGAAGTATTTACAAAAAAGTGATGTTTTTGGAGCACGCTACGGCAAAGTCAGATTAGCATCAACGTCCTTTAGCGACGCCCAAATCGTGCCCCGCATACTAACCAAACTTATTAAAATGATGTGCGAAGTGGCCATGGAAGAGCAGCAAGAGAGGGAAATCACGGACATAGACCCGCAGGAGTGCTCCACGGTGGCGGAGAACGGAGTCCTGCTGGTGGTCAATCACAGCCGGATTCGGCCTCCGTTTAGCGTCGTGCTGGCCACCGTGCTCTACTGCGCAGAGTTCATCTCCGCCGCCGTGCTCTGCAGCATGTACCACAAGACCCACGACGACATCTGGATGGGCTTAACCATCGCCTTCATGCTGCTGCCCGCCGTGATCATCCAGTTGGCGCTGACGTTCATCCACAGAGACCTGGGTCGGGACCGGCCCCTGGTTCTCTTCCTGCATCTGCTGATGCTCGGCCCTGTCATTCGGTAGGTGAGGTCATTAGGTGGTGGTGGGGGTGGTAAGTTAAAGGACAATACTTCAAATCCTGATTTGCATTACCTCTGGCTAAAGTGTTTAACCTTTCAGTGGTAGGCCTAGATGTGATTTGTAGGATATCACCTGAAACATGTAAAGTTTGTTCAAAAGCCCTGAGAAAAGTTTGGACTTCTTCCTCTATAAATACTCAGAACGAATGCCCTTTACAGTTAGTGCTGCAAAGTTTAGTAGGCCTATATTAACTGAATAGTCTGAACTATTTTGATAATCGTTTCAGTCGTTTTTGTAGGCCTAAGCAGTAAACATTTGTTGGTTCCAGCTTCTCAAATGTGAGGATTTGATCTTTTTATTTGACATGGATGGTAGTAAACTGAATATCTTTGGCTTGGACTGTTGGTCGGACAAAACAAGACATCGAACAATGTTCACTATTTTCTGACATTTTCTGACACAAACCAAATTAATTGAGAAAACTGGCAGATTAATCAGTAAGGATCTTATTGTTGTAGTTTTTGTCAGCTATCCATCCTTACGAGACATGCAACTATCACTTTCCATTTGCAGTACAGTTAATAGGATACAAATTGACGATCTCTGTTGAGTGCATAGAAGCACTCCAAGGATCTTTGAGATTCACATGATTTATTGAGTTATCACCTGCCAAGATGGCAACAACGCTGATATTTTTTTCGCCTTATGAATCTGTGTGTGTCATTGTGGCAAAATGTGGTCCTGGAGACACTGTAGCAGAAACTACCACAGAGGTTCTGAGTACTTTGGCCAGGTTTATATGTCGGTCTGCGGACAGATTTTGTCAACGCAATACACTCACAACAAGATGCAGTCATGAAACGTTACAGGCAGGGCCGGCTCTAGCCCTTTGGTTGCCCTAGGCGAGATTGAGTTTTGTGCCAGATTTGTGTGCATGGTGATTTATGATGTTGGGGGTGTCTGGGGGTCCTCCTCCCGAAATGTTTTAGCTTTAAACACTTCATTTCCTGCATTCTGGTGAATTTTTATGCACCTATTTCTACCTCTTTCTGAATCAATTTATCCTGGAAATATATTTATGTAAAGGGTAGATTACAATCCAAATGTAAAAACATAATGGAATATATTGCAGTACGGCTCTCGGGCATTCTGTATTGCGTTCATCTATTTATTCTCCTGTAGATCGACTTTTCTAATTATATGAGTCAGCACACGTAGCCTAGACATAATTTACTCTTCTCTCCTCTTTTGGTCTTTTGTTGAGGAAGTAACTCCTTAAATGTGCATATGACAATTATTCACCTCAATGATACGTGAATTCATTTTAATGACTGTGACATTTCAGATGTGTTTGAGCAAGATCTCTGCTCATGTTCAAAACTTTGTGCACATTCAAAATATGACTCATCTGTGCTCTCTGAGATTTGGAGGAGTTGTGATATTTTGAGAAAAATAAAGTGGTAATAGGATATTAAAAGAATACAGTCAAAATATTTCAGAAAATAATCCACCTGCACCATAGTCTGCTGTGCATTACGTGATTGCTCTGCTGATACGGTAGACCTCAGACCTTCTGACAGACACAGAGCCCCGTTTGAGACTCTGGTCTCTGAATGACACAAAGTTTAGGGAAGTGGCTGTACGCTGCTCTACATTGGAGGTGGAAAACCGAAACTATACGGCAGAAATACACGGAGCTAAACCGCGACACATCCGACGCAGCATGTCGACAGCAGAGCGCGTCCTTTATAAACCTGAAGCTGCACAGACCATGGAAGGCATGCTGCTCATCTCTATTTTTACAGTGAGCGTGGACACTAAGGCCCCGTCCACATGAAGACGTCAGGATGAAAACGCATCCGTCTTCCCTGGATTCGGCTCAAGAAAATTCACATCCACATGAATCCATCTCTAAATGACTCAACACGGTACTTCATATGCCAGGCCTGTAGGCGGCGCTGTTACTGCTACAGAAATTAACGGAACGAAGAAGAAGAGCAGCCTTCAGTCACTTCCTTTCATAACCATAGACAGTATATAAAAGTTCATAACATGACTGTTAGCTAGTTCTCTTAGCTTAAGACATCCATGGACTAGACTTTAATAACTTACACCACTGCTCGTTATATAAAGGCCACCTAGAAAAAGAATGTAAACTTTGTTTACATTCTATCGGACATGATTGCAGCTAGCAGAGCTAGCGTTAGCGCGCTAGCTAGCGCTAGCTAGCGCGCTAACGCTAGCTAACATCAACATCGGCAGTCACACAAACATCAATGATCCGATGTCTTTTTGATAATCTAGCTACACGTTTTTCTTGCGGTAGCCTTTCTACAATAAGCGGTGCTAAAAGTTACTATAATCCGTTCAAGGAGTTGATAAGCAGACAGATTAGCGAGCTAGCAGCGTTGCGTCCCTGCTAGCGCTGTCAGCTGGGTTGAAGGCGGAGCTTTGAGTCCGAGGTGTGTGGGGATGTCATCATCGATACGCACGTATGCGGTTTCGCCGTCCATATGAAGCCAAACGTGAGCCGGCTTTTTTTTTATTCACCCTGGGACCAGGTTTCAAAAAAGTGCGTTTACGGGCAGTTCGTTTACAGGATTCATGTGGACAGACGGCCCAAACGATGCAAAAGATGTGCGTTTGCATTGAAATACGTTTCCGTGTGGATAGGGCCTAAGGGTCAGGCAACACACAGGTCTGCTTCAGAGCTCAGTGTGTTGCAGGTTGACAAGTAAACGTGTGGCTGAGGGGGCGCCTTAGGATGATCACGTTTAATAAACATGTTTTCTTTTGCTTGTCGTTCTAATTCTATTATTAGACCTAAGGGCAACGGCGCCCCCAACACATTTGACGCCCTAGGCAATTGCCTAGCCTATAGCAATCACCGGCCCTGGTTACAGGTGTATAGTTGAGATCAAAATTAACTAGGGATGCACCGGATCCAGATTTTTGGGGTTCGGCCGAATACCGAATCCTACTCCCATCCTCAGTCCATTAACACAGTAAACCCATTAATGAAGTAAACAATGTCCACAGCAGTGTATTTTTCATTTTGTTTACCTGAAGTTGCTGCATTTTAGCTGCTGTCTGTAGATTCCTTCATGCACAACTCGTATTCTTTCGGATGTTTCATACGCAAATGTTTTAACAGCGTCGATGTTGTGTGTTGTTTAGGGTCCTTGCCACCACGAGACAAATCAGCATTGCAAATTGAACGTGTAGCTCGACTTGAATCGCCTTCTTTTGACTGAAAAGTACTGCCAAACAATACTTTTTCTGCTCACAAGTTCCATTTTCACTTTCTCACAGCCTACTGCATTGAACGGTCCACCTACGTAAACACCTTCCCGTAATCTACGGCAGCGTCATTACATCGACCAGCGTAGTGCGCGTAGTGCAAGCGTAGGGTTCGGTGGAAAAGAATTCTAAGGTTTCGGCAAAACCGAACCCCGTCAAAAAAACAATATTCGGCCGAATACTGAAATTGACGCAATGGCGTCAGAAGTCGGGAAGGGGCAATTGACCCCCCCACTTTACGCCCCTGGCCCGAATCGGTGGATTATCATTATGATAACAATGCTGGTGATCCCGTCGCAAGATTGTCTCTAAGATTGTTTAAAAATGTAGGAAGCTGACTACAGCTGAATCACTTTATCGATTAGTAGACTTCAAGTATTTTGATGATCACTGAATAGTTTCTATCATTTTTCAAACAAAGATATTGCAAAAATGACATTTTTTCTCTAATTCCACTCTTGGAAATGAAAGGATTTGCAGGATTGTATTTGCCAACCAAGTATTTTTGGGTTTTGGACATTTGTTCAAACAAAACAAGACATTTGAAGACATCAACTTTGGCTCTGCAAAGTTGGGTTGGGCATTTTTTTCTCCTTTTTTGATGTTAATTGACAATGAAAATAGTTGAAGCCCTAAAGCTGACTGACTTATTAAATCGGTCAGTCAGCATCCATCTGTTGCAGTTCATCAACTAGATTTAATCAACCACAATAATTTGTTATGATGGATTGTTGCTGCATCCTGATTTTTGCACTGCATGAGAATCATAGATTTGGCACTCATGAACTGAATCCCACTCCAGATGGAAAGCCTTCCAGTATGAAGAACAGGAGGGACGACTGAACATAACCTCCCACATTGTCAGAAGTGTTGAATAGAGATGGGCCTTCAAATATCCTGAGCTTTTTCCCTTCTGAGCTTCTTCTTATTTGATGTCTTCCTTGGTGGTGTTGTCACAGTTAACCTCTCTGCCGTCTACAACAGTCTGTCAAATGACTGCAGAGCTGGCACATGTAAAACCCACTACAGACCAAGCCGAAAATCGACCTTCGTACAGTCTGGTGAGGTCCGTCACTCGAGTCTGCGCGGTGTGTTCCGTGCCGTCGTCCGTTGGAGGGGCCATCGCTTTGTCGATCTGAAATGAAGACAGATTCAGCAACTGCATGGCCTATTTCTCGCTTAAAATGTTTTCAGAAGCTATTTTAGTACAATATGAGATGGTATTCTGAACAAGCCGCAATGACAGTCTGTCTTTGAATTTCCGTAGAAACCAGACCCACGTGACGCGTTCATCCAATCAGCTGCCGGTTTTAATTTTTGGGCTACAATACAGATTAGCGCCGCCTGCTGTTATGGAGACGTATTACGTCTTGTCTCCTCTGTGTGTTCTCTGGCATGTTTTGAACAGTTCTGGGAAACTGATCAGTCCAAATACCTTTTCTGTCGATGGTCGCCCCGTCTGGTCTATGTGTAGAGGCTATAACACATCGCTACAGACCAGTCAGACCGGGGGTGCTAGATGTTGCCGGAAAGTCTTCTTGAAATAATTAATTCTTGGAAATCAAAGCAGTGAAGTTTGAAACCTGTTTGTTTGATGAAGGATGTGTTCTGTTTCAGCTAGTTTACACTTGAGTTTCAGTTGGTGTCAGCTGAGAGACCTGTTTGGCGAATCGTGACTCATGCAGGAAGATGTAGGCGGAGACTTCTTTGAAATGTAAATATGCACTTGATGTTGTCTTTTTTTTTTCTTCTCTGAACTTTGATATGTCAACAATGAGCTGCTCTGAATTTACAGCACAATTAGAGTTAATTGGAGGGTGTGGTTTTTTTTTTTTTTTTTTTTTTTACAGTGCAACAAATTTTAAACTTTGTCTTCAGCTCTGTGCAGGTGAATGCGCCATAGGAAGAATGCTTTCAGGACAAAGTAATACAATGCTGTGTAAATGACTTGGTATGTGCCTCAGCTTTCAGTGCACCCTAAAATATAACAAGTCCAATATATTTCAAAACCGTTCTCAGATATAAGAGAAAATATGTAGATAAAAAGATTTATAAATAAACATCCACAAGAGCTACAGAAGAAACACAATTCACAACAAAAAGAAGACAGGAAATTATCTTATCATTGCTGATCTTTTAACTCGAGCTTAGCCATTGTTTAATTTAGCGCATAAAACAGATCAAAGTCTCTTCTTTTCAGAATACAACACACGGCTTGCATACTTCCTTATTTACCATTTTTGATAAAAAGCCATTTGAGCCAAAAGTGCTCAGGACCATGTAACTGAGTATTAACCAGGAGACCTTTATTTTAATGCAACAGTGCTCCATGCAGATTTGCAGTTTCCACAAATAACTAGACCAAGGTCAGGCATAGGTTTATAATTATTATTAACACATTGGAGATAAAGCCACTCATGTCATTGCAGGAGACGGATAGACCACCTGCAGCTCCAGAATCTATTTCAATCGGGAGTGAAAGAGATAGCGAGGCAACATTTTTAGGCAGTCAAAAGTTGTGTGGCCTGCATCTTAGAAGTGTTGTTTGAAGAATATATTATGTCACATTTTGGCTGTAAGCAACTCTGCAGAGCAACAGAGCTGGGGGATTCATTGATGACAAATGTGTGACTTTACGTCAGACTTACTTTCAGAAATAAAATACTTATATCTTGTTAGATAAAGAAGTCTGGTGTTTGACACACTGATGTTGAGACAGTTCATTATTATCTACAAGACTAGGACTAAAAGTTTGAAGAAAAAAAAATAATTCTGGGAAGCCCGCTCCTCATCTCGGCTCACGGTGACATTAGCCAAGTTGCATTGTGGTTAATGTAGGCACCAGGTTTTGACAAGGAGGAGAAATGCGTGGGATATAAGACGATATCTCTGGTTCTGCTGCATCGATTCTGTTCAATTCTTTTGTCCATCATCGAGTCTGACGAAGCAAAAAGGGCAGAGTGCAATGTTTAATCAACGTAGTAATCTTTCAAGAGCGTCAAATTCAATTTGGTATATGAGCAAATAAATAAATAAAATTTAAAACAAGACCTAAGATCTATTATATATGTGTTGGTCAGTTTGTGTTCTTGACAATCCCATTTTGCAGTCATAAAATTGAAGTGAGATGAACAAAGCAAAGAAACAAAGCTTTTTAGATAAAACAGATGTTGACAAAGTTTCCTTTTGTGGACATACTTTGAAATTGGGAAACATTTGAAGTTAGATAAAACGTTATAAATTGCAATATCACAGAATATTGCAATATGTTAAAAATCGCAATAATATATCGTGACATAAGTATCGTAATGATATTGTATCGTGAGGCCTCTGGTGATTCCCACCCCTACTACATAGGCACAGTGAAGCTTTGAGCTAAATGCTCACGTCAGCATGTTAACATGCTGATGTTTAGCAGATGTAATGTTTATCTTAGTTAAGCATTTTAGCATGCTAACATTTTGCACACAAGGTACAGCTGAAGCTGATTGCATTGTCTTTAATTTCCGCAGCTATCTGCACATAAATCATAGTATTGGACAAATTAATAATTCGACCTGTTGGTGGCGCTAGAGGGAAAGTAAGGGGATCACCAAAGCCCAGAGGATTCATCCTCTGGAGGCCATCAATGTCTGTACAAAATGTTATGCCAACCTACCCAGTAGTTGTTTAGATATTTCAGTCTGGACCGAGTTACCTGCCAGACAGGCACTGCCACCCATAGCTGCTAGCATGGCTAATAACTATCTAGGATTGTCCCATAGGAAAAAAAGTAGCTGTTCTCTGTTAGCTACCCAAACTTGTTTATGATCCACCTAAGAATGCTTTGCTCATGTCAGTGATTTTTAGACTGCCATGACCATGAAACGTTTACAGTATCAAAGTGAGCCTGCATCTCTAATGTGAGCTTTATGAACGTTTTTTTGCAGTTATCATCTGTTACACTGAGCTGTGACGTCTCTGATGCTTCTAATGCGGCAGTGAAGCCCAAAAACAAATACTGGGGTTGCCATTACACAACTTTTCATTTCAGTTTTATTTCAAGCGCTTATCGTTCCACGCTGTGCTGCTGTAAACCAATCACCTCTTGGCTCAGATGGGAGGTTTCCTGTGTGACTCAGGGACGGTGTAATCTGCTGATCTTGTGGCTGAACAGTCAAACGTACCATGTCTGCTATCAAGTCACAATGATTACACATGACTGCATTTAAACTTTTTTTAAGAGCCTTGTTTAAGTTGCTTTGCAATCTAACGAAGATAATGCGACACACTGTCCACACAGTCAATATGGCAACTTTAAGGAGGGGGTCGGGTTATTTGCTACTTGTCGTCTTGACTTGTCTCCTTATGATCCTGCTCCTCAAGCAGGGACAGAAACTAAATAATACTCTTGTTAACTTTGACTAGTCTCAGCATGTAGAGCTTTTGGTTTTGCGTCGTGTCTGTGTATCACAATCTCTCCACAGTCTGTTGTGGCTGTGTTAGTGTGAACACGTCGAGCCTGATGAGGTAATCCCAAGTGACCAAAACAAGAGGATCTTGCTTAAGTTGAAAGACTTTCCTGAATGCTCTGCCACCCTTATGTCAGAAAACATCAGTATTTCAGTTGCCACAGGAGTCGTTTGACTTCTTTTTAAAGCCAGTTCCTCTTGATTTGAGTAGTATTTGTCACACCATAATGTAACACATTAAGGGAACAGATTGCATGTTTAGACTGCAAATGCAGAGCAGTAGCCTGTGTGTTTCCTTTTAATAAATCCATAAGTCGCTGCCTCGGAAGTCAGCATATTGATTCTCCTGGCTAATGCATTCATCTGGCCTGCTGTTTCTTTTCCCCCTCCCTTAGTGAAATTTAGTCTGCCTTTCAATCTGCCTCTGAATCCTAAGTGCATCCTGGCTGGAGTTCAGTACCCTCACATTGCATCGTCAGCCCCACTTTGCTGCCAGATTTACAGGGAAAGGATGTCAGTAAATCAGGTGTTTGGGCCTTCGCTGTTTCTCGATCGTAGACCTTGTACCCTAAAGCAGAATGACGTGTGTGTGTGTGTGTGTGTGTGTGTGTGTGTGTGTGTGTGTGTGTGTGTGTGTGTGTGTGTGTGTGTGTGTGTGTGTGTGTGTGTGTGTGTGTGTGTGTGTGTGTGTGTGTGTGTGTGTGTGTGTGTGGATAAGAGCATGCTTCCAAATACATGATTTCCCCTTGCAAGCCTCTAACGTCTGGGATCATTCAGGGACGAGTGTGGAAGCTTGGCACTGTGCCACATTTGCACTGTAAGTAAAGAGTACAGTTTCCCCACTAGCAGCAGCTGAAGCAACAGTCGCTGGAAATGTCAGACTGCTGATTCTGGAGTGTTCTGGACAGCACATAGTTGAACCATGAAGAAATACATTTGTTTGGGATTAAAGTCTCAAATCCAAAATTGGACAATTTGGAGCAAAAGATAACATTCCAGAGGGTGAGGTTTGTGTGTTGAATGTAGCTGTGCTGCACTGTGAGTTAAAGGTCATTTTACAAGTGTTACTTATGGATTATAATGCGAGTTGTTGGCAGGTGGAAACCTTGACACTACTGTTAAGGTAGTTTCCTTGTTGCAGCTTGAACATTTGTTTGTTTTTTAAATGTGTGTCCTTTGGGCCTCCAAAAACCAGTCTGGAAGTAACACTGTAATATATATTTTAATTGTAGAAAAAAATTACATTGGACAGAAATCCATTTGTTTGTGGAAGATTCAAATACTTTCTTTAAAGTGGGCAGTCTGCACAGAAACCTCTCGCAGTGGAAAAACATGTGGCACCTGAGGCTGAACAAAGGAAGTCTTTACCTTGCAAACGTTAAGAGAACCACACCCAGACATTTTCAGTTGATCTATTCGGTAACTGTTTTCTTTCTTCTGCCTGCCCTCTGGTGGCTCCTCGGTGATGTGCTTGTGGTTGTTTAGCTGGGATTTACAAAGACAGGTGTTTTTTTGATGGATCCCTAACATGTCTGAGATCAGTGTTATGTGTAGCTTATGTTAAATTCCTGTTAATAACCTCTGATACTTTTCTTTATTCTACTCATGTTTTTGCTTAATAGCTTTTATTGCCCTTACATATTCACACTGATAATTAAATGTGGATGTTAAAACACAAAGCATCACAATGTCCCATTGTGGAAACTTAAACATAACATCGCACTGCCCTCTGTTGGTGTGAAAATATTACTCCACTCTCAGTCCAGGACCTGACATCGTGGTGCACTGACAACAATCTGGCTCTCAACACCAAGAAGACCAAAAAGTTCATTGTGGACTTCAGGAAGTCTAAAGCTGGCACACACATCCCCATTCTCATCAACGGGACTGAGGTGGAGCGTGTCACCAGCTTCAAGTTTCTGGGTGTCCACATCTCTGAGGACCTCTCTTGGACCCTCAACACCTCTACCCTGATCAAGAAGGTTCACCAGCGTCTCATCTTTGTGAGGAGACTCAAGAATGTCCACCGGTCTCCTCAGATTCTGGTGAACTTCTACCGCTGCACTATCGAGCGCATCCTCACCAACTATGTCACAGTATGGTATGGCAACTGCTCTGCCTACGACCAAAAAGCACTGCAGAGGGTGGTGAAAACCGCCCAACGCATCACTGGTTCCTCACTCCCCTCCATCGAGGCCTTCCAGGACAAGCGATGCTTGCGTAAGGCGCGCAGCATCATCAAAGACTGTTCTCACCCCAACCACAGACTGTTCACCCCACTCTCCTCCAGAAGGCGTCTCAGGTCTCTCCGCACCCGTACCAGCAGGTTCAGAGGAAGCTTCTTTCCTGTGGCTGTCACCCTACTGAACTCTAGCTCTGCACTCCGGTGACAATTAACCAACTATTAATTGTACTCTGCACAATGACAATAAAGTTGAATCTAATCTAATTTCATTTCGTCCTCAGGTGTTTCGAGGCTCTGGTGGTCTATTTTAAGGCGGGTAAAAAGGAGGAGCCTTACGTCACCATTTCCAGGAAGTTCATTCTGAAGAAGGGACAGGCGATGTCCATGGAGTGGGAAATCGGCCAATCGGAGCGCAACCTGGCCACCCACAGAAACGCCTTCAAACGCACCGCGGTCATCCAGGCTTTTCTAGGCTCTGCGCCTCAACTGACGCTCCAGCTGTATGCCACCATCCAGGAGAAATACATCCTCCCTGCAAGATGTAAGAGCGGGGGGGTCAGGGTTCATGCTACCGTTCCACTATATGATTATCTTAAAAATCACTAGTGTTGCACTCAGATTTTTACTCTTGGCAAGGTTGAAATACCTCTTAAAATGATGAAATGATTTGAGGTTGGCAACTTTAAGACGATGACTCATCACCTTAAATGAATACTGTACACATAAAATCAAATGTCACTGCCAGTTTTAATGTATGTAAATGCAGTCAAGTAAGGGTGAATATTTCAAATAACCTCATTTAACCTAGTAAGCTCTTTTCCTTATTTCTCTCCACAGTTTTTTAAGAAGCCAGTGTATAAGGAAATAGTTTTGTTTTTTTAAGATATTGGAGAAAAAAGCTGGAGATTTGTGCAAACTGAAACGCCAGTAAAAGTCAGTGGATGCTGTGTAAAATAGACAGACTTTCCATTGAAACAAGACTAAACGTCTACAGCAGTTGGGGAAAGTGAAAGAGCAGTGCTCCCTCATTACCACCACTGAGGTGCCCTTGAGCAAGGCCCTTAACCCCAACCGCTCCAGTGGAGCCACTCAGACAAATCAGACAAATGGCAATTAAAATCCCTCCGATTCAAAAACAATGAAAAGTTTATATAAAACGTCATCATATTTAGTCAATTCTGAACCATTCAGCTGTTAGATCAGTTGAGAGCCAGGCGTTTCCCAGCATGCCCTGGGTCTTGCGGTCGGTGAAAAGCAACTGCGCTGCCTGCGTCTCGAACCTGCAGCCGCCTTGATCTCATGAGGTCATCGTTGCCCACGTGTGCATGACGTCAGAGCAAGTCGGAATCAAGTCGGACATTAATCTAACCAGCATGCAACGGGCGGCGATCACCGGTGATCGATTCAGCGCAGACATGGCTTATCTCGAACGAGCCTATTAAGCATTAGACAATTCAAAATGTCACCTGATGATGGCACTAGAGGAAAAATTAAGGGATCATCAAATTCATCCTTACAGGGACATTAATGTCTGTATGACATTTGAAGGCAATACTTCACATAGTTGTAGTACTTCACATAGTTGTAGAATTGATTCAGTCTGGACCAAAGTGTTGGACCGAAAAAGTAGTGTTTGCACCATACGAGTACTTGAAAGCACATGGTTTTTTGCATTCCCTATTTCATTCCCTATTTCATACAGATTTTTTTTTTTTCAGGAATATAACTTCCACTGTATATTAGACTTACTGTAAGGGAATACATTTGATCATCATGATGACTTTACGTTGATAATATGAGGAGTTTTTAGTTTGTGTTATTTTTTGGGGGCTTTTCCCTTTATTAGATAGTGACAGTGGATAGACAGGAAAGGGGGAGAGAGATGGGGGATGACACGTAGCAAAGCGCAGCAGGTCGGATTCGAACCTGCGCCGCTGCAAAGGACTCAGCCTACATGGGGCGCACGCTCTTACTGGGTGAGCTAGAGGCCGCCCCAGAAGAGAGATGTTTTGAACGGTGCAGAGATGTGATGCTGTTGATCTAAGTGTAACAGACGACTTGTGTGTGTTTTCACAGTGGCTCTGATGATCATCACCCTGATCTCCATCACGTACGGGGCTCTTGTGTGCAGCGTTCTGGCCATCCAGATCAGATACGACAAATACAAGGTGCGCTTGCGCCCTTTTGCCTACGTGTGCATGATCGTGTGGAGAGGGCTGGAGATTGCCGCCCGGATCACCGCTCTGGTACTCTTCAGCACGGCGCTCACACACTGGGTGATCCTCGTCGGCATGTCTAACCTGCTCTTCTTCTTCTTCCTCCCATGGGTTGAGTTCTGGGCCAGGAAAGGCTCGCTGACTCAGGACGTGGAGAAAAACTTCTCTAAGCTGGGCACCACAGTGGTACTGTGCATGTTTACATTGCTCTACGCCTGCATTAACATCTTCTGCTGGTCGGCGGTGCAGTTGGACCTCTCGCATCAAGAGCTCATCGAGAGGAAGCAGCGCTGGGGCCGCCTGGCCATGTACTACGGCGGGCGCTTTGTTGAGAACTTCCTCCTCATCACGCTCTGGTACTTCTTCAAGTCGGACTTCTACGAGTATGTGTGTGCGCCACTGCTGGCCGTCCAGCTGCTGATCTGCTACAGTCTGGCCGTGCTCTTCATGTTGCTCTTCTACCAGTTCTGCCACCCCTGCAGACGCCTCTTCAAGTACAACGTGCACGACTGCCTGCACTGCATCTGCTGCCGTACAGGACGGAGGGAAGCGGGAGGTCGACGAGGGAAGCCGCACTCGTATTCCACCGCTGCCACCATGGTGCTGGTGCAGGAGGAGCCACTGGAGCTGCTGGACCCCCGAAACTCCCAACCCCTGGACCTCAGCAGTCAGCTGGGAGAGCGGGAGACGGCTATTGTTGAAGACATGATGGAAGCAGCCTGAGAAGGGCTTTGCAGGGAATTAAATTAACAAACTCTGAGTTCTCAAATGTAGAAATGCATCTCAGCTGGCGCTGCAGGCTGCACCACTGAACGAGACCGCAAGTATTTTAATACAAAAAACAGAATGATTGTGTTTTTGAGTTTGCGGGGTGATGTGTTGGAGAACAAACGTTTATCTCTTTAGTGCACAAAACTTCTAATTCATGGACATGAGAGGGACTCAGGTTAACTCCTGATGTCTTTATCAAGGGTGATTACGTTCACTTGGGCTACAGCGAGGCTCCAGCACACCAAAGAATGTAGCATGTCGAGATATGCAGCGATGCACAAAGGCCGCGTTGAGTGAGCAGCAGTGGGTCATGTACAGGACTGAGCCAGGTGTGCAGGAAACGTGCCAAGTGTGTCCAAAACTGTCCGAAAGCCTGAGCAGGACATCCCCAGTTACTTCCTCTCAGGGTTGAACGCCCCCGCGTTTGCATCTGCACTAAACGGACACAACAAAAAACAACAACAGGAGGGCAAGAAAAGTTCAGAAGAAGAATTCATCTTCCTCATATCAGCTACATACATGATGAATGCCTTGTGTTCAGTCTGGTTTCCTGGAAAAACAGGTTTTAGTTTTACAAAAAATACACTAAAATATGTCAAATGATGAAAATATTCTGTTGAAAGAGACTTTATGGAATATCAGATGTGTGTCTTTTAAAATAAAGCTTCCAGGTGATGATGCATTAACCAGACTTACACTTTATCAATGTGCTTTCACAGTTTGCTCATTTTTAAAAAAAATGATTTGTCTGGTCTGTTGGTTCAGTGCCTTGTTTTACTTGAAACTTGAATAAAATAATCTAACGTGGACCCATTCATTCTTGCCTTAGTTTTGGACTTCATTCATGACTACTTACTCCTTGTCACACACACCATGAACTGTATTTGTCCAATAAAACACTAATTGCTTCACCATCCAGCAGAGTAAAACTTCCAGTATGCTGTAACAAATACTTCCTCATTCCTGCCGTCCATACTTGTTTCCTCAACAAGTTTTCAGCAGATACCAGCTGGAGGGAAGCCTCTCCTCCTCTTCCTCAACAATACATTTTCAGACGCGAAGCTTTGTTTCCTTGTGTCTAATCACTATTGCACCTACAGAGGGAGGAGTCTGGACAGGAGCGTCAAAGATAAAAGCGCAGATACGCTGAATATGCAGGTATAGCTGCTGTTACTGAGTCGAGATAAAGAGCTCAACATGGGTAACTGGATTATTAACAATGGGCTTTCATCCTTCATAGTGGTGAGTTGTTTTTTATTCACAATTTAGAAATGCAATTTTTCAAATCACAAAGATGAGTTACGGTGATAAGATAATTTAGGCACAGCTTTTGTGCCAAGTATCCCAAAAAAACAAAATGTCAGTGTCCAGACTCCGAAGTCCTTCATTTTCAATGCAAACAAAATAAAATAAAAATGTGATTTTTACTGAAAGACTGCGCTACTTTTGTGATGGGGACGTGATCCTGGCTGTGTTCGCAGGTGGTCTGGATGGGCATCAACATCTTCCTTTTCGTCTGGTTTTACCTATTGTACGATACGGGGGATGACTTCTTCTACACGCGTCATCTGTTAGGGGTGAGTAAAGAGAATAGACGTCAGCTTAAACATGCTTGTTTAACTATTCTAATTACTGACTCATGTATGTGTATATATATATATAAATATTATTCCAGTCTGCCTTGCCCTGGGCCAGAGCTCCTGCTGCTGTCCTCAACTTTAACTGCATGCTGATCCTCCTCCCGGTGTGCAGGAACCTGCTGTCGCTGCTCCGAGGCTCCTTCGTGGTGAGATCAGGATGTTCAATAAGCTTACATAGACAGACAAAGAAACGCCTGGACAAAGTTTTATATTTCGCCTGTTTTTTTTTCTCTCCAGTCAGTATCAAGTGTTATGATTCAGGGGAACCATACCCTTACTTTTTGACGTTACCTTTGTGTTACCATTACCGTATTTAAAAAACAAAAAAAACAAAGGTGAAACATAGCCTACTCGTGTTTTGTTGAATAACTTTATAGTCAGCATTTAGTTTTTTTTCAAACACACACACACACACACACACACACACACGCAGAGAGATGTCACAACAAGGTGAGGTGCACTAAGCTGGCATTGTCATTATCTGTTCATGGTGTATTTTCCTGCTTTCATACAAACTAGTTTGACTGCTATAGGCTACATCACATCAGTTTTTTACTTTAATTTTTATTCTTTGGTATTTATATACTTGAATGTTGTCACGATTTTATTCTATGTTTTTCAGTCCTCTGCTCCTTGCGTTGATGATAATGTTTTGCTAAGGAGTTTGGGCTGCATCTCGGTACACAAATAGTTATAATTTTAATTTTCACCAAGGATTTGACACTAATTTTAACAATTCTTTGGGCAACGTTGTGCTATTTCAACACATTAAATTAGCAAAACAAAGAGGAGTATCACCCCGACAGACTTATCAGGTAGGTTTCAGAACCAGCTTTGGAAAGATCTTTGCCTTTTTTTTCTTCAACTTTGCACTATTGTTCTTTCTTTCTTTTAAAGTGTTGCGGCAGAACAATGAGGAAACAACTGGACAAAAATCTGAGTTTCCACAAGCTTGTGGCGTACATGATAGCTCTGATGACAGGTGAACTTTTAGTCTTTTCTTCTCTCTGACAACATTCTTTGTTTAAAGATAAAAAATTGGTTAAGTTATAGATTATACATCTTTTAAGTTTGGATACAAGTTAATGTGTATTTTACCAGTGTGTAGATTTGTGTGAATGTGTAACACTTGTCTGTATATACTATACACACACACAAGTGTTACACATTGTTCATCATTTATCAAGTGTGACTGATAACGGTAAAGAAAAACGTGAAGGGAACCTGAGATGATTACAAATGGAAAATAAAAAATGTAGATACTAAAACCATTCCCTCTTACTTTTCAAATATGACACAAATTGTGATAGTCTGTTCCCGCCGTACTGCCTTCTGACAAGTAGGAGTATTGACTGAAGGTGTATTTCAAAGCTTTTTCCCCATATTTCTTTTCAAAGATGAAAGGGAATCTTGACCTCGAGTACAGGGACTGCAAATATTTTAAAACGTATCACGCTGTTGATTGGTTTTAACTATTTATATAACTGAAAACTGACATTAAAAAATATTTAAGCTCAAGTCAGCAACATTGAGTCTCTAACAGAAAGCTGATTTCCGTAGGTAGTATGAATAATGAAATAATGCAGCAGCAGTAACCGGTCTCTTCTTGGTGTTCTGACAGCCGTGCACACTGTTGCCCATCTGTTGAACGTGGAGTGGTTCAACAACAGCAGACGAGGAGTGTATGGTAAACTCAGCACTGCCCTGTCCAACCTGGTGGACTCAGAAAACACCACCTTCCTGAACCCAGTCCGCAGAATAGACATCGTAAGCTATCCTAACTCATTCATTTAAAATAAGACAAACGTGGACATACAAAATCTCTTCATATCATTTTATTTTGCCATGTTTCAATATAAGTTGATGTATGTTCATATATGTTCAGTATGCTCATTTACAAGTCGAGAAAATTTGCCAAAACTTTTAGCTGAACCAAGGCTGTTTTTCATTGTAGCCTACGTGCATTGAAGTACACATTTTAAAGTCAAATCCATCTCCACCATCTTCCCTCCCTTTGTTCTTGTAAACAAAAGTTTGCTGTTGTAAGATAATCTTGACAGGCAAGGCTGTTAAACACGACTGTCTGGGACAACAACGTATATATATATATATATATATATATATATATATATATATATATGACGTAAATGCATAGGTAACACTTTACTTGAAGGTATCTACATAAGAGTGACATGACACTGTCATGAACACCGTCACGACACAGTCATAACACATGAACCCTAACATAACCATAACTTGTCATGACAAAACCGAATGACTTACTAAAAGAAGAAGAAGCGTTATGTCATAAACGTTTTTGACTTGTTTATAATGTTTATGACACCTTCATGACACTGTCATGTTACTCTTATGTAGATACCTTCAAGTGAAGTGTAACCAGTGCATATTCTGAAGCTGTTTTGGGGACACTATAAAACTAAGACGCAATGTGATTTGTGGTCTTTTCTCGAGATTAAACCAGCAAATCTGCAGACCTCTTCCTTTGAGTCTCTCTCTGCTTCTACAGTCCACGTCGTCACTCTGTTCTTCTCGTGTCTCAGAATGAGCAGCAGACTCCAACCTACTTCGTGTTCACCTCCATCGCTGGCCTCACAGGGGTCATCATCACTCTGGCCCTCATCCTCATCATCACCTCCTCCATGGAGGTCATCAGACGCAGCTATTTCGAAGTCTTCTGGTACACCCACCATCTCTTCGTCATCTTCTTCATTGGTCTCGTGTTTCACGGAGCCGGGTAAGGGGAAAGTCTTGGCTTTCTTTTCTTTTTAGAAATGTTGGTGTTGTCATTGCAAGCAGGTTTCAATTGTCTGTCCTATCTGCAGATTCATCGTGAGGAGACAAAAGAAAACGACTCCACCGCACAACTTCACCTTATGTAAAGACCGCAGTGATGACTGGGGAGAGATTCCTGAGTGTCCCATCCCTCAGTTTTACGGAGGGCCAGCACAGGTTCGTCTTTTTAATATTTTTTTAAATACTGAGAAGCTGTAACTGCCTTTTCTACTATTTTAAAGCGTTGTATTTTCCATCTCTTTTTTTTATAGACCTGGTGGTGGGTGATCGGTCCAATGATTCTGTACATCTGTGAACGTGTGTTGCGTTTCATCCGTTACATGCAGACAGTGCAATACAGGAAGGTACGTTCGATTCATGGTTCATCTTTACCTTTTGGGTTGTTTGATAGATAATGTGACAGTGACTTCACCTATTTGCTTCTTTTTTTCTTTTTCTTTTTTACTTTCAGATCGTGATGCATCCGTCCAAAGTGCTGGAGCTGCAGCTGGTGAAGGACGGTTTTAAAATGGAGGTGGGTCAGTACGTCTTCCTCAACTGCCCGGCCATCTCCCAGCTGGAGTGGCACCCGTTCACCATGACCTCCGCCCCCGAGGAGGACTTCTTCAGCGTCCACATCCGCTCGGCCGGGGACTGGACTGACAAACTCATCGACATCGTGCAGCATCTACCAGAGGGAGCACAGGGACCCAAGTGAGCACTTATTTTATTTAAAGCCCACATTGTTAGTGAAGACATTCAATGGTAGAAAAAGAACTGTTAAGGCCTATATAACCCGTGGGTCTGATTTGTCTGGCATTTTGGTCCTCTTGGGTTGTTTGTGTTTGAAAGAAACTACCCAATTTGCTTACTTAAATCACTATTTACCATGTACTTTTCAGGCTGAGATTGATTTTGATCCAGTGCTGGGCTGCACAATGCCAAAACCTGAGCCAGTTTTCTCTCAAACTGCCTGTAGATCCCACAGACTTACAGTACATCCAATCTAGGGATGGGCGTGGCAAACTCCGCTCATGCTGTGAATGCCATGGTATGTGGCATTGGTCCATTGCGGCATATTTGTCCCTAATATAAAATAAACATTGAATACATGGGTAACTTTGTATTCTCAGCTGCAAGAAATAACTTTTATCCTCAGATTAAGACACTGGCGATTTTAGACCCTTTTTAGGGGGGCTCAAGCTAGGACTCTAAAGGGGAACTTTAGAGCATATGTCTGTAGCCTACCCATAACAACGCAAAAAGCAAAAAAAGGGGCTGGTATGATGCTCAGCTACATGAAAGCATTAATCACCTTTGTATTAGTGTTTGCAAGGATGAATTCATTTTAAACATTTGTTTAATGTTTTGGCCGTCACCTGTAGTGTATTTTCCTGACTACAGTTTATTTATTCATGATTGTTTCTCAGGATGGGTGTGGACGGACCCTTTGGCACAGCCAGCGAGGACGTATTCGACTACGAGGTCAGCATGCTGGTCGGTGCCGGCATCGGAGTCACTCCCTTCGCCTCCATCCTCAAGTCCATCTGGTACAAGTTCAAAATCTCCAACTCTAAACTGCGCACCAGGAAGGTAACAACCCAAACAACTATATAATGACCCATCAGCCTGCTTTTGACATTTAGACCTGTAAGTCCTGTTATTGTCTCTTAAATAAATAACAGTGTGTGTTTTCACAATCCGCCCACGTTAGGGACTAGTCATCAGAAGCTCTATTGTAAGAGGATCATTGTTTAACGTGCCTGCATCTGCTTCCTGGTTTCAGATCTACTTCTATTGGCTCTGCCGGGAAACACACGCCTTTGAGTGGTTCTCTGACCTGCTGCAGGTGCTGGAGAAAGAGATGGAGGAGAGAGGAATGGGGAATTTCCTCACCTACAAACTCTATCTGACTGGATGGGATCAAAATCTTGTAAGTGTGTGAATCAGTCAGAGTCCAGATAAACGGTGTGCGCTTTCAGCTTTAACTCAGCTGTTATCTCTTCTTTTTTTTTTTTGTCCCAGCGTTTTCATGAAGGGGTTCACTTTGAAGAGGACACAGATGTGGTCACTGGGCTCAAACAGAAAACTCACTATGGCAGACCCGCCTGGGACAAGGAGTTTGAACAAGTCCGCAAAGAGAACCCCACGTAAGATAAAATCCTCATTAAAATATCTTTAATACCTTATTGAAATACAGGAGATTGATTGTGGAATTGTAGTTATAAGTACTGCACTTGAGTGGATTGTTCTCCGTTACTTTGCACTTGTTTTGCATCTTTCACATTAAAACGTTAACCTCTGAAATCTAACTCTTCATCATGTTTTTAGGTCTGTGGTTGGGACTTTCCTGTGTGGCCCTGCAGTTCTAGCAGAAGTCTTAGAAAAGAAATGTGCCAAATACTCAGACGTGGATCCTCGGAAGACCAAATTTTACTTCAACAAGGAGAATTTCTGAGTGAAAGAAAACAAGAAAGCAGCATTTGGGCTTTTTAAGAGACAACCTGTGGCATTAGCTGGGTGTGTTTTGACACTCAATACTGCACACTGATAAAGACGTAGGGCGTGTCCTTTTATCAGCAAAACTCAGGGACAGACTCTTTCATTTCTTGTGATCCACTGACTCATGGCTTTTACGATCAATTGCACTCAGATTTTCACTCATTGCATGATTGATTTGAAAGGTGCACTTCTGGTGAAGCCCTCGTAGTTCCTGATGGCCTGAGACTCTATAGATTAAAAGTATGTTATCGTTACAAGACATCAGGACCTTAAATGTTTTATCTGTGTAGTACACTTATGGTTAGCACATCACATGGAGTAGTACTGATTTTCCATTTTATCCAACCAATAGTCCAAAACTCAAAGATTCAGTTTACTATCACATGCAACAAAGAAGAGTATTAACTCATCATATTTAAGAAGCTGGAGCCAGTGAATTGGTATTTTTCTTGAATGACAAACCAATAAATCAAAATGTTTATTCATTTTCTGTGGATCAATATATTGATATTTTCCACTCGGGAGAGAATTAGCCTATGATCAAATACTGTACATAGGTTGTGTTCTTGAGCTTCTGTCACTTTTCTTAAGCTTTACTGGTTAAGGGAACAGGCTCCTTGGAAACAGACAATAGTTTCTTATGAACAGATTAAAGTCTGTGGCATTTCCTTGTTAACCAGGAGGAAGACTTTCTGTCACGTAGCCTGTGGTTAATCATCCTCCAACGACGTGGAAGGACTTATTGTCACAGAAATTATTTAAATTTTACTATTTGCTGTTTTTTTCATCATGTTTCTTGTATACAACTCCAAACTAATTTTGAATAAATGAATATAACAATATCTTTTCTTTTGTTTTATTGACAAAACAATATCCAGACAAACAGTTTCCAGAGCCGATAACATGAAAACAGTCGGCTTTGGTGGAAAAGGATGAAACCTCATGACAATCCAGTCCTGATCTTTTTATCGGTTCAGCATTCATCATCCACTCAAACGTCTCACAAGCAACAACCTGACTCTTTCATACAAAAAACAGAAAATATGATTAAAAAAACAAAAAAAAAAACAACTATACAATATTCCAAACTAAAATGAGACGTCTTCGGACCTGTTCGAGCTCAAGGTGACAGGGTCAACGGGGCAGACCAGTTTGTGGGCCCTGAAATCAAAATGATGCATGTAAAAAAAAAATATAGAGAAAACAGAATACTTGTCAGAAATTATAGTTGCTCTGTGACGATGCAATGCTTCAACACCAGTGAATTTCCTGGAGGGAAGGAAACTGAACTGTGAAGGAAATTATGAAAACTTCATCTTTGTCTACCTGAAACCTTTTTGAAGTTTTTCTCAGTCAGACCATCAAGGCGCCCCTCCTGCAGTCTTCTGAATCTGCTCTTTGAGGATGAGAATGCTCTGCCGCTGCTCTGGGGGCAACATGGCGATCTGTTCTGGGGTCAGCTGCAGGACCTGCATAATCAGAGCAGCCTAGAGAGGGACAAAAATAAAATGGTCAAACATACTGGAGGTAAACTGGGCTTTTCTGCCCTCAAAATAAACAAAACATGACGATAAGAGCTTGTTGGGTGTCTCAAGTAATCTTCCTGTTATTCTGTGGTAAAAGGAAAATCAGAATGCCTTTATTGTGTTGAAACATCACCAGCTATTGTTGAACTCAAACAATTGCTGCTGCGTTTGCATCCCCGCCTCAGGTGATGTGTACTAGAATGACTTGCAACCAGTGAATGAGGATGGAAAAAAAGGATAAGCATTTTGCTCAGGGGCAATTCAACAAGCAGCTAGACAGAGCTACTCTGTGTCTAGTCTATGTCCACGACGTTCCACTTCCGGGATTGCTCCTGTTCCGCCAGAAATTCCGCCGGATGTCCCTCTTTTCGGCCGGATGTCCGTTACCTTCCGCTTTCTTTATATTGTAATTTTAAATTCCGGTCGATTTATGAGGACTATGGTTAACTGCTCCTCAGATCTCTGCAGGGTAAATCCAGACAGCGAGCTACACTATCTGTCCAATCTGAGTTTTCTGTTGCACGACAAACAACGTTTGAACGTACACATGTTCCACCAAAACAAGTCCTTTCCTGAGGCTATTTTGCAGCGGCACCATAGCTCTGTTTTTGGTGCTTAGCACCGCCCAAACCATTGTGATTGGTTTAAAGAAATGCCAATAAACCAGAGGCCCTTTTTTCCCCTATCCCGGAATGCTGTGTGGACTAGCCCGACCCTCCTCTGCAGCTCTGTGGAGGAAGGTCTGGCAATGCGAGACTACTCTGAGTCTAACCCAGAGAACAGCTGCTTATTGATCAAGGCCTGTTTTATTTGTGTTAAGTGTACATATTGTCTCTGGCAGCGGACACAAAATATGTAGATATTATTACGAAGGCCATTTAAAGTGACTCTTGGTGCAGTTTGTTATAATAGAGGGATGATAGATCCCAGACACCTACCTTCTCCTGGTCCTGTGTAGAGACCTGGCTCTGCCCGGGACTGAAGCCTCCTCCTGATGGAGGAACGCCAGAGATACCAGGACCCTGCAGGACAAACATACCATTTATCAGGGGGGGGGGGGGGGGGGGGGGGGTAATGAGCATCTATAGTAATATAAATATTAATATCAATAGTGATTTAAGCATATAGCACAGATTTCTTTCGCACCTTTCTTGCTTCAAGTCACATTCAGTTGACTTTTACAATGTTTTTTTTAAATGTAATGTTAAGTAAATGTTTATCTAATTGCTATTGATATAGGAAAGGATATTAAATTCCTTGTCAAAATGTATTTTGTTAACAGTTTTTTGTGCAATGTAGCCAGTTTAATAACATAAAGAAAAATCATAAGCAAACAGCTGAAGCAGACAAAGACGTTAGATGCAGCTGTTACCGGTCTTGCAGGTGGAGGAGCATTCGGAGCCATGCCATGAGGAACGGGGCCTTGCATTCCTGCCGCCATGGGAACCCTCTGAGCCGTCACAGGACCACGAGCGTCCATCGCCCTCGGGTCACGACCTGCATTAAGAACCAAACAAACCACACACTCTGTTCACACCTCATCACTGGATTGGAGTGTACGTCACATAAAAGACAATTTTGTTTGAAAATGACTCGAAGGGAAAAGAAATTGATCATTACATGAAACATTAAAACCCTCAAATGTAAAAAGGTGTGTTTGTAGCTGAGAGAAGTGTCCTCGAAACATTGTGACATGGATGATCTAAAAAATAATATTAAATATAAGGAAATAGAAGTGTAAACACGGTAGTAAGAAAAAAGTTCTTATGTAAAAACCTCTTGTAAGGACAAAAGAACTTTTGGTTTGTCTACCAGCTGTGACTGAAACTGAACTGAGATCAATCAAAATGTCTACTACATGAACACAATCAATAATAATTTGAACTATTATAAGTTCTTAAAACTATGAAGCATCATCAGAGCAGCTACCTCTGGTTTCCATCGGGGGTCCGCGTGGCTCCATCATCTGGGGCCCTCTGGGGTCACCCATCATGTTTCGTGGTTCAACCATGGGTGGGCCTCTCATGTCCATTGGAGGGCCTCTCATATCCGGAGGGGGTCCACTTGCCATTTGGGCCATGTGTACAGGTGGGGCTTGGTGGGGCGGTGGGGCTCCCATGTAACCCCGGCTAAATACAAACACAAAATAAGAGCAAATAAATGATATAATTAAAACGGGCAAACTCATAATTACAGATTTGTTTACGCCCACAGCAACAGCCGTTTAAAGTATGTACATTCAGTAATTACCTCTCTGTTTTCAATGTCAGTGGTGGAGTACACCATTCCAAATCAATGCAGCATGTGATCCAGCATTACTGTTTGTCTTTGTCACAGATAGGAGCCTTTTTCACTCCTAATGCTGTATCACAGCTATATCACTGCTAATTCACAGGGAGCATTTCCTGCTGCTTCACCTTAAGCAATTGTATTATAGCACTGTACAGCACCTTGTAAACCTGTGCTGTTTTTAGGTGCTTAATAAATAAACTTTAGTTACTTAAAAGAATATTTACTGGCGAAACAATGGGTGGCTTTTATTGTGAAGCATTAACAGGAAACTCAATGCATTTGTCATTCGATCATCAAAAATGCATTTACGAAACAAAACATTCTTTGCATTTTTGTTTTAGTTGATCATTTTTTAAATTTTGTGCAAGGGATTCCTGGAACAAGGAGAAGCAGCCACAGTGAGCTGTAAGATAAAGAGTTGGAGGCGACTGACCGCACACTTACGTCTTGCCAAGGTAACCGACTTTACTGTGCCCTGCTGTTGTGTGGGGAAACTACTTGCACCTCATATCTGATTGCAGTTGGAGTTATTAACAGACTTCTCTATCAAAACAACAAGAATGTGTTTGGTTGCGCTGTAAACAAATACACTAGTTTCTCCACAGTTGTACCACACGGTTACTACCACGATAACGTAAAGATTATAAGTTTAATGGCTTGAAATGCACACATCTGGTTACAGTATTTAGGTAATGTGATGTGGGTGGACATCTTACTTGGGGTCTATGACCTCTCCAGTGACATTCAGCAGAGTTCCTCCCCGGGGGTCATTCGGACCATCTCCCAGCAGGCCTCTGGGGGGGATACCGCCTGGTCCTGAGTGGAGAAAATCATACCTTCAACCACCTAAAGAAATACTATACCCAAACAAGTTGTTTTTGCTATTCACTGAGCAGGAAATGGTTTGACTAATCCACTAAGAAAAGGCAGAAATTCCAGGTTAGGGAAACCACAGACAACTATTAAGGCAGAGTGGTTGCTCAGGTTAGATATATCAGGAAACCAGCAAGAGCAGATCGGGGGTTGATAAACACCCAACACAGTACACAGTGACCACATCAAACTGCCCCAGCAAATTGTCGCAACACACAGGGAGATATCAGGAGAGTGATCAGCAACACAAAAATGCAGGAAAACAATCCCATCGACATTAAAGGGGACATTATAGGTTTAAAACCCATGAAAACTAAAATGCATTAAAACTGCTTCTCCCCCCCCACACACAGACACAAACGTCCTGACTTGAGAATATTTTCCTACTTGTGTCTTGTAACTCTGGAGTTTTTTGGCCATGAGAACATCATGACAGGAAGCATGCAGAGAGAAGATCAAGTACAACGGGTGTGTTCAGTGATGTTAAGTTAAGCATGTTAAATGTATGTCAAATAGCATGAATGTCTACAGAGTAAACAATAGGGCACACTATGTTAAATAAGGCAGGTGTAGATCTGTACCTGTATCTGACTGGAACACTTATTTCTAAGCTCCTTTTAGGCGAGTTGTGAAATAATCTAAATGATAGATTGCCATGCCCAACATTACAGTTAAATGACGGAGACTCCCTGATGTAGTTTTACGTTAATCAAAATTTGCATTGTGTAAAGATTGGTTTGTTTATTTAGGCTGGGAAATAATAATTGAAAAAGAAAAAACAACTGTCATTGGTTTGGTTGATTTGAGACTAAACAGATTCCAGGTAAAGGGCAGGGGGCATTGTACCTCACATTAATATGGATTCATTTGCATTTACTCCATTCTGTTATACAGCTGACTAGGAGGAGCGCCCAGGGCTGGTTTATAAAAGCAGCAGCTAGAAGAAATTGATGGGATAAAGGACAGGTAAGCTCCTGTTGACAGTGAAACTGTAGGGTGGATAACTGGCAAGAAATTGGACAGAGTTTTGACGACTGTTGCCGATAAACACGAACAAGGGCAAAACAAGAGAGAGAAGCCAAGAAGCTTGATTTTCCAAGATACAGTGAAAGTACCATGCTGCTTGAAAGCACACTCAGCAAATGCATGTCATTATGAGTAAGCAAAGTAGCTCTTTATTTCCAATAGCGAGAACCACAAAAGTCACAACTAATAACTGCCATTAAAACTGACAGGGCAAAGATATAACGACAGACCTCTCATAATATGTCAAGTCATTATTTTCATCTTTAACCTTGCAATACAGTCATTGATTATTATATTTACCAACTCTGTGGTTGTTTATGAGAAACTCTTTACAATTCAAATCGGATTGTAGAGGCAGCAGAAAGCGGAAACTACCTAGGGACGAGCACGTACGACGGCCTTACGTAAACATATCAGCAGAATGATTGACAACTAGGAGGACCAATAGTCTTGATGATCCACCCGGAAAAAGAAAATCCTCCACTATACCTTTAACTAGTTGATAAACAAAAAGGCCGAGTTCACACTTCTTTTTTTTTTTTTTTTTTTTTTGAATGGAGGAGAAGCGTCAAACCTGTGGATGACTGGCCTGGTTTGCAGTGCCATAGCAACATTTTTTCAGGCAAAAATGTTTATCCATGCCAACATCTGCAACAAACATGTGGCCTCAGCATCTACATTACATCTTATCTTAAACCACAGGAGAACTCCTGTGGTCCACATCTATCAGTCTGGCTCAATGAGAGCGCAAGTCTCTCCCAAACTTTCCCACATTACAAATAGCAGACTGTGTAAGTAATCCCCAAAGTCAAAGTAATTTTACAGAGACAGGGAGGTTTTAATGCCATCTCTCTTCTGTTAAATGTCAGACATGAACAAAACATCCAAACCACCATTCATCGGTCAGCATGGAAAATGCTTGTTGGTGCCTACAATTCAAACACTTCGGAGACTCAAAGATTACGGTTCCTTTTCACTACAGGACCAGGGCGGGTGCACCAAGCTGGTAACCTGCGTCGAGATCAGATTCACACCCGCACATTGACTTCAGGTCACAGAAGACAATCAACTAGCCAACCAGAGTAGACAACCTGGTGTGCTGAGCTGACGAGGCCTGTAAAGCATTTTCAACCTCTTTCACAGCTTCTTTAGTGCTCTTTTGTATTGACGGCCATCAATGCAGACATAGGAGAAGAGTGCTGACAGCAGGAAGCCTGCAATGTCTGCACAAACTGGCCTCAAACGCATTTGTATTATCTGCAGTTGACCAATCTACTTACTATGCGCATGTGACTGGTGCATTTATGCTACATCCTTCCACCAATGCAAAATGTTATAACAATGGCAATATGGAAATATAAAAAAAAACCACAATGTGTATTTTACACATTTATCATTCCGCTATGTGTGGTGCCTCTCTCAATACTTAGTTCAGAGTTTTCCTATTTCAACATAAATCCTCGTAAGAGACTGAAAAGACAGGACTTCACCCTTTGTTCACATATTTCGCATATTAATATTTTGCGCTACATTTGGCAATTTCCCTTTACAGTTTAGTTTTCTGTTTTGGTATTTGTTTAGCTTATGTACAGTATACTGTATTCAACATGAATTTGGTTAATTCAGATAGTATTACCACAGAGTTTTAATACTGTTATTCTACACAAACATTTTTCACTCACACACTAACATTTAACATGCTCAACAAGTCAGTTCACCTGTATATATTCTCCTTTGATGTATCCCATTACTGTGTTCTGCTACAGACACACAGCTTTGTCAACCTCATTTAAGTTGTGTTCTGAGGACACGTGCTACTTTTCTACTGAGATTAAATAGTCTAACTTTACGTTAAACTAAAAAGGTCATGTGAATTTAAAAACTATCTGCAATAATTATTCGGCTCAGCTTCAAAACTGACAATGTAATCACGCAAAAACATTTCCATCCTGGAAAATGTTTCATTCCTGGCAAACCCGTATCTGTTCACATGTAGTTTCACCACCTTCCTCCCACCCCCATGACATGGCACATTCTGCTTTAGTTATGGTAATGTTCAGACATCCTAATCTTTACACACACACACACACACACACACACACACACACACACACACACACACACACACACACACACACAGGCTTAACACCTACTTTAAAGGCTAAATAAAAAGGTTCATATTTGATTATGGTGGACATGCAGTCTAACAAACTGTAGAAAACTAAACCCCAGAAGTGCTGTGTATTTGGACACATTTGGCCTCTCCATAACAGCACTATGACCTGACTGGAGAACTGAGGGAGTACAGTGATACCTTGCGACCGCTCGATAGCAGCTTGCCCAGACGATCCTGTGGGAGAATGCTGAAGGTTTCCTGAGCCAGCATTAAAGTGAAAAGAACAGGAGACACAAGACTCAAGAGAGCAAAGCAGCACTTTAAGAGCATTTTGAAGCATGCTCATGACAGTATTGAATGCACACACACACAAAGCTTTGTGGCACTATCTTTGTGGGGACCCATCATTGACATAATACATTCCCTAGCCCCTTACCTTAACCATCTCAACTAAATGCCTAACCTTAACCCCGCCATAACCTAATTCTAACGCTAAAACCCTGTCTTAACCCTCAAACAGCCCTTTAAACTTGTGGGGTCCAGCATGTTGGCCCCACAAGTATACTGGACTGTAATGTAATGTAATGTAATGTAATGTAATGTAATAATGTAATGTAATGTATACTGGACTCCCGTTTTTTGGACCCCACAAATATAGTTAAACAAGGCCACACACACACACACACAGAAAATTAACCCATATTTGTAAATTGTTGCATGAAGGCTCAAAAGAAACACTAAAGACAATTATACCAAACATTTAGGGAGAATAAAAAGAGATTTTCAAGAGTCAAGCTGATAATATTCTCGTAAAGCACCTTGACTATTAACAAGGCTCTGGTGACACCTAGTGATCCCAGTGAGCCATGACATGTGCAAAGCTTCAACATAAAATAAAAGGTAATGGTAATAGGGTACTGCAGGTATGGCTGCGGTCAAAATAAGTGCAATTTTACACGTGACGTTACTGCTAAAATAACTGAAATGGAGAATAGCTTAAACCATTGCGTTACATAGTATGGTAAAAATGCATGACTGTAGCTTTGTCTGCTACAGGAGCGATGAGGGGGGGGGGGGGGCTGGAGGTTGCTTGCGCTGCTGCATGACAATTTAAATGTCACTTTTTAGTGGATTAGATAAATAAAAAAATACAAAGAAATGATTTGGTTTGGCCAAATCTATTTTGGTGATCTGCTTAAATAAAACACTGCACTGTGGCAGCTCATTGGAAAAACCTCAAAGCAAAAAACATTGACCCTGTCTTTTGAACAACTGGTTCCGTTCATTGTTGGTTTACTATTAAAGACGAAAACATTTGGTAGCTGGAGTGTGCCACCTGAATAATCATAACTATATATAGTAATCCTTACTATATACGGTAAATATTATTAGCTTGACATGGATTACTGAATGTTTAACTACTTTTTTGAAAAGGTCTTAAAATTAGTTTTAACTGCATACACGGCTTTGCTTTTCTTTTATCCTGAAGAAAAAAAAACTAAAACTATTTGTCAAGCATAACTTATAATTAAAGCTGCAAAGATTAATCGATCAGTTGTCAACTCTTAAAATTAATCGCCAACTATTTGGATAATCGATTAGTCGGTTTGAGTAATTTTTCAGGACAAAAGTCAAAATTATCTGATTCCAGCTTTTTAAATGTGAATATGTTCTAGTTTCTTCTCTCGTCTGTGACAGTAAACTGAATATCTCTGAGATGTGGACTAAACAAAACATTTGAGGACGTCATCTTGGGCTTTTGGGAAATACTGATCCACATTTTTCACCATTTTCTGACATTTTAGAGACCAAACAACTAATCGATTAACTAACCTCTGCATGAGGAACAGGTGTAATGAAACCCTCACACATTACTCATCAATGGCCTTAGTAATCTATTTAAGAAACACAAAGATGATGCTACCACACCCATTTCAGTTGGTGATGCAAGTTGTCATGCAGTTTGATGATGATGATTACCTGGAGGTCCGACTGGTGCTGGTCCTTGTCCCGGTCCTGGTACAGGCATTGGACCAGGGACAACACCCATGTTGGGGGGCTGCATCATTTGAGGGGCTCCATTGACATGCATTCCAGGCTGATCGTATGACAAAATAAAAAATGTGTAATTTAACCTCAACCTTAATCTTAAGAGCCATAACTCTGAGACCCAGTGAGATCTCCACCTTTGATCAACTTTGTTTCATTGAGATAATTAGTAAATTATCACACTACCAGACTACAAACAACAAACAGCTCACAACCACTGTTGCAACATTTATTTACTACCGTCATCAGAGCCGCAACATCACATCCTTTTTCAGGGTAGAGTGTGGGACTATTTTGGAGAACAGAAGTGTGATGTGACCATTACGTTAAAGTGTGAAAGATGGTTAAACTTACCACAGGCTGTGGCTGGGACACTGGCACGCTGGGTGGAGCCGGAGGTGGGTTGAGCGGTGGTGCTCCTCCAGCCTGCCCGCTGGGAATCAGAGGCTGGACTGGTGTTTGACGGTGGAGCATTTTCTGGATGTGGAGTATATGGAAGAGCATCTCTCAAAAATGTGTACTTACTGGTTCAAAGGTGTAGACTAGCTTTCAGACCCTTTGACTAAGGACAAGGTCACAGTCAGATGAACCTTGCTTCAAACGCACATAAGATTTGTGCAAGATTTGACTAATCTCTTTATTCTCAAGCGGGTCTCCTCTCACCAAGGCTATCTCAGGGTCAACAATCCGCATGACCACTTGGGCCTGCAACAGAGCATAGGCCAGCTGAGGGTTCTGCAGCAGCATGTTCCTCGCCTCCTGGGGACTGTTCTGCACACACAGCTGGAGAGAGAAATCACATTTTCACAAACAGAATCTTGAAATGATGATATTATACATTGTGAAAAATCACAATTGGGCAGAGCAAAACAACTAAACTTTGGACCCTTTTCCATAAGAAAAAAAAAACCCTTTGTGGTATTTTACTTCGTGACAGGTTAGACATACCCATAAGCAACCAAAGTGGCTGCATCGGCACAAACAACGACGTGCAACAATATCTGTGGGATCAGGATTGGAGCCCAAACGATCACACTATGATCAGCGTATGGATCTGTCCTACTGACACAAGCTTTGATGCAACAAAACACTTTTCCAGTCGGAGGAAAAAATGTCTGCAGTGTGGTGTTTCTTTGAGCCTAATGAACCAGACTGCCAGATGTGCAAAAATAAGCCTTCCCTGGAAGAGCTGAGAGAGACAGACTGTACAGAGCAACCGCTGTTAATGAAAGGGAAGGATGAGCATGTGCATACAGTTGTCATCCTGAAGGTGATTCAAATTGAGAGAAACATTGTCACCATCTTTTTAGGGGACTAAAAAGGAGTTAGCAGCATTAAACATACAGCTTAAAAACAGGACTTTTGGGGGAAACAACAAACAAAACAAACAATTATATTATATTCCTCTTCAGATCTGTTATTGTTGCTTTTGTTAATTTCCCTTTGGTAGTTTGTAATATTTGAAAACCTCTGCAACATTCATTTATGTACAGTAAAATCACATTTTGGTTTTATACTTGAAAGAAAGTCCTAATTCTAGAAGAAGCCAGCTAGCTTCAAAGTGGCTATATGCAGCAATATGTGATGCTATATCTTCTCCTCTATTTTGGGAAGACTGTACTGTTATTCAAACATCAGAGCATACAAAGATCTGAGTATAAATTGACCAGAATACATAAATCCCATTAATGCACCAGTCCCAGAGACCAATTTGTAATACTGGAGAAAGGTAGAAAGGTGATAACATAATATATATGAATAGGCAGTCTAGAACATTGCTGAGATGTAGTAAAGAGTCTAAATACAGTTAGTGCAAATTAAATTGTGGTTATAACAGTATGTATAAATAGTCTATATGACTGCTGAGAAGTGAAGTCAATATACAGATGGTGCAAGATATAATCTAGTTAGTGATGTAGTTCAGTGAATGTGAACAGTCAGTTTGTCTAAATGCAGAATACAGTAAAGAGTCAATAAACCATTAGTGCAAATAATTGTCTAGTTAGTGGGGTAACAATACACTGTATGAGTAATATAATGCTGTAAGTGAAGTAAAGAGTCAGTGTACAGTTTGTGCGAAGTGTGGACTAGATAGTGATGCTGATCAATCATAGTAGTATACATGAATGAACGGAGCTATCTAAATGCTGAAATGTGGTAAAGAGTCAATATACAATTAGTGCAGGAAGTGGTCTAAATAGTGAGGTAGGTGTAGATATGAGTAGTAGATGTACCAAAAGATAGTGACAATGAGGGAATGCAACAAAGGTGGGGGGAAATACAGTTTTGCATGCCAGGGCAGATACAAAGTGCAAAAGCGCGTAAACAGATATGTACAAATGTGCAATGGGGCATGACAGAGACAGTGGGATAGGGTGTGTGAAGACAATGCATGAATGATGGAGAATAGTTAGCATGTGCAATGATCGGACAGGAGCTTGGTCATGCGTGTTTTGAAGGTAGTAAGTGGAATAAGGGTTTTGAGTTTCTGGGTTTTTGTAGCTCAATCCAGTCATTTGCAGCTGAGATCTGGAAGGAGTGGCAGCCAAAGGAGGTGTGCACTTTTGGGGTGACCAAGGAGATGTAACTGCTTGAGCGGAGGTTGCGGACGGGTAGGGCTATGTACTGCACATTTCCTTTTTCAGAAATTTCTGATTTTAAAATCTTGATTTGAAAACTCTCTCTCTATATATATATATATATATATATATATATATATATATATATATATATATATATATATATATATATATATTTATTTTTTTTTTTTTTTTTCTGAATTCTGAAGTTGTCAAATATGAGCTTTCATAATTGACAACTTAACTCATTATAGAAAGGTAATTCAATCAATCAGTAACATCTGTGAAGTTGTTGGTGAAAATGACCAGAACTACTGGCTTACAACAGCCTCGTAACCAATAAATAAAACTGATGTAAAACAAAGATTTAAGTCACTTTTACTCAGGTTTTACTCAAAGTAAACCATGTCACTGCCCTTTCTGACATCATAGAATTTAAGGGTCTACGACTAGAATGTGAATCATTTACAAAATCATCAAACCAAAAAAACAGAAGCAACTATTCAGTGAGTTCTTTACCGCCTCTTCCGCCATTAAGTAGAATGGAACACAACCTAACTTTGATGATCACGTCGATTGGATTGCCATAATAACACACAAGCATGACAGCTCATTTTGCTTATAAGGACCAGGGATATTGATATGTTGGCTGTGAGATTGACCAATCAGTTGGTTATTAGCCTCAATTAAACAGTGAGAGGAACCCAGTGTTCTGCTGGTACTGATGAGGCTTAGCAGCACTCAGGATGGTTCTGGTGTTCATGCTAAATTAATCAATTTTAAATGTCTATAGGAAAAGGAAATGATATGTCATTTACACCTGTACTAGAAAACTGAGTAACAGAGGCAATAAAACCAACCTACCTTCATTTGTTTCATTAGTTCAAACATCTGCTCAGGTGGTAGACTGGCCACAGCTCTGCTGATGGACTCTGGGGCTTCCTGTGGCTGGATGGTATCTCCATAAGGAGACTCAATAATGGGGGCTCCTGTTCCCAAACCTGTGCAAGCCAGAAATAGCAGAGAACTGTAGCTTTGCACAAACAAATCCAATTTAACACCTTAGTTTGAAACAATGCTAAGAGGAACTAAGCACTTACTTTTGAGCTCTTCTTTGTTTTTCTCACTGGCCGCGTTGTCAACACGGAGAGCCCGACCACTGAACTCTCTCCCGTTCAGGTTCCGCATGGCACTAAGGGCCGTCTCTTGGTCTTGATATTCACAGAAGCCATATCCTTTTGGCTTTCCTGTCTCCCTGTCATACACCAACCTGAGAGCAAAAAGACACATATCATTATGTCTGATTGTCCACATGGTTAGAGATGACTAGCTATAACAATCAATTTAAAACATATACGTGAAGAATAATGTACATAACCATTCGGGTGTGCAAGCCTGAATTGATGATTTGTTCATACAGTGTTTAATAGCAAAAACACTGGCTCTGTATCTGGAGTTTGGAGCACATGATGATGGCAAACACAACTTACAGTATTGCATGGCACCCTCTTTCACTCACCTGAAGCTGACAACAAGTCCCACTTCAGAAAAGATGTCTTTCAGTTGTTCCTCTGTGGCTTCATATGGAATGTTTCCCACTAAATAAAATATGAGATATGAAAAACGTTAATAAAAAGCAATAAAAAGAAACTAACTTCATCATTTAAAGGTTTGAATGTTCTTGAGGTAGCTAACGTTACGTTTGTTACCTCGTTGCTGAGCTAACAACATTAGCCGGCTAACGTTACCTAGCTAGCGTTATGTTAGCAAGCTTTCATTCATTAGCCGTTGGTGTATCGACTTATAGTGTATTACGTATCGGATAAAACTGCCAGTAACCGAGCAAGTAACGGCAACAAACTTACCAAACACTGATCGTAATGAACGATCAACAGCTGGGTCTCTATTCGCGGCGATAGCAGCGGCAGCAGCGGCAGCAGCAGCAGCAGCTACGTTCGCCATTTTGGGGACACAAATGAATGTAACACCAGGAAATTAGATTGATATCCGTTTGTGAGCGAAATACATGGGAAATCGTTCTCTCATCCATGGGGAAAATACCATACATATAAAAGGCCACATTCAAATAGAGCTCATATTTTGCATAATGATTTTGATTATTAGCCTTAATGTCTTAAGCATCCAAGTACGACTTGCCACGAGCTACGAGATTGTGAAACGATGATTTGTGCCCCCATAGAAGCCACAAGTCCGAATGAAATCAACCTTGTTTTAAGAAAAAAAACATGTTTTATTCGCGATGTCATGGAGAAGTACTAGCTAGCTACATACATGGATGTATTAAGAGAACAGTAGCCACAATACTAACGACGTCTCTGATTGGTGAAGCTCGTTGTTTCTTTAACTGTCTATGGTTGTTACCATGGAAATGTTAGCTGTATCCGTGAACAGTGGATATCTTTGGTGAGCTCCAAAAAATATATAACAAAATGTCTTAAACTCTTTAGCATTTGACTGAAACGTCAATGGAGCAATTCAATGGGAAAAATCACTTCCGGGACCAGAGCCGTTCAAAAACTGACCGGCGGTCACTGTTGAGCACTTACCAGCAGCAGTGCGACCTTTCCTGACCTCATGACACTTGACACGCTAGTTTTTTTCTCGTTAATAATTATGCTAAGTAGCAATGGACTATAATGGACAACACTTATTTGAAAGCGAGAAACGCCGAAAAGCAAAGAGACGGTTCAACCTAGAATCTTCGGTCAAAGTAGTCATAGTTGATAGGAAAAATAGATGGCGCTGTTGCCCGCGGTTAAGTTAGCTAACGTTAGCCTAGCTACATGTCTGGACGTCTTCCAGCACTGTGACAAAACTATGAAATGTTATAAACTGTTAATTCCTCAGTTGAAAGTAAAACAAGTGACTCAGATATGCTCCTGAAGATCCAGTTTTCTACAACTGAAAATTTGGTGAGTCATTATTTTGGGGATAAGCAGCTCATCAAGTGTGGAACAGCAGTGAGACCATTAAGGTGTAAATGAGGTAGCCTACTTAATATGAACATTAATGAATGTATTAACTGGTTATCCACACACCTCAGTGCACCTGGATAATCACACACATGTTCTGTCCATGGTTAATAAAGTATTTAGGCTAATTGATACATTTAGAATATAGTTTATACAATACAAATGCTAAATTGTTTTCTTTTAAAAAGCTTTTAAATCTTCAGTTTGTCTCCTCCATGACATAGGCTAAATACAGTTTGTTTTACCAACATTTACAGACACCTTTGTTTAATATAAAGACACATCTCCTTAATTTAAAGTAATCTGGTCAATATTTGGTACTATGAAAATAAAGGTGCATCCCACAGATTAATAAGTAGCTAGGCTTTTTGTAATGGGCAGCTGAGGTGACAGGCTCTTCTCCACAACCACGAGGGCCAGTGTGTGCTATGTTGGCTGCATATATTTCAGTTAAAGAGAGGCACCTTTAAAATGTTATGATAGAAAGTGTGATAATTGAAGCAGGAAACAAATTAATTGTGAGATTTCTATATTCATTTTAGATTTTGATTATTGATGATTAATATAATTAATATATGTTTTACCAATTGTAAAGGATTATTATTGAAATTTCTTTATTAGGAGTAACCCCTTGAGATGCAGCATCTCGTTTTCGAGGGGGTCCTTATAATCATTTAACTCTAATATTCCAGTGATGCACTCTGCCGTGTTTAGATAGCTTGTCTATTTCTATATCCAAAAACTCCTAAACTAATTTCTAGAAACGTGCCAGTATATTAACAAATAGTAAGTATTTGCCAATAGCTCATTTGGTATTTTTGTCACTTTTTACTCTTTTGTGTCAGTTTTTCTTTCTTTTTCTTCAAATTATTTTGGACAATGTTTTGCTTAGTTTTATGTTGACAACTGCATTTTGTATTGATACATGTATAAACAACAGACATCAGTATGGATTTGCTATGAGGTTATGCTCTGAGCAGCATCTCACTCTGATCTTAAATGTCATTAGTTATCTCCTCTGCCAAGGCCTTTGGTTAGTTAGCCTAGTTATTTGTCTTTATCTGAAAACAGTTTTTCAGTTTTTTATGTGTGCACAAATTTAGCCTGTCTCAAATGTCATTTTTATGTCGTTTTTATATAATGTTTTTATATATTTTAAATGTGTAAAACCACTTGATCCGTGGTGAAACGTTTCGTTTCACTATATACAGTGTATATGGTTGAAATGACAATAAAACCCACTTGACTTGACTTGACTTTATGAAGGTCGGTGGGCACTGTAGGCCTTGGGCCATGAAACAATTGATCAGACTTTGGTGGTATGAACATAACAGAGATAACAACATAACAGAGTATGAATGCTATGAGTATGGGCACAGAATCTTAAAGTCAGTATACCTTAATATTTGATAGAGTGATAGAGTGATTTGATATTTGATAGGGCGTACCAGCAAGTTGGAGAAATGTGAGGTTTTGCGCCATGCCACATAATTATCTTTATCTTAACTAGTTTGGCTACTGGATGGTTGATTTTATTTTAAATTCACCAACTACAGACATATCAAAGATGCTTCAAATGTTATGGATCTCATTCATTGATGTTAACAATTTAAATACCAGTCACGTGAGAGAACAAACAGCAGCAAAAGTAGGCAAATTTCCTTTTAACTCTTGTGCAATTCTGATGTATACAATAACCTCACATCTGAGAAGCAGGTACTGGCGAATGCATTTTTACTTGAAAAGTTACTCTGCTGAGCGTTTAAAATCATCTCAAAACCTATTTTTTTCATAGGCATTTTATTGATGCTTCTTTGCCCATTCTTATTTGTCAGCAATTATTGCTTGTGTTTGTTGCATTCAAATGCTTTTAACATGTTTTTGTAAGTGTGAAGCACTTTGTAACCCTGGTTTTGAAAAGTACTATATAAATAAAGTTTAACGTGCTTAGGAGTAGGCAGAAAAGTGTGTTTCTGGTTCCACTGGGGCTCGAACCCAGGACCTTCTGCGTGTAAAGCAGACGTGATAACCGCTACACTATGGAACCAGCTGACCTCATTGTCCGGTAGACGATGTATTGCCTATGTGAATGAAGGCACCGATAGTCTGACGTTGACTGTTTCTTCATGTAATGTTAAGATTTAGCTCTCTACGAAGCAGCTGCGGTTTAGCGAAACAAAATATCGGCCAGATTCAGTCTCCATAGTGTCACCTCCCTTGCATACTAACCTAGCGTTACGTCTTCTCTGCTGGTGTTTTGGTTCAGTTGCGAGGGGACCTCTCTTGGGACGTTTTGCTTTTGTGGCCGATCATACGGTACGGTAGCTAACATCCAGCAACCGAGCTGCCAGTTATGAACGCTATGAAGTCGACTACATTTGTCCGTGTGCCTGCCGCATGCATGCACTGGAGCTGACATATTGAGGCGTAAGGATTTGCGTGTGTAGTTTGATTAAAAAGCTGACTTGGTTTAGCCACCCTGTTATGACAAGGGAAGTGTGCAATTTCAAACTTAGGGTATGTCGTTTCCCATGAATCAGGGCACTGTCTGATGCATCTTACCAGCTTACCTGCATTAAATATGACAGTTTTGTCAAAAAGACAGAGCTGTTATGAACCTGCCCCCACACCTTTTAATCTTGAGGGTAAACATTAATGTGCATGACATATAAATATATGACCCATATACATTAACTGTACTGCACTGAGACCATGTTTAATAATATTTGATTGATTGATTACCAAAGTAGAGTGTTTTTTTCATGTTTAATATTTTACAACAGATGCAATCCCACCTCAAAGGTTACATCACTGGTTGTGTGTGGCATTTAGTCAAAAGAGAGTATCAACATGACTATAGTATAGAATTTCATAAACACATTTCTAACTGTGATCAACAGTCCTCCTTCAATAGGCCAGTTAAAATAGTTTTCTGACCTACATTTAGTGCACTAACCACTTGTCACCATTATAATGCAAGTCCATAAATCCAGCTCAGAATAAAGACTTTAAACTGGAAAATCAATGTAGCTGGCATATTTGAATATCTTGAACACCATCTCCTCATGTTTTCAAACTGCTGTATTATCTTTGCATGAAACAGAGCTAATTTCTCTGAGCTCTCCTGCATTGTGGGATTACATCAGTTACATCTGCAAGTGTCAGGCTGTATGGCAAAGTATCTCCAAATGTCCATCTCTCCGTAGTTTACTGGTATGGGGTCTGAAATCAGTGATGACCTATTCTGTCCTACAGTGTTTACACCAAAGAGTATCCTCTCCTTCCTCTCTTAAAATTGTCTGCCCTTAGCATCATCCTTTAATTTGTAGCCACTCCAGCTCCATAGGTGCCAGTGCGGGAAGTAAGGCTGCATTGGTAAGATGTCGGGGTGACAGGCAGCTGCATCTGGGGTACAATAGCACACCTTGAGAGGCAGATTTATATGTTTGCTGGATCCAATTTGAATGACATACTAGATCTACTCCACAAGCTCTGAATTTGACTGTCATACAATATGTGCATGTTAAACTAGAAAGCATTAATGATTACTTACTTGTGTCCAATATCATATATCAATATCATCCAAGTATCCATGTCGGGCTACATCTACTGTTATTACTTTCCTTGCTTGATCAGTTAATAATCTGGTATAACAAATGTCAGAAAAAAGTGCAAATATGCCCATTACAGTGTTCCTAAAGTCCAATGTAATGTCTTCAAATAGCTTATTTTGTCCGATCAACAGACCAAACCTAAATATATTCTATTTACAACAATATAACAAGAAGCAAATACTCACATTGGAGAAGCTGGCATTTTAGCTTGATAATAAGGATTAATCGATTATAAAAATTGTTGCTGTATAATTTTAGTCCATTAACTAATCAATGGGTTGACTAATTGTTAAAAGGTCCAATGTGTAGGAATTTCTCCCATCTAGTGTTGAGATCATACATCGCAATCAACTCTCTCGCACCACGCAGTTCAAAGTATGTATTACAGCTACCTAGCCTTCATGCTTCAAAAAGACGTTTTTTTGAACTTTTCAATTTCCTTTTTCTTTTTCTGGGCGAAGAAGAAGACTCCTGTTCCTGAAATTACGTGTGGTCCTCCATGTTTCCTTCTTCAAACTTGCCGGGGGCAGGAAGCTAAGCTACGATACCCATTAGCAGCACTTGTGAGTTTATCATGTGACAGCGAAAACGCAAAAGGCGGAGCAGTATGTCCTGTATGTCCCTCGAGATGGTAATAGTCACTCAAGATGGTGCATGAAAATGGAGCGTCTACCCCAGTTCATGCAAATGCAAATGTAAAATTTCAAGCCAAAAGGAATACTTGGAATTGATGGTGGTGGTCAATATTCATGAAAAAAGGAAAAGTTTGTGAACAGGCAACACCGACGTTGATAATGAACAAATAAACATGTTACACACTGGGCCTTTAATCTCTAAATCCATGTTAATAGTCTTTTAAACAAAACTTAGCTTTGTTTCCAGAAACAACAGCCTCATTGAAGCAATTTAAATAGCTCTTCATGATTTCATGTTTGGCATTTTAATGAAATCAGTGTCTACTTGGTGCGTCGTAGTGAACTGATGTGTGGATTCAAATCTGTTGCTAAGGTCTTGTTTTGAGTTATTTTTTTTACAATTTAGTTATTAAACTGAGTTTAAATGTTCTAGTGAATCTCAGTAGATGCTTGACCTGCCCCCCCCCCCCCCTCCCCATCAGAACTCAGTTGAAAAATAATGGCCTTGAAGGTGTCCTGTGGAGTTTAGATTCTGTAGATTTAGTGTTCCTCAACAAAAACACATTGTGTGTATCCTTAAGGTCTAACAAGCATGTTGAATACATTTCCTTCCTCATAAAACATTTGTAACCTTGAATTTGTGTATGTATATTTGAAATTATTTAGGCTACATCAATATTTGCTTGCAGTCTTCTTGTTGTTGCTTCTGTCATATCATTGCGAAGTGTGTTGGCGTGTTACCTTGACCAGTCAATCAGTGGAATAGTGGAAACCAACTATGTTAAAGGTTCCCCATGGAGTTTCTGACCTCTAGTAGCACCATGGAGCTGTGTGAGTGGGTCCAACATCGCTGCCAATGGTTTCGTACTATCTCACCTATCTGCAAGTAATACACCAAGAAACACAGCAATGCTCCAGCTAAGACAGGCAAGAACAAGACTGTTGGCAAGATGAACAATGCAGGATTTAAAATTCTTCAAAAATCTTCCTCATGCACATGCACATGCACAATATAAAACCAAACATGACCCACTTGTAAAAAAAAGATTGCTCCATATTGCTACTAATGGTAGAAAACTCCACAGTGTACCTTTTAATACCCCATATAGACCGAAAGAGGGGTCAATCTGTATGAGTCAACCCAAGTCAGCCTCCTTCTGACCAGAGATGGATGCAGGCTGCCCGGCTTTGGTGAACTTGCATTGCTATAAGAGCAGAAATTAATTTAGTGATACCAACATTTAAAGGTAATTTAACCGACTCGCCAAAAAGAGAGAGAGAGAGAGAGAAAAAGAAATAGAAAGCGTACATATTGTGGCCATCAACAGAGAGCGAGCGCGCACATGGACAGACAGAAAGGTGAAACCGAGAGCATAACTTTTATCTGGGATTTTTTTTGGGTAAACCGTTTTATGTGCCAGTTTTCAAATCCACAGACCTCACTGTCAACAAATTCCACAGGGTCTGTTTTATCAGTAGAAAGTACAGAATTCCAATGAAACTTGCTCACAGTGAGGTCCGTAGATTATGATACATTTCCATGAATGAAATTCACCTCATGTTATTGGGATGAAAGTTAAAATCTCAGAAACAGATATCTCAAAACCTGGGCACATAAAATCAAAACTAACTATGGGGTAAACGTATAATGGTATAGGCTATGCTTTTTGTATTTTGGGTTAAATGACCATATAAGTTTAGCAACTGTGATGGTGTGCCAAATCCAGCCTTGCGCTCTCCTCAATGGGGGGTGATCAGCACTTCAGTGAAAGCAATGCCCATTGATGGCAGAGGAAGCTGTCTAAATAAAGCCTAAATAATGTGCTGTATCTGTGGCTGTTCTCTGCAGATGCCTTTAGTTTGCTGTGGTGCCTTTGACAGCTTTGCTTTGTCAGAACCTTTAGGGAACATCTCTCTTGATGCACAAGGAGCATGATTCAATCTCAACAATGCCGATAAGCTTCAAAATGCTAGTGAGACCGCTGTATCATAAAGATGTTGGACTGAGAAATGGCCTACCTGAGCTCAGACCATTGCCTGCCTTCTTGGTGTTTTCTCACGTCTATCTAAGTCTTGAGCCGGGCCTTTACCTCGCAAACAGCAGCCCTGATCTGTTCACTGACTTAAGCCACTTTTACAAGCCTCTAATAGGTTGCCAGGATGTCCTGACCTCGTGTGTCTCGGCCAGGTATCTCTATAAGAGGTCTGCATGTAATTATGGCAAAAGTATTAAACAAAGATAAGATATACAAGAAAACTTGATTCTGACAGCTTTGTGTGCATCTATGTCACAGAGGATTATTAGACTTGTTTGTGCTCCAGTATTTTACCCAACTTCTATATTTGTACTTTTGGAACATATAGTTTGTCTCATTTAGTTCATGTTGCCAAGAGAACAAGGAGTACTGTAGCTGTTTCTCATCTGGTTACCACACACAAACTCACTCCAAACACCTTTACAATCTGTGATTCACTAATAAAACAACAATACAACATAGACTGATTCTGAGACAATTGTCCCCTGGGCACAAACACCTAAAAGCCCCCTCCTCTCCCCCCCCCCCCCCCCCCCCCCCCCCCCCATAAGTAGCAGCAGACCCCCACGCTGCCTGTGCTCATTTTGTGTCTTTTTCAGCAACATTTTGTGTTTGCAACTCTCAACTGCTGCTGTTGGTAGAAAAGTGCACCTGAACTTCAGAATTTTAGTCACACAGGAAATGAAGAGAGGCTGTCTAACACTTGTCCAGCTTCCTGTCACAGCAAATCCACACTGACAGCCCTCTCCAAAATATTATACAAAATACTATACAATACCAAAATAGAAACTAGGCCTATGGCCCATTCAAATCAAGGTTTTTGGAGGCTGATTTCCTATATATTGTTATATATATTTATAAGTCTGACCATGAAATGTAAGTGGAACATTTCACAGTTGAAAAATAATCTTGTCACTATGGCAATTCTGTACATCAGTTTTATTTAGCGGCTGATATATACGCTAGATATTGATATCACATTACTGCTTGACCAGTTATAATGTACAAACTCTATACTCATACTTTACTTTTGCCTATGATGCTATGGATAGATACTCAATACCGAAAGACATGGAGCAGTAGGCTATCAGCAGCAAAAACACACACACACATTGAGACATCACTAATTTGCTCTTTGACTTTCCAACAATAAATGTTGGTGATAGTTACTTCAGACTGATGCTCTGTCTTTGTTGGCCCCCTAAATCTGTGGCAAGCAGACCCAGTTATCCAGCCTTGGTGAAAACCGTTTGATATAACTGTTACTTAAGTTGTGCCTGAATAAACCAGTGGGTGTTCCTGCCGATGGTTGGCCACTTTGATTTTAAACACTTATATTATCTTTTTCAACAAATGGAATTTGTGTGCTATGATAAACTGGACTGTAGGCTACAGGATTGTGTGGAAGTCTAAATGGCAAAAAAGTGCTTTGTTGAAGGATCATTTTCAGTGTGACAGCAGACCATTAATATAGCCTACTGTTAAAGTAAAATATGGTCAGTATAATTAGATTTGAAGACATAATTCATTTGTTAGGTGTCTTTAAATCTGTGTTGAATCTTTGGGGATAAAAAAAAAACCTCTGTCCTAGAAGGACTATTTATCTGACTCCAGCGAAGCCCTCTGCAATTAAAGATTCAATCCCACCGAGCACCAGTCTGTTTGTTATTCACCTGTAGGGCTTTACCCGGCGCTAGGACCCAGGGTGCGCGATTTTCATCTCCAGCTGCTGCAGACCGAAAACTGGCAATAAGGGAAGATCGCGAGGACAAGCCAAAATTGCATACTGTATTCATTCTACTTCAAAATCACATCCCTGGCCCCACACGGAAGCCTCTGTGTAGACAACAATAGCTTGTTGCGCGGTGTGCAGGCTGTGTGGCTGTAGACAGCTCGGAGCGCAAGGTAAGACGGTGCAATACCATGCGATTACTAATAACAAAGGCGTTACGGGCGAGCAGGGGGCATTAAAGGGGGCATTGCACAACGCTATTGAGGGCGAGTAAAACTCTGTCAAACTTTGACCTGGATATGTGTATTTTCTAGTTGTTGGTGTCTTGCAGTAGTTGCGGTGATGTCTCGCTGCTATCCCACGGCATTATGTAGGATCGTGTCACATGTAGCCTATGGCCAGCCAAGTTGTGTATCGAGATGACATACTTGAGTCTGCTGTCCATGCGTATCGACTGTGGATGCAGTCGGCTGTCCAAAACGCCGACACAGTAACTGTAGCCTATATGAAGTGATGCATTTCAATATCAGACAGATATTTAACATCATCTGGACGGCGCATCGAGCCATCCATTAACCTGGCAAACAAGAACATCACCCTTTACTGTTTCTGTGATCGGCTGCCATCCTCCCTTCGTTTATTGTAGAATAATTCATTACTTTTACCAAGATGGAAGAATACAACGCTTGATTTTTACTCAGCGTTCACCCCCCAACCGCCTTCCCAGCCTCGACATTCAATATTGACCAGGTGAACCACGAACTTAGACGGGACATCCTCGTCGCTATAAACCATGGCGGCCTAAATAGGGTCGATAATCTTCAATATGAGTCACAGATAGATGCCCACTTTGAAGACGACATTCTTTCACAAAATCAGGCCTTCGGAATAAACAACGTGCCTTCATCTGTGCTATCGCAGTTGTCAGTGCATGTGCGGAATACCACATCCATGCCCGAGAGATTTATCATTATATGCATAACAAGTTTGTTTTAACCCCACAGCTTCAGACATCCGATGTGGAGCCTGTGGACCAAACTCGTCTATAATTGGTGAAGCCCCGAGCAGCCGGTCACTACCGGGATAGCTCTTGCGCGGTCGTGGAGGTCTCCGGGTTACCCCTGCTCAGACACAATGCGATGTGTCAGCTACCGACTTTGTGATACTCCTGCTTTATGCCGAGACGGTTCTCTACGGCGTCCCCGTTTATTCCGATCGGCGTTTTTGGTTTCCCAATTTCACATTTGGTCATCTTGTCAACGCTCTGGCTGCTTGCACGCAGCCATTACTGAGCGAATGGCGAAGGGCACGTTGGAAGCTCTCACACACCGATCCGCTCCGCGATAGGAAAGCAGCGAAATAGTTTCAGCTCGTAGCCTGCTACTCTCGGCGAATGGACAGGATCGTTGTCCTGCACCACGACACAGATCGTGCATGATAGTAAACAAACTCTCTGAGTCAGCCTCGTTGCGTGTGTGCACGGTTATTTCCTCACCACCACAAGTGTTGAGAAAAGTAGGAGATTTGTTGGCCTAAAAGGAGTGGATACCCTTGTAAACAGAAGGCCCACACGGCTTTCAGGATTCAGGTAGGACAAGTGGACTAATTACAGCAGAGTAACCTGTACTGCTTATCTACATGCATGCCAACGTGTGATTATGGCATAGGAGAGCTAAATCTCATGTGGTTGTTTATCTTTGGGGGAGAATCAGAAAAGAGACTAAAGTGCAAATCCTCAACAGACTGATTTGATACTTTAAACTTACATCTGTTTGCCTGTGTATGACTGGAAGTTGCAGATGTGTTGTCATTCACCTCATAACAGCAAATATAAGATGTTGGTCCTCAAATATTCTTCTCAGCTCCTTTTGTCTTTGTTATTTAAGACTAATTTAAAGTCAAACTTTAATTAACCTCATGTTTCACTGTGAACTTGTTCAAAATGAGAATATAGAAGAGGATGTAAGTAAAAGTAGATGTAGAATTGTGTAAGGATGTAAATGATATTACTTCCAGGAGAGGTTTCATCTTCCTGGTTGTTTGTGGCTTGTATATAAAATAGCCTGCCCGTCTTCTGCTGTGTTAAACTCAGTTGGAGTGTAAAGCATGTTTGGATTGTTTCAGTATAGGTTGAAGACTTTTGTCTTTATGAATTGCAAATGTTGTCATGATTTTGTGTAAAGTCTGGTGTAAGCCTTTTCCAAATTGTAGTTATGCTTTGAACTGCATCTCAAGCCCACTTCTCTGTAGAAAACCATGTGCATGAATCCAGTTAAAACCTGCATGGTGATAACAGGAAATGTGATTTTGACACACTGCACTGCAAGATGTGAATGAAGTTGTGGCATTTTTTGTGTCCATATCAATAATCAGTGGTATTGCCGACAAAATGTCTTCACATTATGAAAACCCCGGTCTGGACAAACCAAGGAAATAATGAAAAATGATAGGGTTTGGTCTAAGCACAGCTGGGATGTAGACAGCCCACATTGTCAATCATAATGAATGAGGAGAAAGTATTCAACATGAATATAATGAGGGAAACTTGTCATGTCACTGCATGAGTTGTCTTTAGTTCTTTTGAATTAATTGTGTATTGTTTGTATTTTCAGTGAATGACAGTAATGATTTGGAGGCAGTGGGCTATGCAGATGAGAATAATAATATTGGCTCTACATATTCCTATGGTCTGCAAAGGAATGTGGAAATGGTACACAGCTCAAATCATATAAGCCAGTCTAAGTAAAGGGAAGACACAAGTTAGATTTTACAAAACAGCCTGCTGTCACCTTGTGTTTCTAGGGCTCCTAGTTGAGCCAGATCCATGGCATCAACACAAATGACCAAAACTCATTGTAAGTCTCACTTAAGGGTTTTTAAATCCTACTCAGAAATCAGTAGCTTTAGTGTTTCCCCATCTTTTCCAGGCTGCATCAGTCTGCAGCTTTCAGCATGCAACTGGAGTGCCTCGAGCACCCGGAGTCTTGCCTCCTCGTGTTAATTTCCCTGCAACAGACCCAAACCTCTCCCACTTTTTTTTTGTATTTTGGCAATTCCGTTTAGCAACCATCACCCGCTGCTGTGACTCTGTTAATTGACCTGACTGCCACTGAAACGCAAACACCCCCTCAGTAATACTCAGAGCCTCCTTTGGTTACAAGAAATACAGTTTATTACTTCATTACCAAGATAAGCCTCTTCAGTTTAGCGCACCGTTACACTCTTTGGTCGCGATCCCCCCATTCCCCTTGAGCGGCAGAAGCTCGCGTTGCATGCCGGTACCTGCAGTCCCTACCCCTCCCAGCCTCTCCAGCGTGTAATCCTGGGCGTGGATAGCCGAGCACTACATCTCCCATGCTGTCACCAAGCACCCTTCTGCACCTCTCTCTCTCTCTCTCTCTCTCTCTCTCTCTCTCTCTCTCTCTCTCTCTCTCTCTCTCTCTCTCTCTCTCTCTCTCTCTCTCTCTCTCTCTCTCTCTCTCTCTCTCTCTCCCCCACCAGACTGGAGATACGGAACGGACTGTCTTGACGACCCCCCCTACCCTCCCCTCCTTCTCTCTCCCTCCCGCCCCCCCGGACTTTTAGAACCGAAAACCGTCGAGATTAGTAAGCAGCCCCGGACGGCAGAGGCGAAAGGCTGGACATGGCCGTATCCGAGTCGTTCCTGTAGGCTACGTCGTTCACATGCCATCTGGACGAGCGGGTTCGTAACTGTTTGTGTCATTAGACATCCTTTTATCGCGCCTGCTGATTAGCTCGGGAAATAATATTTCGGCAGGGAGTCTTAAAGGGGGGACGGAGAGCAGAGGCTTGGTGGGTCGGGGGGCTCGGTGAATGCCTTTCAACGCCGAAGTGGTTCAGTCTGTCCACCAAAGGAGCGATAGGAGAGACTGGAGCACTTCACGTTAGGTCGGCCGGGGATAAATAACAGTAGCCTGCCTCAACATGTAGGCTTAACCACCGGGAGTAATGCGAGGGCTTCGCGGAGACTCCGCTGCGCAGGGAGTTGAAACCTACCCACGGTGGTGGTCAGTGGAGTTAAATATATTGTTTGCCCCCTTTTTTGGTGGCCAGTCCGGCAGCACAATCCAGTGTAATAAGTTGTTTCACCCACCCTTCTGTTAGTTGTCCAATTGGCTACTTTGTTTTTCCTATTTGCGAGTAACTCAGTGCAGACAGTTTTTGTTATCAGCGCGTGAAATGTATTATTTGTTTGTAAAAACGTCCACTGGCAGATATAGTTACTTTGTCGAGTGTTTGTGGGCTGATGAAACGGGATGATGGTCGTCAGGAGTTTTTGTTTGTTTGGCTCTACGTTGTGTTTTCTGTGTGGCTGTGCATTGATGTGGACTTACCTTATCAGGCGGAGATGTGACACATTGCCACATTGTGTTCCTCCGACGAAGCCACTCGATGTGGTGGGAATCTATCCTGTCACTTGCTAAAATATGGCCAAACATCTGTCCTTCATCTCGAAACATGTCAATCCATGTTGTCTATGTTATTTAGGCATGTTGCATGATGCATACAGGCTCTATATACAGTGCAGTTTGTGCCTCTGTGTTTGTCTGTGGGTGGACCGATCACCTCGAGCCAGTTGCCATTCTCTCATTGTGGTGACTGCTCGCCATCTCCAGCGACCGACCCGGAGCTCTCCAGAGTTTTTCCGTGCTGATGTTTACAACAGAGGAAAGCAAATTGTTTTCAGAGCCTACAATGCCACTGCGTGCATTGTGCACTTTTTCACATATGACATTGGAACTTGTGTCTTTTGTACCGTGGGGCTGAACAGTGAACTGACCGGGGCTGAAGTGAGCTACAACAGAATAATTTGGTTTCGTCGAGGCTGTTTTTCTCAAAGGTAGCCTAATGTCAGGCTTGACTTTTTTTATTGTCTGAGTGTTGCCCACGGCGTGTGTGTCGGACTACTGCATACATTTAGTGGCCTACATCAGAGCTGATGAATTCAAATGTTGTGGCGGAGTAGACCGCGTATGATCGCAGCACAAAGACAAACTAGCTGTAAGCAACTGTTGTACGGTAATGAATGCAGACCCTCCTTGCACTGAGCGGTATCTGCATCGCTGAATCCTTGTCAGTCCGTGCTCGCAGATTCCAGCAGATATTGGTGTTTCAGTCATTATGTGCATCATATTCGCTATGTTTCACTGACTCCAGGGTGAAACATTTTCCATTCCCCCAAAGCTTTGACATACATATTTTTTGCCGAGTCCCTTTTTGTAGTCGTCTTTTTTACTTGCAGATGCGCTCGCCTGCGCTCACCTCTACATACCAGGGGCTGTTCTGGCGTGTGTCGCCGGTGTATATGAGAGTCTTTCAAATGTTTGTTTTCAGGTGACATCAGCATAGATTAATTGTTTGTTTATGCTTATTAATAATCATGTGCATCATGGTTAACATTGTTTTGTGAATGAAGGTTGAATTCTGTTGTGAACATGTTTTTTGTGTTGTTTTTTTTCAATAGAGAAGCAATGGGTGGAATTCCATCTCTAATTTCAGATCACACTGCACGACCACACCATTAAACTGCAATTAACTGAGTTGGGCTGCTTTATTGTAATCCTAAATAATTAACTGTCCAGTGATTGCTAAGAAACTAAACTTTTGTTCACTTCCACTTTTCACCCATGTGATAGTATTTAGTAGCCTGTGTGGAAAGTTAGTGTCAGTGTGTATCTGTTGTGGCAGGAAGGTTTGAAGTGGATTTAGGCAGCCTCTCTTTATCTCAAGGGTGAACAAAATATTTTCAACCAACAACAGAACTTTAAAATTAAGTTTAACCTGTGAAATACAACATCAAATATTTGCAAATTGGGTGTGCACAATGTGCAGGGAGCGATGCAGTATTTGGGAATGGTGGCCTTTTATATGTCTCTGCCAGTGGCCCGTTTGGCTCATAATACGTCCTTATTGCAACTGGTGCATTAGGTCTCATTTCATTCACTGAATATCCTATTTTGATTAAAGATAATTCACTCTCCAGATCGATCAGCACTGGCAAACTGTTAGCATTCCCTGCATGCAAAGAAATAAAACGAAAAGGGAACAACAGAACAAATGCATTCTTCAGTTTACCTCTGCTACCCTGAATTGCCTTTCTTTCTGGCTCTGAGGAAATTTTAACATATCTGGCCTCCACGCCCGTCTCAAAGAAAGGAACTTTTGAATTGCCCAATGTTGGTTACTCTGAATCACTTACTATTGCATAGAGTAGGTCTTATTCCTTCATAAAGGATTACATACAAGTCTTTTCTGTGATTGAAACAAGACCAGCACCAACAGTAATCCCATTAAGTGTTCTTTTTCTTGTGTATTCTGCAGCATATCACTCTATTTCAAGGAGAACTCTCACCTGACTGACTCAGCTACCCCTGAGGTATGTTGTGTTAAAGAAACACCTATGCAGGTAATTGTTTTTTCTTCTTCTTCATTACAGTTAGATTACTAAATTAGAGTATTCTTTTCTCTTATCCAATTAACACTGGCATCATGATCTTCTATTATTACTCAGGTGGATCCTACACTAATGAATGTAGGGGATGGAGGCACGGTGAGCAGAGAGATCAGTGCTCCAAATAAAGTGTCTGCTACTATGGTGGGAAATCCCCCCCAGACGCTACCCCCTGAGTTTAGAGGAGATGTTACCCTCAGTCAGCAAAACAAGACCACTCCAACAACAGACTGTAAGACAGCAAAAGCCTGCCTGGACAATAGCAATTATAACCACAGCCCTGAGCCTTCTCCACCTCTCCAGCCCAACAATGCACCAATGTCCAGCTCAGCCCTCACTGGCTCAGAGAAGAGAGCAGACAAAAGGGCAGAGGCCCCTAAACTCAAGGCTGATGGTGTTGTGGCCTTCCCCACTCCTCAGTGGTCAAGTGGCGTAAAAGTCAGCCGGGAAGACTCACTCAACTCCTGTCACAGCAATGTGACATCCAGTAAGAAATCACACCCGCAAACACAATCTGTGCAAAGTGTTTCACCTGGGTTTCAGTGCTCCACCATGTTTAAACCAGTCCAGCCTGTTGCCTTCCTTCCTTCCACTAATTTTCCCTCTCCACTTTGTAAAATCACTCTTCCACCAGCATTGGGTCAAATTGCAGCATTGAGAGAAGCCACAGCCAGTCAGTTTCACAAAGAAATTCAGCCTCAAAGCTCAGGTGTTGGAGGGACACCTCTCCTGCGGACCTATCCCTATCCGTTCACGGTGGGCCGAACTCCAGCGGCAGAGAAAAAAGCCGGCGCATCATCATCAAAACTTAAATCTAACCATTCATCTAATAAGAATGCCAAATCTGTGGGAGAGCATACATCTTTAGCCTCAGTGGTAGCCTCACCAGCTATTGCCCTACCATTGCAGCACCCGTCATTAACTCCTGCAGTACCCACCCGCTACACGCTGTCTCCCACTGCTGCCATTTGCTGTGGCTCTGCATTGGCCAGCATCACCTCTCAGAGCAGACTGCTGAACCATGTGGACAAAGGCAACAGCATAGACAAGAAAACCATGGGCTCTCTTAAAATGACACCTCCCTCTGCTTCAGAGGACCATACAGCTTGCTCAGTTGAACCAAGAGATGTACCTCTTGATTTATCTGCTAAATCAAAACGTCCAAAATGCATAAGTGACCCTCCTGTTTCGATTATTGAGCCTCATAATAATGAGTCAAATCAGAGAGATTTTCTGAACTCAAAGAGGACTCATTCTACAACTTATAGCTCAGCTGTGCAATACCCTAACTTACCCAACACCCACAGAAATGGATCCCATCAAAAGCAAATAAATAGGCCTCAGAATCACCAGGTCCCAGAGCCCAAACCAACCTGGAGTAAGGGATCTTCACAAGACTCCATAAAAAACATACCTGGAACTTATGTAGGTGTGGCTAGCCCCATACTGGCTTCTACTCTACGGGGCAAAGACGGACAAGGGTCTTTTACAGATGAATTTCAGAGTTTTGCAAAGCAGGAGTTTATATCTATAATTGACCAAGGAGAGCATTTGGCCTCAGGAGGAAAGAAGCCATCCTGTCTGGTGAAGGGCAACCAACACAGCGTCAAGCATGTTAAAAACACCAGCACAGCCATAACTAAGAACTGTCCCTCTAAAGGAGCCCTAAAGACTGCCCTGTCAAGCTCTGCCAGTGCTCAGACTCATCAGAAATCTGGAGCTGGCAAAACAGCAGTGCCATACTCTATCACTGTTGTCAATCCAGCTTGGCAGCAGCCACCTCTTCTTCCGCACCAAGCCTCGTCTGTTCAGAGAAAAATCACACAAGGATCTCCAAAGATGAAGGGCATCGCAGCGACAGAAGGATCTAAGTTTCAGAGTGCCCAGCAGAGCCCGTCCAAACCGGAGGATGATAAGTGGGAGAGAATTAAGTCTCCCCTGTCTAACCTTGCGTCCATCGTAAAGCAGCAAGCTCTCGAAACAACAGCACAGACAGGCGAAGGTAATACTCAAGCCTCACCTGTTGCATCAAGAAAAGCTGATGTTCTAAATCCACTCTCGGGGAGCCAAGACACCCAATGCAAACAGACTTGTGCTTTTGAATACCCATCATACTGGTCTGTGGAAAAATGGGCTGGTGTGCCATCTCAAGGGGATTCAACTCAAGCTATGAAGAGGCACGAGAAGGTGAACGCCACTGAGCCTGTAGAGAATAATACTGAGTTAAACACCAGCCAGGGAGAACACATGGGACTACAAGTAAAGAAAGGCTCCTCAAAGCCTGCCGGCCAATCTCATCTCTTTGGGAGCAATGCATCAACAAATGGAAACAGGATGGAGAGCAAACTAGCCCAGGTGTTAGAGGGGGAGATGTTGAAGAAAGAAAGTGGGGCGTCAGACGGTCCTCCGGGTGAAAAATTGGAAGGCATGGTTGCGTCTATTCTTACAGGCCAGTGTGTGGCGGGAGGCGACAAGTTTGAGAAGAAAACAAATGGAACCAAAGAGCAGTCGCCAACCAAAGCAAAAGCTGCTGGCGTCAAACAAAAGAAAACCAGTCCTAAGAAGCCAGCAAAGGAGAAGTCGCCACCGGACTCATCAAAGAAGGCTGCAGGAAAGAAAAAGCAGGACACAGAAAATACTCCAACCAAAGTGTCTTGTCAAAAGAAGGTAAATTATGTTTGTCTTTTTTAATGTCTAAAATATCTTTGTTCTTAGCAATCACCTCAATCTCATCGCAATTTTAACAAATTGGCGATTCAGAGCTCCCTTTCATAATATGAATCTATGACTGATGATTTAACTTCCAAGGGCTTATTGTGAGTCTGTTACATGCTCTCCGTCACCATGCAAGCTTTGTGATCAATAGCATCCAATACAACATGCTCGCTCTGTCCCCTGTGTATTTCAGCAAAAGAAACAATGTGCACCTGTGCTGGAGCAGAGTCTATTAGCGGTGAAACTTTCTCCACCGAGTACAGAGCCGACTCCGAGGGACAAGATCAGTCCCAACAAGGTTGAACAACTAACCCGCAACAAATCAGGTGATGTCTTTGTTTCTTATAATTCTGTGACATTTACAGCCCTAAAAAGTTCTCACGGCGTTTTATCTGCCAATATTGCCATTGGCACATATGTTGTCCGATATGCGCCAAGGTGAAAACCTTTTTTTTTACAGAATATAATTCAGAAAAAGATGCTTGTGTCCAGCAGCAGTATAACTGTACTGTGGCAAGCAGCTCAGAATGGGAAGAAGTAGCTCTTAGCAATGTTAATCATATAATGCTACTCAACACAGGGAACTTTAAGTCACTGTAGCAAAATACAGCTGGCGTCAAGAAATGTAATGGCCACCTCAGTATTGGTTAAAACTATAAACCAGCACAAAAATGACAATTTCCAATATAAGCCACCATGTTCCGAACATTACACATTACAAACACTAACAAAAAGTAACATTTGCACGTTGGAACATAAAACAGCAAACTTAAACTACTCAGTCCAGGCTACTCAGCATCTCATCCTATTGACGGCACTGTTGCTGCCTGTTCTGCCGTTGTTTATCTTTTTCTTCTTCTTCTAGTCCTTAGAAAGAAAAACATCGGTAGCTTTTGCTCCTTAGCGCCACCGCTGTTCAGGAGAAGACTGCAACTAGTGCCGCGACCACCACGCGCGAGTATAAATACTCACGGCCGTCCCATGACGTCACGATTTCCGCACGCACTTTTGGAAGCGCTAGTATAACTGAAGCTTTACTCTCCTGTGACAACCGTTGTGTTACTTATGCTCAACATACTCGTTTGCTACATTAGCTAGCTAGCAGACCACGTATCTACTTTCATACCTTGTCAGTCGAGTGGAAGCTAATGTGTGAGCATTTTAGCCCATTCTGTCTATAAGCCAGGCATCTTCAACAGGGGGTCCGGGACCCCTAGGGGGTCCTCAGAGTCGATGCAGAGGGGTCTCCAAATTAGTCTTAATTTTTTAATTAAAAAATATATAAAAGTCTTAACATGAATCTAACATCATATTAGCAAATATAAATCCCCACTGATGATAGGCGTACTGGCCTATAGGTAAGGTAGGCACTAAGGCCATTCACAGATACAGTTAATCCTAAGGATTTACTGTGCCACATGTATGATGATTTATAAAATCATGCCAACAATTATTAGGCTATTTTATTGGCTTAGTATTATGTGCAAAAAAGGTATGTGTCAAGGTTCTAGGTAGCTATACACGTCATTGTAGGCCCAGTTTAATATGCAACTTCAATTTATACAATATAGTAGGAGGTCTCTGCTCTCTTTCTTTGGCTTAAAAAACGTTGAATACCCCTGCTATATGCGATAACATAAATAGGACTGTAACGGTAGCATTACATGTATTCACACCAAACATTTGTCCAGGACTGGCAGTTTGGTACGACCTCCAAACCGAACAATTTCAATTTTTCATTTAAAAGTCTGGTTTTCCACCACATACATTGCAAGTTTCCCCTAAACGTATAGCAGAGGCGCAGGCTCTTGACTCGGCAGCAGCAAACCATGAGTTAATGTTTCTGCTAATGTTTTCTTTTCCAGTGAAGTTTACTGTTTCAGTGCACTTAATAATAATAAATAATTTTTAACAATAAGGTTTATTATAAATTGTAAAATATCCTGCCTCCATTACATATCTCTGTCACAAGTGTTTGATATCCACATTTCAGAGATCATTGCAAAACATTTGTGAGATATAAACAAGAATAATAATCAATAAATCAATATTTGAATTTTTTATTCCCTAATATCTGCATTGGCCCCAAAAATCCAGTATTGGTCGGGCTCTAAAATGTAATGATGCTTTCCGTTGTGTCAGACGTGTGTGTAGCATTTTATTTACAGAAAATGTCACAAATATTGTCTGGATTGCGTTTTGTGATGTCTCAGTCATACGCATAGAAGCTTGTGTCCGTATAACAATCAAATGTGATTTAAATCGGTTACAGACAGCGGCAGCAGTGCTCAGAGTGCAGAGACTCCAGTGTCTCTCAGTCGCTCTGCTCTATCCAGTAAGGAGGCCGAAGCTACAGGGAGCTCCTTCCCACGGCTGAGGAGAGGACGACGGCGAGCTGATGAGGCTCGACTCGACCTCTGGGGCTTTGCAACACCTTCCCCTCCACCCCCACAAATGCCTCCTCCCCCAGTTTCCCCGTCACCCCCCGTGACTCCCACCCAACCCGTTCGACGTCCGAGAGGGAGGCCTCGCTCAAACCCCCTGCCTGAGCGAGTGATTCAGGGCAAGGGCAAGACAGCCAGTGCAGAGGGTGACATGCCTGCTCCCAAGAAACGCCGGCGATGTCGTAGCAAAAAGTATCAGACTGGGGAATACATCACTGAGAAAGACAAGCTGGAAGATGGAGAGCACCTTGAAGAATCTGACTCCCTAAGACAGAACCGCGGAGTCCCAGCAGGTACACAGTTTCTCTCCTGAGATCAGTTAAGTTTTCAATTAACTGTTTCCAGCCCAAGTTTTAATCAAAAGTGCAGCTGGTAGTTACAGATGTGGTAAAAACAATTTATAAAGTTATGGCATGGATCTTTGATATTTTGAGTGTAGCAGCTTCTTTTTATTACTGTATTTTTTATACAACCCAGGCGATGAAATAGCTGATTGACTTAAGGTTTGATTGGGGCTGCAGCGATTAATTGATGGTTAATTGACAGTAATTTAATCGCAGTCTATTTTGATAGTTGATTTATCGGTTAAGCAATTTGTTAAGCAACTATGCTTTTCTCTTTTTTATATTATTTTAGACTGAATATCTTTGGTTGTTCAGACAAAATAAAACAACTCGGACCCCTAGAAATGATTAAGGACATTTTAAACCATTAATCGATTTAATTGTGAAAATAATCAGCAGATTAAATGATAATGGACATTATTATTAGTTGCGGCTTTTAATAATCAAATCATTGTTTTGGCTCTCACCAAACATAAGTTGGTACAGTCACACAAATTAGCTGTTTTGTTTTAATACCGTTATACATGAATCCTTCTTTTGGCTTCGGACCAGACTAAATGACAAAACCTTTGGCCGTGTTGGCTTGTGATGGGCATTTGTCATCATTTCTGACGTTTCATAGATGGCAAGGAATAATTCATTCTTTCAAAAAAAAAAAAAAACCTGATGAATGAATCTGGACTGAAAATACATAGGTTTCACACCTCATCCAGTCCGTGACACTTTTTTGCTACATTTTGTCTTTAGAAATGTCTGTCCAGAACAGCAGCGGCATCATTTCATGATTTAATCGATTCAGTCCACCTGATGTCTGATTTCAGTGGGTTTAACAAATTGGAAATAACTAAACGACCAATTACTATTCAGTTTGATGGGTGTATAGTAACTGTTAGGAATGTGTGAAAATAAAATAAAATACATGGTTATATTTTTACCCTCGCTATTTTACCTATTAGCTTCTGAACAGCAAAGGTGGTGAGATCAGATGTCCTGAGTGTGTTCATAAAAACATCTGTTTAGAAATGAAAGACAAATGATTCAGAATTGACCACAAGAAAGCTTAGCTGGGGGCTTCTATAGTTAAAACGTATTAAATAGACATGGGCAAATGCATTTTATGAGGATGTACATCTTCGTAAAAGGTACATAGGAAAAGCATTTATAGAACATTATAAGACAGATTCAAATATACAGCATATACAACGGACAAATACAAAATATTGTAATATAGACTGTCAACCAACACCAAAGATTATGAAGCCAGCATATATATGCAATTTCCAGTTTATATTCTTGAGGTGGTGACTGTGTGTTTCATGTCCACGTCAGGCACCTGTTGATGTGTATAAGATGCGTATCATAAGGTACATATGTGGAGAATATGCAGAAATTTGTCAAACCTGAGCAGATTGCAAAACCCAGAGCAGAGTAGCTCATAGACTTGGCTAAGCCAAGGGCAATTGGTTAAGGAAGTATCATGCTGTCTGATGTCGGCACAAAACAGCACCTAAAATATGCCACGCTCTATGTTCGGCTTGGCAGAGAAGCAAAAGCATGAAGCTGCTCCGTAACTGCATCAATACATCAAAGATGAGATGGGTGATGTTGAAATATTAAGATTGTTTTGCGTGTTTTTCCGCTATGTTCATCTGTGTGGTACCACTCTGCATAACCTCCAATTACATTCATTGTTACAGATCCACAGGCGGATCAGTGTCCGAGTCCCACCGCCTGCAGTCCAGAGCCTCCTCTGCGGAGACCCTCGTTCACTCGCTCGGGGTCGGTCCGCTACCACGAGAGCGAGGTATCTCCAGAGTTCAATGACAAGCCTTCAGGGAAGAGGAAGTTCAAAAGCAAGCACTTGAGTGACAACGAGGAGCAAAAGGTAAGACGCTTGCTGAGGCTGCTTGTTGGATTACAGTACCTATTTTAAACCACACAGGGTTGATGGGAATAAAATACAGTGTGGCATTAATATATTAGCTTACAGTGCCCCCCTGTGGCTAGATAAATACTATGTTTGTCACATTTATGATGGCAGCTGGTTTTATACTGCACTGGAACTCAATGCATTCCATTTTACACACTGCTCTAATCAATACATTTGTATTTTAGATTAAGACCAAACGCAGCAGCTTGGGCAAGCGTGCTGCCTCACTTGCCCTGGATGATGATGGTGCTGATGTAAAAAGACCAGAAAGCCCCCCACCCACTCCAAAAAGTTTGCTGTCATCTCCATCCAATAAGAAAGGCTCATCGGGGAGATGCAACGGCTCAGACTCTCCACCCAAAAGGGCTGTTCCTCCGGAGGTTCGGCGGCTGATCGTCAATAAAAATGCCGGGGAGACTTTGCTGCAACGTGCTGCACGCTTGGGCTATCAGGTAAAATTCACCTGTTCACTTGTAATATTGCTAACATGAATTTAACTCCAGTTAACAGTGTACCTCTTTGAATCATAATGTGACACAGTGTCTGTGCTACTTCTGTTCTGCAGGATGTCGTTCAGTACTGTCTTGAAAAGGACGTCAGGGAGGTGAATCGGCGCGATAATGCCGGTTACACAGCTCTCCATGAGGCGTCCTCTCGAGGCTGGACTCAGATTGTCCAGATGCTGCTGAAACACAGCGCTGACGTCAACTGTAGCGCCCAGGATGGGACGCGGTGAGGCTTCATGCTGCATGATTAACTGTTGTGGTTCTAATTAGTTGAATCTATGGAAATTATATCTTATATCAGTAGTATAAGTAAGTATTATAATGAGCATGGAGGTTATTTCTTGACCTTCGCAAACAGCATGTGTAACAAAATAATCTCAGTTTAAAGGTCCACATTTTAGAGCCATCTGCCACATCTCAGTCTTCGTTGAGCTTGCTAAAATGTCGAGTGGTTGGGTATGAGTCTTATTCATATAGTGGACATATATATTGCATTTGTTACAAAGGTTTTTTTTATGGAGTAATGCATTTTCTGTGGTTAAAATGTCAGTAATACTCAAAAATCTTCTCAGTCTCGTTGTTACATTCACTCCTGAAAATGTACACCCTCTACAGGTGTTGGGAGCAGTAATAAACATAGTGACATACTCATTGACAGGTTGTAATACTTCCTGTCACCTGTCGAAGCATATTTGCTTTCCCAGTCAAAGGAGTTTGTCTCTAAATAGCAGTTCCACAAGTTGTAATTAATCACAGGAAATATTTGTTCTACTGTCACATCTGATACTCCATATACAACATGTTTTCTGACAGATTAAGGTGTGTTCTAAAGATGTACAATCCCTGATAGGCATTTGTGTTTTGTTTGTTCTTTCTTTAGGCCTCTTCATGATGCAGTAGCGAGTGATAACCTTCCTATAGTCTGGTTGCTCCTGAACCACGGTGCAGACCCGACTCTGGCCACCTACTCTGGACACACTCCAGTCAAACTGGCACATAGTCCGGACATGAAGACCTTCCTCACAGGTAGTTCACCCGTTGTATCAGCCTCCCTCTCAATCAGCAGAACTAGTTTTGGATAAATGGATAGTAGACGTGTTAGAATGCTGTTTTACCTCAGACTAAATTCATTTTTCCCATCATCAACAAACACTTAAGACACAATAATCAACACAAGGGCTATAATAAAGCTAATTGTGTGGTTGAACCCACTTGGCTGGCATTGGCTATAGTTTTCTTAGTGAGCCAAGATGGAGGAGACATTAATTGTTGATGTGTCTAACCTGGTGGTATTGTATGATATTGGCCATAAAAAAGAAATACAAACTGCCCCACAAGAGAGATTCTGCCTGGCTATCGTTCTCTGCTCTTCAGTATACATTTTCCCATCACAAAATCCAACAACTCAAACAGACTACAAACCAGAAAACTGATTTCCGTGCACGTCACATTTATCCCTTTTAAAAAATGATCTGCTAAAGTTTTATCAGTAAAAACTTACAGTTAAGAGAGCAGATGACTTGAATAATAACAGTCAGTAAGACTTAAGTTTTGTCAGGAGATCACTGTGGTGCAAAAACAGCCCATGGCAGTTGAAATAAAGCTTCCATTGAAGAAAAACATGCATTTTGTGTGGTAAAAGCTTCCAATGACTTTTCAATAAATGATCATTAAGAAGGCCAATGATTGATTAAGGAAAATGTTTTAAATTTGCTTCCCTATGATCAATCTTGTTCCATAACTGAGCCCGACAAAGTGATTTATTACACATCTGGCTTCCTGGGAAACTTCTGACATGCATAACTTTTGCTTGTCACGTGTCTTTAGCTTTTGTTTTAATTTTTCACATCACAGTTTTAAGGATGTTTCCTTGTAAAGTGAGAAAGGATGTTGTTTCTTTCACTATCCACTTGGCTGCTGTATCAGTGTTTAGTGGAGTGTGCACCTCATGCGTCTCAGGTATATAGAGAGATGAAGGCTCAGTAGCTAATGCAGCCACACAACTGACCGTATCACAACACAAACTACAACTTAAGTTAATTTGCTGATACTGATTTTTGTATCTATGTCTATTATTTTGTTCAGACAACCATTCCAGTTATTCCATTCTGTGTTTTGCTTGGTCCTGACAAGTGGACAAACATTGATGTGAAGCCCTGTCTTCATATTTTCATAGATTTACACATAATGCAGCTCAAGCAGTGATGACATATAAACCGGTCCAAATATAACACACTGTTGTTGTTTTTTATTTCCCTAGAATATTTCACAGACCTGGAAGGCCGCAAAGAACAGGATCTCAGTTTTCCCTGGGATTTCTACAGTAGCTCCCTGTTTGGTAAGAAACCTTGAAATGTTTTTTCTGTCTGCCAATCCATCAGCACACTGATCAATCAAATATTCCTGTTCCTTCGCTGGTCCGGAGGAAGACGATTTGAGGCTTGATGCAGCGATGAGCAGGTTGCTGGAGGGAAATGCTTCTTGTTTGTAGGCCGGGCTCGGGCTCGGCTACTGGGACGTGGAGGGGTGTAAGCCTTGTGTACCAGCATCACTGTGGTGTTGTAAACAGCCACAGGGAGCCAGTTATCCAGTGGAGGATAAACAGGATTAGAGATGCATGGAAGAACTAAGGAAGACTAAAGAGAAAGTGTACTGCAGCTATCTGGATAAATTGTAGAGACAAAAATATGTTGGTAATGTACCTATAAAAACTTGTATTTGCCTACCTACTCTAAAGCTAAACCTAAATCATTAAATATGTTAAAATGTAATACTTTAGTTATAATGAAGAAAAAAAGACCAAGTTTCCACCAAAGTACTTTCAACTTTTATCACCACTCTGCTAGTGGTGATGAAGTGGATATACATTATTTTATGCTTTCATACGTCATTGGTTTGTGCAAATTATGTTTCCACTGTAGAGCCATGTTCTGTAAATTATTATACATTTTTGTGTTGATAATATGCATTTCTCCAAGGAGCATGATGACGCGAGTTAACACATTTGAAATCATCCATAGTACGGTCTGCATGTCCAATTAGGGCATGATAGTCTTTATTATTATAATATTTGTTAATGTTATATACATTTCTTTTAGATATGTATGGTTTCTTAATAATTGAATCTCTCCCCTTTATGTTATTTCTGGCGATGACTGCTCAGTGATGGGAGATATGGAGGATAATTTATCTGGCTTTAGGAGCCATTCACTACTATACAGATTGAGAAAAAGGCTCGCAAATTTGAAGCAAGATAATCCCATTACAGAAAACGTGAATCTTTAATTTGTCAAAGTATCTGATTCTTTATATCAAACTTTTTATATTACTAAATACATTGAATTACACTCTGCTTACACTTAAATGAAGAAAAAAAAAAACAGTCCACCAGTAAATAATCCTTCAAAATGTGTGTCTTGTAAACATAATTGTCATGTCCTTGTGTCTCTGTATAGGGTTTAATTAACTTCAAACTGTGACAGACATTAAGTTTGTGTTCCTTTAACTGATCACAGCGTCATCAGTCAGACGTGTTATGTGTGTTGTGAATAGACTGTCCACTAGAGGGGACCCAAACCATGTGTATCAAAGCAGCTCAGTGTCAGCTCCTCTTCATCTCACCTCAGTGGACCTTTCTTCACAGAGACTGACCAGGAGCCATGCTGGGACTTCCTGCTGTCGGAGCAGAACCAGGAGCTGGAGGAGGATGCAACAGGAAGGACTGAGCCGGACTCGGACAAAGATTGCCTTCTGTTTGAGTTCTCCTCCGAGCCTCTCTTACCCTGCTATCATGTTCAAGTGTCGTTAACCCAGGGGTGAGTTCACACAGATATAATTCATTCATTCAGATTATATTCATTGATTCTGTACCGCCCGCAAAGCGCTACTAAATTTAGCATGTGTCATCTCAGTGTGAATGCAGTTTCACTGTGCTCTTAATATTTATGGGAATAAATAAGCAACAAATAAGCGCTGATGACAGCAGGTAGTGATGGCGGTGACTCATGGCGTGTTTTCTCCCCCTCCAGTATTTCACAAACATACAAACAGAAATATTCTGTTGATATTTACTAGAGTTGGGCAATATATCGATGTTATATCGATATTGTGATATGAGACTAGATATCGTCTTAGATTTTGGATATCGTAATATCGTAATATGACATAAGTGTTGTCTTTTCCGGTTTTTAAAGGCTGCATTACAGTAAAGTTATGTCATTTTCTAAACTTACCAGACTGTTGTAACTGTTCTATTATTGACCTTCACCCACTTAGTCATTATATCCTATATATATTACTGATGATTATTTATCAAAAATCTCATTGTGTAAATATTTTGTGAAAGCACCAATAGTCAACACCACAATATTGTTGCGGTATCGATATCGAGGTATTTGGTCAAAAATATCGTGATAATTTGATTTTCTCCATATCGCCCAGCCCTAATATTTACACCATGTCCCCTAATGATCTACCAACATCTTCACTGTCGCAGTTTGTTTATACACACACTCGTGTACATTGTAAAAGTACAAGTACAAAAAAGAGAACAAGTATGGGATGATGAACATTAGATCATTTATGTCATGGCGTTTATGTCATGGCGTTTATGTCATGGCGTTTATGTCATGGCGTTTATGTCATGGCGTTTTTGTCATGGCGTTTTTGTCATGACGTTTATGTCATGACGTTTATATCATGACGTTTATATCATGACGTTTATATCATGATGTTTTATATCATGACGTTTATATCATGACGTTTATATCATGACTTTTATATCATGACGTTTATATCATGACGTTTATATCATGACGTTTATATCATGACGTTTATATCATGACGTTTATATCATGATGTTTTATATCATGACGTTTATATCATGACGTTTATATCATGACGTTAGTTAAGTCGCTAGTGTGGGTAAAGCACCCAAAATGCTGGACAATTCCTAATGTTGTGTCTTTGTTAGACCCTCACTACCTGGTAACAACCCTTACACACCCAAACAGGAGACAAAAGGTCAAAAAGATGAATCTGCACTCTGTGTAGAAGGATTTTTGTTTGTAGTCTCCAAATCGAAGCTGAGACAACCGTGGCAACAGCTGATATGACCTGCCTGCAGTTCACTCTCAAACTGATTTCATTCTCATCAGCAAGGAGAGTTGATTTGAAGTGTTTTACCTCACAACTATAACTTTGTGTGAAAACAAAATGGCAGACATTGTGCTCACTGAACTGGATGAAGTTGCTACAGGGATTTTTTTTTTAACTTGAGGATAGCTAATATATATATACCTAAAATGGCAAGAGGTTTTCTGTTTGTTTTTTCTTACTCTAACCGTTGGCTAATATCAGACATATTTATCTCTTGCAGCTTTTGCAACTGGTTTCTTCTGACAGACGTCCTGAAGCGTCTGAAGATGTCAGCGCGGATCTTCCGGGCCCGTTACCCTCACTTGGAGGTGGTGAGTCTGTCCCGTGCTGAGCTCTGGAGGCAGGTATCGATCAGCCAGGTGAGCTCTGCTTTGGCTTCACCCTATAAAGGCAAAAATAAGGAGGAGGAAGAGAAGGAAGAGGGACTTGTGGATCTGGTGCGATGTGTCCCAGAGCTGCAGAGACTACTGGGCTCCTCCATTCACATCCTGCAAGAGGATGAGGAGGAAGAGGAAACACTGACAAACAGAGGGAAGCCTCGCAGCCGATAGCCTCTCTTTCACCGCACTCCTCCACCGTGCAAACTGTTGTCAACCCAAGTCCTTCCCTGCAAGCAGCAGCTCAAAGGAAACCTCTCCGTCCGATGAAACGAGGGTCATGGGTTTTAACTCCAGCGACAAAAATGACACTCCACCTAAATCCTTTGACCTCAGACAGAAGGGATTAAGTGATCACAAGGACCTGCACATGGGAGTGGTCGGTTCAGCTTTCAGGTTCCTATCAATAGGTATATTTGAATACATGAGAACTGTTGAGCAAACCTTTTGTATTGATTATGTATGTACATGGTAGTGTATATGTATATCTTGCCATCAGGGTTAAAACATTTGTTTATATAAATGTATTCTTGTGGCTAAAGAATTATGTTGTTTAGGACTTTTTGTTTGAGTTTGTTCCCAAGGGAAAGCGATATTTTTTCGGGAGATAATCCAAGACTTTTATCTTGGTGAACTGTTGCGTAAAGCTAAGACACTTAAGTCAGGGAGGCCACTGGCCCAGATGGTTCCTCTGTCAACCTGGGAGACCTGGAGACCTGCAGAGAAGAGACCACGGCACATAATCATCAAATATAATGAGAGCCTCATTTCCATTTTTCTCCACTGTTTCATTTTTCACTTTATCCTCCTCTAGCTTACAATGTTTATTTTTCTTCAACATTTCACAAAGTAAGCGCAGGCAGCACGGAGCTGTCTACGTCCCTGAACGCAGTATGAAATAATGTCTTTTTGGACCTTGAGATTGAGAGTTTGTTTACAGAGCTGGACAGATAGTAGTGTTCTCCACTCCCCAGGTTGCACTCCTCCTAAACTGATACATAATCCTTTGGATGTCTCTCAGAGGAAAAGTGGTACCATCTCTGGAGTCCAGAGGCGGCTCCTGTGTCTGAGGAGCCGAAACGCCCTCTTAACTGCAGCCACGTCCGATATGGTGTTCCCAGATCCCAGAGTGCTTTGTGTTGCAGTGTTTTATTTACACTGTTTGTTGTGCTTAATTTAATAGTCATTAATATATTTGACCTCTTGTGTATCTGACAAGCCTATCTATGAAAAAAAAATTGCTTTGTATGGTTGGTGCTTCATTTTGAAATGTACTTATTAGGATCCCTTTATTCTGAGATTTTCCTCCCTCATTCAAGAACAGTATTTCAAAAAAGAGAAGCTAAAGTACAGTTGTATTGTACTGGTGCTAGGACAGATTTTGTGTTGACAATCAATGATGTTTTGGTTTGAAGTCACAAACTAATAAAAGATATTTAAGATGAAGAGACTTAAGGTGTAAAGAAAAGTATAGTTTAGTTAAAGAAAGCGGGATACAGCACGACTGGGACTGAGCAGTGTGTGAAGAGCCTTTTATTTGATTCTTTTATAAGAAATCAACAAGAATAAAGCATGATTGTAAATCATAGTTATCTCCTTGTTTTGTCAGCTGGATTATTATAATGATGGCTGAATTGAATATTCAGGGCGGAACTCTCCCTCAGGTGTATTTCAAATAATCCCTTCTGCCTTAGACATTTTGCTGAATAAAGAGAAATCATACAAAGAACCATGAAATTATTTTAACCTTTACAATTGTAAACCTTGTAACCCTTTTTCAAACCTAATTAAGCTTTACAGTAGTAGTAACAGTAGTAGTGTACCTACCTATTACACATCTCTCCCCATGCTAGTACTGTCAAGCTGTCGAATATATAAAATTTAGATAAAACAACTGCATTGTATAATAATTAGCCTTGAAAAAAGGCTCGAAAAAGGAGAATCACCACACTGTTCTCTGCTCCCACAATGTTTTTTTATTTACTGTAACATTTTGATCAATCAATTATTTTTCAGGCACAAACATCACATTGCATATACAAACATTTAAAAACTACTGACGGAGCAGAGAACAGTGGCCATTACTTTTTGTCATAGCTTCTGTTTTGTCCAGCAGAGTTTGTTTAGTTTTTTTGGTGCGCGTAATAATTAGCCTTCCTGCAGATAAAAAGTAGGAAAAGATTGGAATGTGGACTCAACAAATATGAAGCATAGCGTAAGTTCTGGCAAGTCATGGAGTCAAGCTCGGCTATTTTCTTAGCTCATAACTGACAGTTCCTAAGCCAGCACACCAGCTGATGGCTCAGCTGATTTCCTCTTTTGATTGGATTTCCAAATAGCGTGGGTATTTAAACTGCTTGCAACCCACCTCCACCCCAGCTCCTCCTTTTAAATTAATGTTGTCTGACTTAATCAATGTCGTGTCTCTGTCATTGATGCTGCTCTGTTCTGTACCCTATGGGGATCCTGCTCTGCTGCTCTCCCCGCTTAAGGCTTTCCATACATGCACATGGAAGGGCAGGGAGGTGTGCTCTCTCTGCCTCATGTTTTCCTGTACGCACGTGGAAGAGCGGGGAAGCCCCAGAACAGATCCATACCGCCAAATACAAATTGCAGATGAATGAATCTATTTTGACAAAGTGGTCTTGACTGAACTCAATTTAAGGTCCACTTACTCGCTTGTTCTGGAGCTTTCGACCGTCTCACACATCTTCAGCAATTTAATTCAATTCAATTATATTTATAGTATCATAACAAGAGTTATCTCAAGACACTTTACAGATAGAATAGGTCTAGACCACACTGTAATTTACAGAGACCCAACAGACTGACTTGTTGAGATTGTTTTGTTCTCTGCTAATTCCACAGTCTAAAGTTAGAATATGTAACTTTTGAAATAAGAAATAACACAGCCTTCCTCTTGTAACTGAAATGTTTAATTCATAAACAATAAACACTCTTGCTCACGTCAACACACAAAGTGGTTTTGCTGCTACAGCCTTACTTGGTCTGCAATTACCAGCATTGTGTGGTGGCTAAAGTCTTACATAAATATTGCTGTGTAACTGACATGGCTGCGCCAGCTAACGGGCGTCAGTTAGCTGGCTTTATAACCTTTCTCTAGTTGTGCTGCTACTCCAGTAGGATTTAGTATTTATAGACTGACTTTAAGCTAACCTGGATGAGATGTGCTAGAGGAGCTCAGAATCTGCATTTCAAAGTACACTGTGCAAACTCAATCTACTGATAAAGACAAATCTCTAGAACAAGGGAGAACAGTTTGTGGATATTTTAGTTGAGATTGTTTTATCAGAGGTCAAGAATAAATTGTCTCAGGACTGGAAATGTTTAAGTGACTTAATGCTTTCTGATAACTCAGACATACAGTGTCTGACTTTACGTTATCCACAAAAGGGAACCACAGTCTGTGAACCAGTTAATATTAAAACTGAAAGGAGCAGCCTGTTTCGCTAACTGTATCTGATCTCAGTGAGATCAAATACATGAGGTAATAGTAACTTTACTGTCACTATACTATTTCAGCTTAGGTCATATTATTGTTTTATCTGAAAAGATAATACATAGATAACTCAGCATCAAGCCCTTCTGATCTCACTTATAGTTACAATCTTAGCTACTACCTACCTACTATCTGAAAGAACGCTGCGTTTCCTTTAATAATACATCATCAATATGTTCTCATGTAAAATATGGAGTACCTCAGGGTTCTGTTCTCTCTGTTCTCTCTCTTTTCTCTCTTCTTATTATTTGCAGTCATGGAATTAATTTCCACTGCTACACTAATGATACTGAGCTGTACATGCCTATTAAGGCGGATGATCAGTCCCAAATGACTAAATTACAGGTCTGCTTGTCTCCTGTGAAAAACTGGATGTCAAGTAATTTTTTGTTCCTAAACACAGATAAAACTGAGATGCTGGTCATTGGCCCTGCTCGACATAGACACCAGTTTGTTTAAGTAACAGTAACTCTAGACAGCTGATGTATTCCAAAGTTCGACGGTTAAGAATCTTGGTGATACGTGCAATTCAACCCTGTCTTTTGATCACAGCTAAAATCTGGTATTTTTTTTTATCCATGGCTGATGCAGAAATCCTATTTCATTGTGTGTATTGTAATTTTATTATGTTGGTCTATTCTGTACACACAACATACAGTATATTGCCATCTGTCTCTTCCTGAGGTTTCTTCCATTTTACCCCCATTAAAGTTTTTTTTTGTCCTTATCCAAAGTGAGGGTCGACAAGGCAGTATGCTGTACAGATTGTAAAGCCCCCTGAGGCTGATTTCTGATACTGGGCTATGATAAAATTGACTTGACATGAGAGCAACGTAAAGGACAGGTGTGTAGGATTTAGGGGGATCAGAAAGGGAATATAATATTCACAATTATGTTTTAAATAGTGTATAATCACCTGAAACTAAGAATTGATGTGTTTTTGTTAGCTTAGAATGATCCCCTCATATCTACACATGTTTCTACAGTAGCCTAGAATGGACAAAGAAACAAACACTGGCTCCAGAGAAGGCCTTTCACGTTTTATCGTTACTTGAAGGCCTCCGTATGTTATCCTACGTGCTTGGAAAGGGAGGGGGAAGGGGTACTTAGCTGGTTACAATCTGCAACATCACCACTAGATGCCATTAAATCATACACACTGATCCTTTAATGACAGCCAAAGTGTGTGTGTTACAAGCTGGTTTTGAGGATCAAAAGAGCATCGAAAAATACAAAGACAACTTTTTAGTTTCTACAAACTATTTTAACTGCAACTTGTAACTGTTGCTATTCGAGACACAATGGAGCCTCGTGAAGTGAAGTTACAGAGCCAAATACCAGGAGGTGGCATCATGTAAGACATGTTAGGACTTCTGTCTAGCCCGCAGGGCAGCTGTTCATGTTGGGGAGAGTCTGCCCTCAGTGACTTAACACAGAAAAATACCATTTAACCCCATTACAATAAAATAACATACATCTGTTTAAGTAATGGTATTATTTACTAGAATGGCACAAAGAAAAACAGAATGACTGCTTAAAAATTACTTAAAAGAGATAAATCACACTTTTTAAAATCTGTTTTGTATTTACCTTCCATTTTGAAGCTATGAATAAAACATTGCTTGTAAAAGTACCACTTTAACATTTTCCATCTTAAAACCTGGATACAATTAACACATGTAAATCAAAAATAAGCTCAGAGGAAGCATATTTCTCCTAATGATATCACCGATATCTGAGCTAATATAGGCTACTGTAATTCAAAATTTGTCCTGGAGCATATGGGCCTCTGTGAAACGCAGAGGTGTTTTATTGTGTTGGGATGTGACATACCAGTCGTATCCCCTCGCAGGGCCCCATGGTACAGATGGTCCTACCCACAGTGTAACCTGTGCAGTCCCCATGAGGTTACAAGAGTTCAGTCACTGCTGCGACAGGGCTTTTTCTCCCAGCTGTGATTGCATGTGGCTGCTACAAATTTGAGACTGTTTTATATCTGATTAAAGTATTTTCATAACCTACTTATAATTGCATATGAAGAATTTATTCTAAAATACACAAATTGGCACTCAGGTTTTAAAGTTCAGTTTTTGTAGGTTTATGTGTGTTAAACATGATCTATTATCAAGTTTGCTATTCCAAACAAAGTGATCATGTTTCTGTGAGTTTTAGGAGTATTGAAAAGTATTCACTCTCCTGTAAATCAAGCCTCATTACATCATACATTGAGAGTTGAGCTCTTGGGCAGCCTTCTTCGCCAAGCCCCTGCCATACCTCACCACTCATTGGCCGTCCTGTTGTGGGGCAATAGCATCTGATTGGATGAAAACGAGGGCATGTCTGCACAAGACCTACTGACAGACTGACATGGAAAAAGGAAGGGAGCCGGACCATGAGCCGGCCTTACATAGAGACACAAAGGGCTTATGAGAGATAGAAACGTTTTGTACAACAGCACATTATATAAATATATCAAATTAAGTGTGCGTGCAAGCGAGGGGGATGGCTGGTCTTCATATTTTATTTAACTTAAACGTATAATATGTACAAATAAATCATACTCTATTTCTATTATTACCAAATCTTTTAATAAAACTTTTTAATCCAGTCCAAGCAACACATGTTAATGATTATTTTGTGCCCGTCTGTAGATTATTTGTTGTCAAAATGAATTCCTCTTAACACCTCGGGTTCATTGAGGACATCTGTTGGATCGGGTTATGTAACGTTCCTCTTTGAAAAACAGACAAGAGGGAAGTCCTGCTCACTTAGCTTGCATCTAAAGCTCAGCCTAGATACTTCCCTTTTCTCTCAGTCCCCATTGAAAACAGGTTGCTGACCAGAATCTTAAACATGCAAAAATACACGTTGTAATCTGTCTGAATTGTCCTTTGGACGTTTGGGGAATGTTTAAGTGCCTGAGACAGATCAAACTAGCTTTCATCCCGTGAGACTACACAGAGCTCTTTTGTTATGATCAGCAGGGTTTAGATGAATGTGTTCTCTCTCTCCACAGCCAGGAACATCTGCAGGAGTCTGTTGAATGTCTGTCTATTGCATTAAAACACATTGATAGATCATACAAGCTGCAGCACTGCTTTGAAATATCACTTGAGAAAGGAGTTAAATGTTCTTTGTTCATATTAATACCAAGATATCTAGTGACCGTCCGTTGCCCTGGCTCGATGGTTTCAACCCCTCAGCTCTAAATATAACCCAGGCGGGGGAAATAACACTGTCATGCATTTGCCCTCGCTATGTTGCAAGAAGGTTGACCTTGTCCAGACATCTGAGTTAGTGTTGGTATTTATCCAACATCTATAAGAAACCCATTGCCCAGACACAGTAATGAACTCTGATTTGAATTATTTGCACTTTGTATTTACAGCCACATGAAGGTTAAATAAACAAGAGGAGGCCTACACTGAAAACTGCAGGTGCAGATATCATGAAAAGATTTTGATACGTAAATATAATTATTTGCATGTGAAATAAATTGCAGTTGATGCACTAAAGCTGAGGGAAGTCAGTTGAAGTATCAGAGCTGAAAGAAAACGGTCAGCTGTCAAGTGTACAAGATGAAAGCAACTGTAATCAGCTGACATGAAAGCACTTGAGTCGTCAGTTGCATGATAAATATTGTATATGAGTTGCAGTTTTAGCTCTTACAGGAGTTGGATTGTCAGTTGAAACTCTAGACTGAAAAAATAATGGACCGTGATTCTGGGTCTGAAAAGTGCAACCAATGCGAAAGTGCCTTAAACCTGCATTCTATCTAATTTCCTGCAGGGGACGACTTCACTTGCTCCAAAAAGAAAGTATAGCAACACCAACAATTAACTGTCTGCAAAACGTGTACAGCGTCGGCATCATGTTGTGGTGATACAATTCCGCTTGGAATTCCGCAGCTTGTGACCGAGACAGCGGAGTTGCAGTTGAAAAACGCTGCTTATAGAAACCCAGCGTAATACGACCCACAGGAGCGTTTTCAGAAATTAGCGCCCCTAGGAGTGGCAGGAAATACAACCCTCAATACTAATGGTGCATTCCATTTTTACTCGGAAGTTGAAATTTCTGAGTTCAAAGTCGGAAACACACCCCCTGAAGTTGGATTTCCAAGTTGGGAAGTTGGACAACTTTACAGTAGTCCAAGCAAGCCAACCTCGAAATCCCACGTGGCTGCTCTGTGCATCAACAGTAGTGAAAGCTGTAGTAATATACAGTTTAATAGCACTTCTGTGTTATTTGTGTTGAATCAGTCTAACACAAAGTACTGTCCAACTTCTATCTGTGGACATGTTGTTACGCTGTTTGTATGCACAAGAAAATGCCATCGAAATTTGCAATGGTGAAATTTCAGTTTAAAGTGCTCATATGTTTTTTTGGCTTTTTCCCTTTCCTTTATTGTGTTATATATCTTTTTTGTGCATGTTATAGGTTTACAAAATGAAAAAGCCCAAAGTCCACTCCAAAGGGACTTACCATCTCCAAAAAAAAAAAAACACTGTTCACAAACTGCTCCTAACAGCTCTGTTGTAATCCAGCCTTTACTTCCGTGACGAACGTGCGTCACTTTGTAACACACGTTATAATGCTCGCCTAGCTGCTGGCGTGGCACTCCCTCATGCTCTGCTTCTGACTGGCTTGTAGTGCTGACCTAGGTACTGCGCATGTGCGACTCCCAACAAAGATTGAACAAAAGTGAGATGCCTCACTCTGCAGCTAAAACAGAGAGCTCAACACACAGTGTGAAAAGAGGAGCTGCAGCAATGTGTAGTACAACACAAAATGTGGTGTTTTTTGAAAATTAAACCATGTAAACCTATTCTGATATGACCTCTAAATACAATTATGAACCTGAAAATAAGCATAATATGAGGACTTTAAGTGCTGTAGAAAGTTGAGTTGCCAGTTTGTATGGTAGTTGGTACTTTCAAACTGTCAGCTGAAGTGTAAGATGAAATAAAAGCGGATGAATTGTCAGTTGAAGTGTAAGAGTTTGTGTTGTCAGTATATGCAGCCAACATTTCAGCCAGCCTGCATGTGTCTTCAAAACTCTCCCAGACATGAAATCTGGTTAAAATTGAGAGACTATTGACTTTGTATTTCTTGCTGCACGAAGGTGAGTAAATAAATTCAAAAAACACAACAATACGAGACCACTTCTCTGTTCTTGGTCTCACATCATACTTGACGTCATGTTGGGTTCCTACCAGTGAAAAAAATCAATGATACAAGTATTTGATAACCTCAAAACCCTCTTGTTAAAAGACAAAGTTTTAGCTACAAACAAACACTCTGATGTTGGAAATCTGATCCCTGTGTTTTCTGTGAATTGTAGTGGTTTCCAATAGCTCCACTGACAACAGAGGGCGTTATTGTTAGTGAACACACTCACACACACAGCCATGCCATTGTCTTGCAGATTTGATTAAATGCAGCAACCGGCCAGAGATGGACACAAACACTGACCTGCAGAGACCTCATGTCTTTCTCTTTCTGTTGTACCCGCTGACCGCGTCACTGAGACCAGATGACTTCAGCTGCAAGGATGACCCTACCTGATAATTACAGTAAATTGAAGAGTAGCAGAGTGCCATTCCTGTATAGACATATAGTGGTGGAAAGTAGTGTTAAGTAGTGGTATTGTACTTTATACTTCTACTTCGCTACAGTTTAGGGGTAAATATACTTTTTTATTCCACTACATTGATCTGACAGCTATAGTTACATAAAGGTTTTACATACAAAACATTTAAACAACTTCTAAAATGTGATGCATTATTATATATTAAATATAACACTCAGGTTGTCTCTGTGGATAGAGCACACACACATATACTTCACACCTCAACGCAGAGGTACAGGGTTCGAATGTGATGATTTCCTGCATGTCCCCCCCCCCCCCCCCCCCCTCTCTCTTCGCTTTCTCACCTAGCTGTCCTGTCAATTAAAAGCTGAAAGCCAAAAAAAAAAAGATCTTAAAAAAAATATATATATATATATATATATATATATATATAAAACACTCTGAATGGGGGCAATTCTGTCTAATGTATAAAGTAAAAGTAACTTTTGATGTTTTATGTACATTTTGCTGATCAGAAAGTGTGTCTTGCTATTTGTTTTACTCATTGTTATGTAATAAAAGCTCTTAGTGCTTCTACCACAACTGCAAAATGCTTGAGATCTCATCTTTGGAACAATATACAGTACATCAAAGAAAAATATAAAGAGCATCTTAAAACCCCATCTTGAATCTATATGTGTGTGTACGTGCGTGTCATGACAGAAGGCTGTATCGACCTATATTAGCAGCACATAAGCAGCACATAAAGTGTGTGTGAGCAGCACACAAGGCTGAGGGGATTGTTCGCTCTCACAGACACTATCAGGCTGTAAGCTGCTCCATCTGGACTCCACCCCCACTCGCCTCTTGCATAACCTCATTCATCCCTCCCTTAAATGTTCTGCACGGAGCCCACACATACAGATCCTGGTGTAGTGTTCACCAGCGATGGCAGAGTGGCAAGTTCTGCAGGGTTTGCAAGTATAACACAATGGGTAGATGGGTTTTCTTCTGTGAAAAGGACAAAACAGGCCTCATTGTGCTCTGAGTGAAGTCAGTATTTTCTCCTCCCATTCCAGAGGACTAACTTTCACCAGCAAGGAAGCCCTTTGTAACCCAAACAACACACAGAGTGATTATTTTCTCAAAACCAGAGAATGCAAAACTATCAGTTTGGTCCAGGTGTTATCATAAAGTCGAGGAAAAATCAGGAAGGGTGCCTCTGTGTTGTAGCAGGGGCTCAGTAGGAAGGCCTCTGCCTAAAAGAGAACATAGTGTTCCAGGCTTAACATCTGTGTTGCCACGCTGAAAAGACAAAAGAGTTGAAGGTAATCAGAAGCTGAACGACCGGACTTTAAGTTTTAAGTTGTAATCTTGTGTGCCCTAATCAAAGCTTAATACAGAGGTCTCTTGCTCCTATGTAGGAGCGGTGGGGGGCCTTTTGCACCTCTGTGTCCAGGGACCCATTTTCTCATAATCCAACCACAGCTGTAGGCTACTTAGAAGTACAAGTACCAGCTATTCATTGATATAGTTAATATTAGAATATTTAAGGCATCTATATTACAATGAATAATCAATGTAAGCATTAATAATGGTTAACACTTTATTATTGCTTAACAAAAACAAGGAACATTTGTTCACATTTGTGGTTGATCTGTTTCTAGTTGTCTATTCTACACACTTTCTATTAACTAAATTGAACACTGGAAAAAAGCATATTATTTTATCATTATATAACATAATGCATAGCTGGAGAGACTCTCTGAGTTATGAATGTAATCTTCAGAGAAATTACATAAAAAAGAACTCTTCACGGATGTTTTCTTCTGCTCCTGAGCAGTTAGTTAGATGTTGAACACACAGAAATGTTTATGACATCAGGGAGCGTGCTGGTTCTCATTACTTCTGCAGCACAACAAGGCAGCGCATTGTAAGTCTGTGTTGTGCATAATGATGTGGGGTTCACCGTCTTTCACATGAGACAATTTTACACCATGGCAACACCTAGCAACGCTGACTCCACCGCATGCAGGCAGCATACATCATATTACACAATAAGAAACCTGTTTTAATCACAAGCAACAGTTACCTGGATACCAAGTTAAATACCAGCTGGAGGCCCCCTTCAAAGTTTTACTTGGTTGAATGTATTGAGTTACCTGTACTCTGCTTGAGTATTTACCGTGTTATGCTTCTTCTAGAAGGAAATATTGTTCTATGGTGGAGATTCAATCTTTACTTTGAAAATACATGTTTGAATAAACATAATAAACTCAAGGTCTATACACTAGTCACCAGAGCAAAAAAAAAAAAAGCATGTAAGTGAACCTTGAGTTTACAATATTTTATCACAGATATATTTACTAGTGAGGTTGTATGAGATTGAGAAGCGTTTTTTTTGTATTAGATTACATTTTACTGTACATGTGTACCTAATACAGTGCTACACCGTGTATATATTCAGCTGATAAAATACGATGTTATAGATTAAACTATTACACGTAGTTAAACTTAGCTCCACTGCAACCAGCTAAAACTGCTGCTTACATTACATAATGCATCAGTAATAATGATCCAATGATAGAATATAATGCTGATTCTTTTGCCTACTTTGACTTTAATTACAGTTTGCAGCTTATATCTTTGTACCTCTAGTAAATGTTGAATGCATGACGTCTGCACGTAATGGAGTACTTTTATAGTCTAGTTATACTACTTCCACCACTGCCAGTGAGTTAAACTCCTGCTGGTCTGGAGGCTTCTTTAAATTAAGCAAATGTGTTCTTTGTTGTATCCTAATTCTCTTACAGCTTCAAGCTTTATTTTCACACATTTGTCTCTTTTGTTTGATTCCACAGTTGACTCACAGCTTAACTGAAATGTGACTTGACATTAAAGCAAACAACACAGTGAATGCACTCAGGTGTGTACTCAGGGAGCAGTGCTGTTACCATAGAAAAGAGCAGATAATAGCAACAGGGTGTAGGTGGGGCTACCATGCAGACATTGGTGCAGTAAGTGCACTGCTAAAAAGGTATACACCTTTATTTAGTATCGCATTATTGACCCTTAGACGTCACCTGTATCAGGTTAGCTTGACCGGCCTCGTAAAGTAATCATCTCTGCTCTGTCTGGGGCTTTATCCTTGTCAGGTAAGAGCTTTACAACAGTGCAGCTGAGCCAGATCACTGCTGTAGAAGGGACAGCAGACGCTGTGTTGCCAGCCAAGTCTGTGATCACGCAGCCTCATGCTGGCAGGCGAGTTGGGGCAAAGATCTGCCAACCACACAGAGCTTTAAGAGGCCTTTCAACACCAAATGTCTCCTATGTCCCAAGATCTGTCTGTCACATTGCACTGAACCCAAAAACCCTTACGAAACACCAGCACTGATAAAAATATCAGACATCTGAACAACTGTTCACATTAAGGTTCTGATTTTACACAGCCATAAGCATAAGCAGATAACATATCATTCACCATTTTAGAATATGGACTTTGCTGTTTTCTAGACAGCACATCCTCCAGTCCTCTCAACTCTGGAGCCAGTTCAAATCTGCAATGTACTGAGTGGTTGCAACGATTTGCTCTCAGGTTTCTCAAGACGTTAACGTGACTTGGGAGACTTGTGCATGCCGGCAGTTGGAGCTGTATTACAGAATATCAGTGTCATGGTTCAAGTCCTTTGAGATTTGTTTAGCTGCATGCATCAGATGCAATGGAAAATAGAACTTTGAAGCATATATTTGAGGATAATTTACTCATTCACTACAATAAATATCTGATAATAATATGTACTATCATATATAATTAGCTTTCAAAACATATTTTTCTTAAAACCAGAAGAATATACCAGTGGTTAAGACAGTTCTAAAGGAATAGTCGTATGGGAATAAAGTAAGATAAGAATATTAATACCACTCTCATATCTGTCTGTTAAAGATAAGGCCATAGCCAGCAGCTGGTTGACTTAGCTTAGCATAAAGACTGGAAACAAGGGGGAAACCATGGGGAAACAGCTAGCCTGGATCTATCTGAAGGTAACCTCTAAAGCTTACTCATTAACACATTTTATCTTTTTTATCTATTTCTTTGTGTAATCCATACAGAAACTGAAGAATTGTGTGCTGCTGGCCTCCAACTTGGCAAAAAAAAATACACCGATTTCCTAAAATGTTCAGATGAAGGTCAGACTCAATAATACATTAAATGACTCAAAAATATGTTGATTTCATTGCTATATTTTGTAGACTAGTGCAGTGTTTAAAATGGGCTGATTACGTGGCCTCCAGTATTGCTGCTTGCAACTTTCTCGAGAATCAAAGATTAGATTTCAGTTAGATCAGTTTAAACTATTTTAAGAGTAGAATCCCCCGTTCCTTTTCACATTCACTGTCTGGCCAACTGTCACTAGCTTGGTTGACCCAGTTTATCTGAGTGGGTTGAGGCACCCTGACCAGCACAGCCATTTTGATTTGCAGCATTTGTATGGCCCATTGTGAGAGGAAAAAAAAAAAAAAAAAAGAGGGCTGCAACCTCGCAACACAGCACATGCAGTGCTTTTTAGGCAAACTCTCAAACCCCTGCGTGCTCACCACTGCTGGTCAGAGGAGCACCAGTTTGTTTGACCATGTCTGCCCTCCACTTGCTTACTGGATGCCCTTCATCACACAGCAATCTCTTAATCACTGCTGTGCCTTTGAGAAGAAAAAAAAAAACCTTTGCGGCCGGATTGGCTGCTCTTGGTGGAGCTGTTGCTAAGGGGAAGATTTTACTCAGTGATGGATAGATTTGGCAGCATGTAGGGAGCAACCAGTTTGAACAACATAAATCAATTTAATGGTGTATTTATACTCCACCATCATATTCAATGGGACAATGCAGCAGAAATGTGATATATATCCTCTAAATCTTGACAAACTCCTGCAGAGGTTTTAAGAGCATGTTCTCTGCCACCAGAGTGCCATTTCTTCTTAATCAAGTTTATTGTCTCAACTAAAGCCTTATCACTTCTTAAGGGTCAATGCACTTTACGGCTTTTATAACTGTTGTAGTCATTGCTCCCACCGTTTGAGTTGATTAGTGGACTGTAAATGTCAAAATTAGATTAACATGGCAAATAGAACCAATAGGCTGTACAGTGAGGGGTTTGTTACATCCCAACACTTTGTGTGACAATATGTACAATTGTATTTAAACTGATCTGTAAGGAAATATGCATGCAAGAGATTTAATTGCAATACAGGTGTGTTACATATGAAAATGGTATTGGGGTTGAATAGCATCTGCATTGTAGGCAAAATCACCAACAGTTGCTTCCACAAGCTGCAGGATGTTCTTGTGATTTGCCCAGCACAACTTTCCATTTGCATAAAACAGAAACATAAAGCTGCTAAACTTGCGTTACATGAAGTAACAGTCAGTCAAGTAACTGTAGTTTCCAAGTTAGGGCATGTTTAAATGCATCATTAAAACATTCCTGTGCAGCCTTAAGCACAGACAAGATGTTTTTAACTGAGCTACTAAGAGGGAAATGCAGCAACACCTCAACATCCTTCCTGTTAAGAGTGACAAACAAGGACACAAACTTCAAAGTTCCCAATTATTTATTATAGTTTACTGCTTCAATATAAAATTTGAAATATCCAAAAGGACAAAACAAAAGAATCATTTCATTATGAACATCTTGATGAACCATTTAAGCAGTCAAGACAATGGGGAGTAACTGAACAGGGCATGAGGATATACAAAAAGTCAAGGCACGCCATGTTACAGTAATACCAAGAGGAAAGATTTAAGAGCCCTTCAGCTCAGCATTAATTCTAAAAAAGGAGGGACAGAATAACCAGCATTCAATTTCTCCTACAGTCAGAAACCTTTTATTCTCAATCTGGTGACAAATTCATGTTCAAACTTGAAATAAAAGACAAGAAAAAAAAAGGGGAGGACAAGTTTCTCAAACGAGCTGCGCTTCAACTGGACCTGGGGAACAAGATTCAATAAACCTCCACCATGCACAGGGTTAACATCTGCACTGGGACAGGCAGAGGGAACTGTGCAGGCATCACTGGTTTCAGGTATGTTTTGGTAGGGGGAAATTGAGTGTCGCTACTCAGGAGTGAAAGAAGCGATAAAGTTGTAACCCTGCTCAGTTCACTGTCCATTGAGATCTATTAAGAGATGGGGGGGGGGCTTCTTAACACATCCCATTGCGCAAGTCAAGCAGTCCGGGGGTGGGGACTGTAGGGACTTCTATCTCATGAAGTTTCCGCCTCCGATTTCTCTCTTGTACCTGTTGGTGAGGTGGTCGGCTTGCAATGTGAGCTTGGACAGCACTCCAAACAGTCCCCTGAGGTGATAGTGAAACTGATTCTCCAGGTCTGAGTTCTCGTCGAGAAGCAGGTCCCCAGTGACCGACTGCTGTTCCTCCTGCTTCACCGCCATCTCCAGGAAGCTGGCGCCGCTGCTCATCTCCCTCTTCAGCAGACCCCACTCCATGTCGTTCTTTATGGACTTGAGGAGCAGGTAGTGCTCGTACATGTCCCTCTGCTTGATGGGGCACGGTGGTTCATGATTGTTGTTGTTGGGCTCCATCACGCTGGCCGCCTGCTCCTCCAGCGGCACGTCTCGCAGCAGGCTCGGCACCATGATGGTCTCATCCATGTTGTTGGCAGCTGCTATGAAGCGGTGCATGACGTTGATTAGGGAGTGCTTGTTGCTGGCGGAGTCGCTGCTGATTTGCATCATTTTGAAGGCTTTATGTTGGGGCTTGGTTACAGTGTAGAGCTGGCAGGTGGTGGTGTTTTAGAAAGGTGGCTGATCTGCAAGAGAGGAGACATGGACGCAGGAAAGATTGATCAGATGCTGCAAAAACGAAGCCAAATCTAGGCCTGGTGCACTTTTGAAAACACAGGTTTACACATTCATCAACTTGGGTACAAAGGCAACCAATTCCTAACCGCACACACTCTAGAGTGCCGCTAGACACGAATGATGAAACAGGGGCGGCTTTTTCCCCTCATCTCTTCCGCAGAGCATAATTTGACTTCAAGCACGGAAAAAAAAAAATGCATTTTCACAAACTGATAGGATACTGCCTGAATAAATCGCCTTTATTTTTCCGCATTGTATAGCACCCGACTCTCATCGATATAACCTTGACTTCCTGATATTAACATCCTGAACACGCGTCAGGTCTTGAATAAGGAGGATATAGACTGACCTGAACCACGGGGTAACCTGAGGAAAATCTTGTCTTGGCGTGCTGGCTGTAAAAAAAAACCAAGTCTTCTCAGGCTCCACACACCACCGGCCGTGAAGGAAAGTAAAAATTTCCCTAACAGACTGGGAGCTAACTCCGCTTATATACCGGATAAGCCGGATTGGGGGGTGAAGAAAAACATTAAAGTCCGCCCTCTTTGTATTTTTCGACCGAGCAGATTGGTCAGCATGGAGCATGGAGGCGGACCTCCCGAGCATCTGATCCAAAACTTACCAATCAGACGTCAGATCACAGCTGCCGGTCAATGTTTTTTCTTCCTGATTTATGTATGCATATGGGTAAGGTTTATCATCCTTTCTAGGTAGCTTGGAGCAAGCTTGCACAGGGATGCACTTGTCCCGTCAGGTATGTAATTTACCATGTGCGTTTGCTCGTTGTATCAAAACATGAAATAATGCAGAGTTCCCAGTTGAAGTTAAATTAGTATTGTTAGCGTTTACCTCATGTCTCCCAAGCTGTTCATTATGTTACAACTCTGCCACCTGGTGGTTGAAGCTTTCTCGCGCATGTCTGAACAGAAACTCCTCACCACACTGACACCATTCATTGTTTTACGATATTAACCTGTCAACCACAACAGCTTGTGCACTCATATCCCATTACAATCTCGACTTACTTTAAAGGAAGCTGTTGGTCTTACCCGAGTTTAAAAAAAAAAAAAATACTCCACTATCCACCTTTAACATCAACCCTTACCGCTGAGGTACCAACCCTTCAGGTTTTTTGACGAGCAGCACAGGTGGATTTAATGGAGTTAATTAACGATGAGGGTGGCAGTCAGAGCATCGTTACAGTTATTAGTCCCACCTGTGATTTCTCCGTCTATGAGACCGGACAGTAGGGAACGGAAAACAGAACAATTTCACAGTTCGCCAAAGAGTCGTTCTTTTTTCCCTCAGTTTCTATATTTTAAGAAGCTTGTGGAGGAACAATTGTCCATTAATTTACAGAAAAACGATTAAATAAAATAAAAAAAAACTTGAAATTAGTGCATCATCTGGCGACCCATTACATTTCTTTTGTGGGCTTTGTGGTTTAAGTTTATTTAGCCTCTCAACTGTATTGAGATTTATTTTGTTAACATCGACACACCCGCCATATTACCATTGTACAGTTAGTTATCTTTGGTGGTAATAAAGGGAAATACAACATGCCATGTTGGTTATCACTCTTTTAAAATAACTGATATTAACATAAATCTTGAAATCAAAGACTAACAAGTCAGAAAAAAAAACCTTTGCTGCCTCACTTTTGGGTTCATACTCACAAATGTGCATCATAAAACCCAGACAGCGTAACAGTCTCCCTTTTCAAAGCCTATCATTTCAGGCCCCTACAGTATTTCTATCTATGGCAGAATATGACAATTAATGTATGTGTTGCTATATAGCCTAAATATTGTGATAGACTAGATTGTGTGTGAATTGTGGTTGACATATCCTGCTTTAGATTAGTATCTTATTTTAAAGGCTGCATTACAGAAAGGTGACTGTTAACAGTGAAACAAAAAGTGAATTAATTTATAGTTTTCCTATATTGTCACAGTACTAACCCTCATAATCAAAATAAATGAATCCTAACAATGCACAGCATTTGAACTACTGGTATCTGTTATATCCTTAAATATTATGCAAAAGTTAAAAGTAGCCCAGCATATTGAGAAACTAAATGCCTTCCGTTACATTCTGTATGGATATTTTGCAGACAAACATGACTCAAGTTATTTTGGACCAAAATAACTGAGTCATGTTTGTCTGCAAAATATCTCCTTTTTCCAGAATATTTTAACATCTTTTCAGATGAACGTAACAGTTTTGGGACAGACACATGCTGAGCTGCATGCAGGACCCCGATGACACACACCGTTAAAGATACTAAATTTCATCTTTATTTTTTTTTTCAAGTATTTCACATGCATCCACAAAAGAATAACAATTTAACACTGGACTTTCAACAATACTGGCCTTAGTATTCAGTAAGGCTTATTTTCAAGTGGTGACAGTGAATCACACACACACTTGATTTCAGGGTGACAACCTCTTTGTCCCATTATGTTGGTTTCACACACACACACAGAAATTCACTTAGTGTTGCAGGCAAGTTTAACATTTATCAGCTTACAGTCTAGATTTCTTCTGCTTAGCTACAGACTAACTTTTTAGCAAAATTACAAAATAAGGCAGCTGCATTATACAAAGACAAGAAATTGAAATGTTCAATGACAATTGGTTGAGTTATTTAACTCAAATGAAAGTTTACATCTACACTCGAAAGAAATCCCTAATTAAATCTGAGGAGTAACAAATGATCCCCAAAATGTCCAGGTCCCTTAAATGTTTGGTCAAACTACACTGTAGATAACGTCCCTTTTTGGATTTTCTTTACATAATCTTCCTTCTGCTCGTTTGTCATTGGAGTGGAGATGGAGTAAAAAGAAGAAGCTATGAGTGTTTTTCCCCTCTCTAAAATAATATCAACTATGACACGCACACAAAAATAAAATCACAGGCGATTCTTTCAACTCAATTTGCATCAGGAGCTGCCCATCAGTGACCTGCAAACACAGACCAAAAACACATAGTTAGACACTGGCATAAAGCAGCTAATTTGTATTCTCATTTGAACATTAGATCATTAAATCACTGCAGCAGTTTCTTGGGCGGGAGAGTTCCCAATTTGTGCTTAATACAATCTGCACATGATTTAGTCTTCCACCAAGGAACAGCAGTTCAGAACAGTTAACTTCCCAATATTTAATAACTTTGACGATAACAAGTCTCACCTGTGGAAGGACACTGTTAGACCATCTCGTACTGGTTGTTGGTTATGTATCGAGACAAGCAGCAGGACAGGAATATCCCAATGAGCTGAGAGAAAACATTTATAAAAATATAGATTTATCAAAACAGACAATTCCAAACAAACTAAATTAATCTTAAAATCTTGATTTTAAATCAGTTATAAAAACATTTCACCATATAACTTAACTGCAGAGAACTGCAGGTACTGTCACTCTGTCAGCTGCACATACAGCCGTGCATAGAGCGACAACATTAGTGCTTAGACAGGCTATAAATAACTTTATATATTAATGACTGTTTTTCACAGTGAAAACAAAAGGTGAAAGATGAGTTATTACCAGCTGTTAAATATTATGATTCTGCACAGCAACTATCTTGTCTAACTTTGACCTGCTATACTTACTGTAGTTTCACGATGTCATGGTTGATTATAGTCAATATGTTGATGTGGTCACATTAGTTTTTACAGTCATATTATCTAGGCTGTGAAATATTTGTTCACTACTATATAATAATAATACTATATAATAGACAGTTTATTCTATACTGAGCAGTAAACAGATTTTAAATATAGTGCACTAGTTTAATTAAAAAGGTTTTGTGTATTCTTGTTGCACTCACACAAGGATGTGATAAGAAACAAAATTGGAGAAGAAACACAGCTATGAGTCAGCAAAGGCAAGGAAGAACACTGATAGCAAGTAAACAGATGTAAACAATTCAGATTTCAAAATTATCAAACGCTTAAAAGAGTAACTACTTTTAAAGGGTAACTACACCCTGCTAGAACCCTCTTTATCAGCATTAAAAAAAGTAGTGAGGCAGCATCGACTGTACGAGGTGATTTTGTTTTGTACATATTTTTTGCTTTTATGAGATAGTATGACATATAGAGCAGAAAGGAAATGAGGGGAGACAGAGACCGGGATGGATGGCATGCAACAAAGTTCCTCCGACAGACTTGAACAATGGTCAGTTTCTTAAAGCCCTAGGCCAGCAGGGCACCCCCCAAAACTATTCAAATATGTGTGGTTGTCTGACTGCTCCCATTATTTTATACACTTAGTGTATTTAACAGGGACAGTGCATATTAATAAATATTCATGTAAATGGCCAAAAGATAAAAAATGTATCTGTAGACCCTGGACAGAAAGTCATCTGTCCAGATGTTGCCCAACTAAACTCCTTCGTTGTCTGTGTCACTGCATCACCAGATCTCAGAAATCAAAGTTGTGAGTAAAATGTTTCCATAACCAAAGCTAAAAAAAACAAGATACAATATTGGGAATAAACAAAATCGATGTGCAGCATGGACCCAATTGTTCCAAGACAAAGTATCTGAAAGAACATGTGATTTACCTGGAAGAATGCAATCCCAAAAGAAATCCCTGCGATGATTCCCAGGTTGGACTCCATCACATGGGTCACCCGTGAGAAGCAGCCCTACAGCAGAAAAAAATGCATTCATAAAGAGGCTTTTGCAGCCGTCTACAAAATTAGTCAGACAGTTTTTGAGCTAACCGATTAAGAAACTTAAAGGGGCTGTACTCGATATTTAAAACATTAATATAGTAATCAAAAAAATATTTGCTGCGTAAATAAATATATAGTGGAGTAATGGCGTCCTGAGGAGAGTATGAAGTCACACTCCCTCTGTGTGTGTTGTAATCCCAGCTTCTCTGGTCTGTTTTGATAGCCGGTCTGGACGCACGCGCATGTGGCCTGTGAAAAAACGTCTCCATTTAACTATTTCACGTATTGAGAGCTGCGTGGAGGCAATCCCAGCCTGTTTTTTTTTTTGTATTTTAAGTACAGCCCCTTTAAAATAATTTAAACTACAGAAATGTGTAGTAGTGGTGTAACAGTTTGTTCACACCACAATGAAACGGATATTGGTGTTGCGTATGAAAACGTCATAAGGCTGTGAACTCACCGTTGTGTACACCTCTTTCCCAGCCTTGTCGAGGTCTTTCAGGGTCTCTGGTGAGCAGTTGGTGTTGTCTTTACAGCAGCTGGCAGGGATGCCATTCTTTTCAAAGTAAGCTGTGTCACTCCAGTCAGTGTAATTGTTCACCCCGCAGCAATGCAACTAAATGGAAAAAAGCCAGCAACAAAATGATTACAATGTTGTAAAAAAAGTGTTTTTAATAATGAAAAACAAAACTCTTATTTTCTCTTGTGTCCTGAATGAAAAAATAAAGTTTAAATAGGAAAAGTATTAAGGCAAAGTTCACAGCTGTTTTTTTACTGTTGATTTATTTAACTTTTTCCACTGTTTTTTTAAGTTAAATAATTGCAACATCTTTCCAGAAGTCAACGAGTAATCGTGTGAAATTATTGTGATTTCAATATTGACCGAAATAATCGTGATTATATTTCTTCCCATAATCGAGCAGCCTTAAAGTCGCTGCAGATGTTTTGGATCACCTATTTGGAAAACACCTGCAGTGACATAAGCAACATGCTTAAAAGTTTAAACCCACAGAGAGCAGCACTTCTCTGCTCTCTGTTGTTGTATAAACAGTTCTTTGCTTTGTACAGCGAGACCCAAACAGATAAGAGTAACACCATTAGCATAATGGAAAACCTCCCACTTACAGTCCTCTGGATGGCGTCAACTGCAATGCTGCTGCTGTCTGTGCTATTGTAGGACGTCACAGCGTTTTTATAGGCAACGCCTAACTTGGCCTTGATCTGGTGAGTTCAAAACAAAGTACAATATTTATTATATATATATATATATATATATATATATATTTTTTATTTATTTATTTGTTTATTTATTTATTTTAGTGAGCTGACATGATCCATTTAAAAAAAAAAAAATCGACACACCTCATGTCTGAAGATAAAGCCTGAGACACCGGCCACGAGCTCAGCCAGGAACACCAAGGTCAGAAACATGGCATACTGAAGGAAGCAATAAGAAGAAAACAATTAAACAAGGTCAGAACTGAAGTTAATATTTAAGGAAGCTTTACTGCACCTTTACTGACCAGTTTGAGCATCCATGGGCTGCCGCGGCATGTAGCAAAGCAACCGAACAGGCCGAAAATAACGATAATGGCTCCGGTCCCGATGAGGACATATGGTGCGTTGGTGCTCTCCTCAGAGGCCAGAGAGAAATAGGCCTCCAGGCTCACCTTCCCCCACACACCGACAGCCAGCAGGATGACGCCTGTGAACTGAAGACGACAGCAGGGAGAGTCAGCTATGGCATCAAAGAGAAAGATATGCAGGTTTTTAGGGCCAAAACCTGAGATTAAAGGCTCAAAACCACACTGGTACAGTTACAGCTTAGTAGCATTTTATCAATTATTATTATCAATTATATCCCCATACGGACCAAAGTACGGAGTGTGGACTGGTAGCTGGAGAGATGCCAGTTCACCTCCTGGGCACTGCCAAGGTGCTCCTGAGCAAGGCACTGACACCCCCCCCCCCCCCCCCAACCGCTGAGGGCGCCTGTCGAGCAGTCGCAACCCACTCACTCTGACATCTCTCCATTTGTGAGTGTAAATTGTTATTTCCCCACTGAGGATCAATTAAAAGTATACATTTTTATTATTAAATTATCAATCTGCAGTATTTTGTTTTTTCTGTCTGGTAACACAGATTAAGAAAAACTTTGTTTTGGTTAAAACACTGCAATACAGCTCTAAAAGTATTACGTTTTGCAGGGTTTTTGGTCTTGATATTTTAATGAAGAACCACGAGTGGGCTGAATCCAGGAAAAACAATTTCCCTCATTGATTTCCTTTAGTAAATCTGGTCTCAGTGGAGGGAATGCAGATGAAGAGAAACAGATGAATTAGAAAGGGATGTTGGAGCTCTCACACACAATGTGTATTGAGTAAAAACAGAAATAACCGCTAATATTGTTCACAATAACCATATATTTGATAAACTCTCATTGTGTCCGTCATAAAATAGCTACATGATTCAGATGCTGCAGATTATGTATTTACCTGGCAACATTTTAGTAAAAACACACTTAGGATACCCTACTAGCCTCAGCCTGAGGTTTAATCATCTAAACATCTTTTTACTTTATGACTGCCCACACAAGTCATTAGCCTGAGGGGAAGCATTAGCTCAACCACCCAAGAGCAATAAATTGGCAGATAAAAGCACTGACCTGAACTTTGTGTTAGCAGCAGTAGCCTGAGGTGGTTGTTTACTCAGTACAAAGATTAACTGGGGGGAGCAATGACAACTGCTCATTTTCTTCTCCAGACAAGCTTGTTTTTCTTACATGTAATAATGACTGCAACTAGAATAGAATGCCTTTATTGTCATTGTATCATTCAACGGAAATCAGAGTGCTACTCCTGTAAGGTGCTAGTTAAAAATAAATAAACTTATCTCCACACATTCATTCACATGACTGTACATTCCAAACGCAGTTATTTTCATTATCAATTGTTCTGGCCAATATTGTCTTGTTTAATTATTTTGTTTATAGAAACTGAGAAGTCCATTGGCAGAAAGGTAATCTATTTTAATAAGCAATTTAATCTTTCAGTCATTTTTCAAGAAAAAATACCAAACATTCACTTCTCTTTGCTTCTCAATATGAGGATGTACATCTTTTTTTTGTCTTATGTGACAATAAAATGAATAAATCTGATTATTTCGGGGTTTTGGACTGTTGGTCGGACAAAACAACACATTTGAAGATGTTGCCTTGGGCTATAGGAAACTGGAAAGGTTCCTGCAAAGAATTATGCAACATTGTACTAATATTAGAAGAAATAGTGTTGATGCTGAACCAATCCAATTAATAAACTCCAATTAATTGCCAGCCTAACATAGAGAGTTGTATGTGAGTTATACACTAATACTTTCCCAAAGTACCTCACACTAACATAAAAGCAGAAGCTGCTGGACACAAAAAAAAAACATAAATCTGGTGCAATGCAAATGTTTTGATCTTTTTCCCCTACAGCTGGACATTAGAAAAGTTGTGAAATGTGCCTACAGGCAAGCATAGCTTCTGTTCCAGCATCTCAAATGTGTATATTTTGTGGTTTTTCTTTGTCTTTTATGATAACAAACTATATATTTGTGTTTTTAACGGTTTCTGACATGTTAGACCAAAATAGACCATAGAAAAAAAAATAGATCAAATGATTAATCATGGGGAAAAAGATGGCTTTATTTGTTAATTGCAGCCCCAACATTAGCTCTTTAAATGAAATGATGTAGCCTAGCTGTAAAAAAAAGTTTTACTGCATTTTTACTTGACAAAAGACTAAACGAATCAGCGATTATCAAAATAGCTACGATTAATTTTAATTAATCGATTAATCGTTGCAGTTTTACATAACGTTATAATTAAATTGGACTGTAAAACAACAGGAATGATTGTTAAATCCAACCCTTAATTGATCATATACAACTTCTAATAACTAAGTTTCACTGTAGTTAACTGTAAATGACATGTTTTTCTAAATCAGGGACAGAAAATAGCTAACGGCTGTTTTCAGGACACCGGGACGTTGCTAAATCTCACTGGACACAAACATCTGCTCCAACGGCCGGAACATTTGCAACAAGTGGTTCTTTATGTTAAACCAGCTCCACTTTAACTTGAGGGCATTACTATATTTAACTCCGTGTGTGAGACCCTGTCGTCATCCGAGGAAAGTATGTTAGTTTGCCTCGTTGGCACCGCCGCTTTTAGCCTATTGTAGCTTTAGCTTGTTGTCGTTGTCCCCCATTACGTGACATGCAGCTCACCCAGAATATGAGGCTGTAGGAGATGAGGAAAGTCTTCAAGCAGGTAATCACTGGCTTCGTCTGAAGCCGTCGAGACGGCGGCGACATGGTCTAAGTTACTGTTTTTACTTTAAACTGGAAAAAAAGGAGATAAAAGTTGACTTCACAACGCCAGGATGGGAGAGGGGGAGAAAAAAACTTCAGGATAAATCCGAGGAGAGGGGGGAAGTGTCGTCACTAACCCAGATTCACTTTCCTAAAGGAAAAAAAGAGCTTTTAACAGTCCTTTGTCAAGTCAGCAATGACATTTATATTTATTAACATATCACCGTCAAGCTCGGCTTTCAAAATAAAACACAAACGTATATAGCTTTCAAAATAAAACGGGAACATACAGCTTTCAAAATTAACACTGGTCAATTAAAAACACTAGCCGACGTTACTATTATTTTAAATACACACATGACGAATGTGAGGAGGAATATTTAGTGGGGTTTCCTCTTCAAAACTGTCCTATTATGTTAATGTAAAGTTAAGCTTGATTAAAAATTATAATAGCTAACGTTACTTGAGGTAGGCCTAAATCAAAATAATGATCAATACGTCAAAAGTGTAAGATCATCTCATAAGTTCAAATCAAAAGGTTTAAAAAATGACTCAGAATTTCATGAATTTGGTTAAGTAAATCTAATCATTTTGCTAAATCAAATCTAAATCATGAGATACAGTAAATAAAAAATTGGGCTCAAGGTCAAAGTAAAATCATGAAATAAGTAAATAAAGAATTTGGCTCACTATAGCTTATAATTTTGAATCAAGTGTAGTTTTTGACTTGCTGTCTTACTTAAAATGTTTAAATGTGATCGTAACAATTTAGCCGAATGTAAACCAACATTTTGGGATAAAGTTTTTACTTATATGAGTCTGTTTTCTTTCTTTTCAAGGTTAAATTTGGGTCCATTTTGTCCCCACCAATCAAGAAATAATCCCTCTCAACCAGTTCAGACACAGCCCTTGTTAATGTTTTAGAGTCACAGTTATCGCCAAGTCTTTCAACCTCGATGTATGCTTTTATTTTGAGGGCAGTAGCATTATTTCCTGTCTCGTGCTATCTGACTTTATGATAAAATGCATTATTCCTCTGGTGATGTGACACAGTTGCCTACATTACATCAGCTGGGTAAATTAATTATCTTTACCATAAGATAAGCATTAAGATTTATTTTATATCTATTATTATATAGTTTAGGCTGTCTGGGGCATATTCTAACTAAATTAAGGCCTACATGGGATGACACTTTCAAAACAACATAAGCCTATATTAAATCATGTAAGTGGACTCTAGACATATATTACACGAAACATATGAGATCTATTTTGTAGCCTAATTGCACACTGTATTTTCTGTTTTTATGTAGGCCTATTTGAAGCGCTTTGTGCCTACTTGTTTTTGTAAAGTGCTAGGCCTATATATAAATACAGGATAGTATACATCATTATTATAACCGTATTCCCATAAGGAATGACTGAGGATGAGGATTATATGAGTGTCATAATCAGGGGAAATCATAAATGTATAATCACTATTTGTATCACAATAAGTCACACTATTAGAGATAATAAATGATATATTCTGAAGGGACGATCTGTATTTTCATCTGTTGCTTAATAACCTTCACTTTCTGGGTTTATGAGCTTTTGGAGGGGCGGGGATTTATAAAATGGCTCAATCATCATGTTTAATACATCCATGGTTTAATGCCGCGGTGGGAGGAAACACACAAACACTAGAGGTCCGATAGCGCCACCAAGTGGTGTTTGCCTTTGATGATGAACTAGAAGGATCTTTTTTCAAAAACTGCTGAGACTCCGGTAAGACGGGAGGCTTATCACAGCGGGATGAGTAGCCGAAAGTTGTTTTTTTAAGTCGTGTATTATATAGGCTACCAATTGCAAACTTTGTCTGGATTATAACGCTGTACTTTTTCAGCTGGAATCTGGGATCTGAACCAACCTGCGCAAAAAAACTTTGTATTAGCCCCAGGAGTGTCTAAAATGCTTTTCAGCCGCTTTGTTGCTGTGTTCATTTTATACTTCACAGGTGAGTCCAAACAATAGCCTACATACTTTAAATTCAGTACTTTTAAAAAGTTGTACAAAATAAAAACCTTATATCATGATTGCTAGCTCAAGTAGCCTAACGCAAACATCCAATTCCCGTCAGAAGGGAAATACCGTCATCTCAGCAGTAATATCAACTGTATTAAACGCTGATGTGCTGAATTTTTTAGGCAACTGGATAAAAGCAAATGGAGCCCACTCCTTCCTCCAGGAATGAAGAACTGAAGGGATGCAGCAGACTCCAGTTAAACTGAACTTAAATTAAGCTTGTAGCTGAGCTGCCTCCCTCTAAAGGAGCCCCTCTGCTTTGCTGACCAGGCAGTTTAATTACAACTCGGCTCCAATCACTGCCAGTTAATTAGTGAGCAGTCCCCCTCTGGGCCAAGTGTGCTAAAGCCTTCATTAATCCTGCAGAGATAACAGCGTGACCTGGGATCCACCCAAGCTCAGATGCTAGCCTAATGCAGAGTGATTGAAAGGATTCTGGTCACCTTTGTCATTAGAGATAAATGAAGCCTTTTACATTTGTCAAACTACACACCTGCCTCTGGTGTGACTCATCCCTGCTTCTTACTCACTAAAGTCTACAACAAGCATGTCTCTGTGGTAAAGTCAGTACTGTGAGTGGTGCATGATGCATTGTGTGTGTGTGTGTGTGTGTCTTTGTGTTGGAATTCTACACTTTTAGTAGAAGTATTCAGATCCTTGAAAGTACCAGTGTGTAAAAATACTACACCACAAGTAAAATTTCTGCATACAAAATCCTGCTTAAGTAAAATAACAGAAGTATTATCAAAAGTAAAAGTAGCCTACTTGTTCTTCTAAAAATGACCCATGTGACTGAAATGTTATCGGATATTAGCGTTCTCTTAATACATCCATGGATATTAGATATTAATACTGATGCATCAATACATAAGCAGCTAGTTTTAACTACTTTACTGTACAAAGCCTATCTTTTAGTAGTGTGCCCCACTAGTAGAAAAATCAGTAAAGCAGGGTTCTGCTACACAAATTTGTACTATATTCATTTTGTGTATTGTCTGTACTTGAGCCCTGCAGTGCAGAACATCAGACTGATGAGCTTAGCTTGTTTATTTCCTTTGTGACTAATTCTCTGTGAGGGGACTTGGGAAATATTAGTCCGGGGAAGTGTTACTGAGTGGAACATCTGGCTCATTATGAGAAGAATTGCTGACGACGAAGCAGCTTTCACAGAAAGGGAAGTTGAATGTGATACAGCATTATTATTAGAAACTGTGTTGAAATAAACTTTGGTTGAGAGCCAGAAAACAGATTGGTTGAGCTGAAGCAAAGGAAGCACAGGAACTGCCTTGAGATGGGGGTGGAGGTTGGCAGACTGGAAAGTTTGGCACTCAGCTCTAAACATGGAGTCATTTTTGGGATTTCAAAACGGATAATGTGCCTGAACAATAACTGCTGAGAGAGGAGGATAACAGTGAAAAGGATTTATTGTGCAGAAAGACAAACTTTAGAATGAAGGCCATAGTACAACACACACCCTTCTGCTTATTACATAAAAAGTGATGAGGGAAAAATCTTCAATTGAGTAATGAAAACATGCTGTTAGTCCTAATTTGTAGTAAAGGTTATTATCAATTTCAAAAGGCCAGAAAACACTACAAGTCCAACATTTTTTCTCTGCACTAATGTCTGTCTCCTTCAAAAAAAAAGAATAAAAAATTCTATGTTTTCTGACCATGCTCTCAGGTCTAAAACCCTCAGTGGTTTCTGTTAGCATCACTGATTGCAAATCCAGGTGTCTATGGACTGGAATGTTACTGATCTTGTGTTAAAGAAACCTGAAAAGAAGTTATGGAAAAGAGATTGTGTGGGGAGAATCACGGTCACCTAAGAAATGTTCAAGCTGTGTTTGATGTTTCCTCATGTCTGACGTTTTTTTTCTCAGCTGGCTCGGGGACCACATTATATGACTTTGTAGAAGAAGACTATGCCCCTCAACTAGACTACAAAAGTGCGTATGGAAAAACACTCACTCACTCATTCATTCAATCACTAGGGTGGGTGATATGACAATATATACCACTAGACAGTACTGCTGTCTACTATAAGCTATTTCTTTAACACCTCTGGTATCCAAGTATACAACACTTCAGTACTCTGCTTTCCACCATTAGTGCTTCACACAGATTTGGGTTTTGGTTACTCTTTAAACACAGATCCACACTGGTGTCATTCTCCGGGTCTGACCAATGGAGAGGTGACCTGCCACTCCCCCCGAGGCGGGGCCCATAGGAGCACGTTGGGCACCCGCTGTGAGATGAGCTGCGATCAAGGATACCGTCTGCTGGGGAAGAGCTCCATTCAGTGCCTCGCCAGCCGACGCTGGTCTGGGACTGCTTACTGCCGCAGTATGTGGACATTGTGACTTTAAATTCCCATATGAGGATGATATTCTACTTTATCCTTTTTCAAAATATACCATTGCACTGGCTTGCATGTTCCTTGATTACAATAAACACACTGGCACTGTAGTTTATTTTGGGTCAATACCACATATACCATCTGCTGCTGTAAAATCTCAACATTGCACAAAATGTTACACTGCTGAAAATAGTCCCCAACAAATGCACTATTTACTGGTGTTTGAGTAACATTTGCAACAGCCTACATTGCCCAGCTGTTTTAGGTAATTATGTAGCTTTTTTTAATTTATTTTTAAAACATAAGTTTTAATTCATGACCTGTGTGGTGATTTTCTTTCAGGGATGCGATGCCATGTGCTGCCCCTCATTCCTCACGGCAGATACACCTGCACTAATGGCTTCATGGTGGACTCCAGGTGCGACTTCACCTGCGACCCAGGCTATCGCATCGAGGGGCAACACTCACGCACCTGTGAGCGCAAGGGATCGTGGAGTGGAGCACAGCCAGATTGTGAAGGTACATATCAAGGTCTTATTTTTGCAGAAGCTAACCAGATGTTTAAACTCAAAAGTCTTTGTTGAACTGTCAACTAGATGTTTAACTTACTGCCATAATAGTATTTATTATTTGTTTGTTCGTTATTTTGTTATAGTGTCTTTTTACATACTTTTTATTGTAATATATATATATATATATATATATTATTTTTTTTAATTCTGTATTTATATGCTTGACTAGCAGTACTTTGCATTGTTTATTCCCTTTTAATTTACACCAAATACACCAAGACATATTCCTTTGCAAGTGAAAACGTACTTTGGTAATAAATAGGATTCTGATTCACTGACCGAAATTCAGGCAATCTGTGTTGCTGTCAGATTTTTCTTCATCTTTCACAAGCCATGTGTGTCACAGGCTTACAGTGACAAAAAGACAAGCATATTTCCTGCTCATCTGTTCTTTAAATGAACCCAGAGCTGTGGTCTGCTGTCTTTCAGACCTTCATGTGCTGCACTATATCACTGCTAACAGTATAGATGAATTTCCTTCCTGCAAAATCTCCAGTATTGTTGTAATTTTCCAACTATTTGTTTCAGATACAGATCCTCCAAAGATCAAGTGTCCTCCGTCCAGACTCAAGGTGGCCGAGCCTGGGAAACTCACTGCTATGGTGACCTGGGACCCCCCCGCTGCTACCGATACTGCTGATAAATCACTCGAGTATGTTGTTCCTTTTTTTTGCATCCCTTTATTGTTCACTTTAAAATGGAATTAAACACTCAGCCTTTACTGTACTTGTCTCTCTGCAGTGTAATATTAGTAGGCCAGGAGCCCGGCACTGACTTTAAAGAGGGAGCAAGCATTATCCGATACAAAGTGTATGATCAAGCCAGGAACAGAGCAGCCTGCAAGTTTATTGTACGTGTTGAGGGTAAGTTGACATATGAAATTAGCTTAAATACTACATTAACTTAAAGATAGCATTAGAACTTGGATGACATGTTGGATTTCTTATTTCCATAGTGAGAAGATGTCCAGATCTACCTCCACCTCTGCACGGCTACCTCACCTGCTCCTCTGATGGGAATAACTATGGTGCAACATGTGACTACCACTGTGAGGGAGGATATGAACGGAGGGGCGTATCTAGTCGTGTCTGCCAGTTCAACCGCAACTGGGGAGGAGACCCTGTCGAGTGTGTTCGTGAGTCTGCATGAAAGTGGCAATCATGCTTATGAATTTGCAGTGTGAATATAATAGCATACTTATATATGAGAAGATATAAATGCAGGATGCAATTGTGATTTTGTGTGTTTGTAGCAATGGAGATTAAATCAGATGTAAAGACAGTCTCCGCTCTCCTGGATCAGTTCTATGAAAAGAGGAGGCTGCTGATCATGTCTGCGCCCAACATATCTGACCCAGACTACCAGCTGCAGAACATTATGATACAAGTGAGAACATGTTTTTTTGCTGCTGGTGTTTTTAAGCAAGTTTAAATAAACAAAACAAAAAACGCTTTACATTTTTTTTACCCTTGTTCCAACCAGAAATCAGACTGTGGATTAGACTTGCGGCATGTAACCGTGATCGAGCTCCTGGGCTCCCCGCCTCGTGAGACGGGTCGCATTAAAGAAAGTCTGCTCAGCTTTGAAGTCATCGAGGGTTTGAGGTAATAGTGAGATACTTCATCTCTTAGCTATTCAGCAGTTTCATGGTTTATTCTGTGGGGGAAACATTCATTTAGTTGAAAAATTCCATCCTGAAATGGCTTCATATAACTCCCATTCTCATTAACAGTAAGGAGTTATTTCTCCTCACTCTATTTAAATGTCAGGAGCCTCCTAATAAAAAGGGATCCTCTGTGGAAAAAAATCCACTTGAAGGATTACCCTTGTTAAAAATAGCAACGTAATAATTTCAGGGTAGCAGTAATGGGTTTTTTGACAAGACTGACAGAACATCAATAGGAAACACCTGGCTTTGGTTCTCATGAGAATCAATGAGTAAGACACAAGCATGTAGGGACTAGTTTATCTTAGAAGAGGCAAAGATATAGATTATTCCACCAACTGTGTATTTTGAGTAAGGGGTACTGCTCACTTTTTCCAGACTGGAAAATCTCTTCAGTCTCTACACTGACACACAAATCCCAGCTGAGTGAGGGCAGCATATTGAGGCACATTCTTTGAGTGTAATATGGGGCACTCTAGGACATGTAGGCAATCAGACATCATTATGGTACAGTAGAAGTAGATGAGAAAAGTGTACCGTATACATCTGAACAGGGATGTTTTTAGAGCTAACTGTCAAACTGATATCACCGTAAATGTAAACAAGAGAGCATTACAAAGGTAAGACTAAAGCTGCACTAATGAATATTCTGCTTTTTGGCCACGTTAGTTACAGGACATTACAGTACAGTGCAAACTTGTAAGCAAACAGTTGCTTATTTACACATCAGGCAGATACAATTTATTTGGAGTTGTGTTTCTGGCGACCTGATGAACGCAAGTCCAATAATCACTCTACTTCTAGCTCTGTTTTGGTCTCCACCAACTCCTAAGGGAAATATCTGTCTCTTTAGCTGCTAAACACTGCACTATGTTCACCAGCTAGACACTAACTTTGTTGTTTGGTGCTGAGCAGTTAACATATTGTAGGTTTATTGGAGGAGAGCAGTGAAAGTGAACTAAAACAGTAAAGTTGTCAACTGGAAAACCAAAAAATTGTGGTGAAAGACACTAGAAAAAGCTCCATAGAGCTGAAGGAAACTGAAGAGTCGGATGATAATCGTCTGTAGATTTGTCACTATGAGCAACCCTCTAATGCTTTTTATAAAAAATATTGATTATAGCAGCTTTAATGTTATCAAAGTAGCAGATGGAGTGTTACTTTAATAATGAAATTTATGTTTTTCTGTAGACAAGCGTTCAGAATTTCCAGATATTACTTCAGCGTGTTGCTGCTGGACAAGCTTGGAATGGACCGCGAACGCTTTATTACCCCGATGGCATCGGATGAGCTGTTCTCCTACATCGATAGCTTCCTGCTGGATGAAGAGGAGAGAGAGAGGCTGGAGCTCCACAGGGACTTCTGTGACTAATTTAATAAACCTCTCTGGTTGCCACAGTGATACGCTCATTAGTATTACCAAACACAAGACGAGGAAGGACAACCAACCACAAACCAGGTCCAGAGGAACATTAGGAAGGAAAAGAGGACAAGAAGGCACTTCCTCGTGTTCAAATGCGATCACTACACAACACTGAAGTGCTAGCACTGTTTTCGCTCTCAAATAACCATCTGAAAGGCACAGAGGATAGATAATGGACTTTACAGCTACAGAAAATACAGACAAGCCTGAATAAAACACATTAGTAAAAGAAGAAATACATTTTAAACCATAGATACGATAAAATTAGGTTGGATACAGGATGTGGATTAGTACTTTTTGTCAAGAAGTCCCTGTTATTGTCAGATATTTAATAAGAACTAAAGCGGACAATCACTTCTGATTATCTACAGATTATTTTTAAATCCAGCTGGTATGGACAATCAAGCATGTCTTGTCTTTGTTATACATTTTTTATTAGGTGAACAGGATATTCATGGCAACCTTGAGGTTCTGATCACACAGTTAACAATTAAAATCTACATTTATAGCTGTAAATAGACAAATTTAATAATTTCTAATAAGATTTTCATGCAACTCATATATAAATATAATTTGTATACAATAGTATTACAATTTGTTGGATGCAACTACCAGTTTATAATGACTTGTTTTCCCATGCATCAGTGTAATTCTGTACACAATTATAAAGAAAAAGGTGACACATTACAACTCTTTCTGTGTGTGTGTGCATGAAGTTGAATTGCAATAATATATACAGCCTGAATTTAAAAACATAACTGTGTCAATGCTCTGGGTTTATCGTTGTGATGTTTTGGCACATTTTCAGTTACACCAGTCTGCAGTCGGGAGGGGGGTGGGGGGGCCATGCTAAAGATGAACCCCATGCAGCGAGGCAGGTGTGAGCAGATGTTTGGTGTTTAGCAGGCCAATGAACTGTCAATGTATCTGCTTACAGCCAATCAGCAGTAGACACGCTTCTGGTCTGACAAACTTGCAAAGAAAATTAATCCACAATCTCCTATTTGTCTCAGACCCCACAGCGTCTCCTCATTTCTGGATTCTTTGAGAGTCGAGCCCTGTGTGCCGTCCTCATTTGCCCTTCACCATAGTGGAGCGCAGTGGAAGAGTGCCCTCTGCCCACGAGTCAGGGTACTGCATCATCTTCTTCCACAGACTGACTTCCTCTCCAACTGAGTCCATTTCCACTTCCTCTTTTCCTATTTTTACAGTGCCTGCAGGAGTGAAGTTTACATGAATGCAATACTGAATGTAAAATAAGTGCAGAGTCTTTTTTACCATTAATGACGGCAAATTGCTTTTACTTCCACACTGGGGGAAACACATGGAAGCATTGACAGTGCTTAGCAGTAATGTACAATTAAGTGTGTCTTTCTCATAAAGGCAATTATGCAACTATTTAAACTAGAAAAGGGTATAATTAAATTATAATTTAAAAAAGTACCTATTCAGGGTGAACTAAGGCCAAAACAACCAACAAAAGAATCTACCTCCTCAAAAACCTAAACCGTCCGCTTTAGTGCTATTTACAAAAGGTGGATTATTCTATTTACGATACTCACAGTTAACCAACTGAGGAAATAGGCCTAACCAGATCTCACAGAAGAGCTATTGTCTAACCAACCCACAAAGGAGAAAAATCTGATAAATTCTCACAAAACCACTTCTGACGGCCCTAAAAGCCAGGTGAAAAGAAACGTCATGTATTTAATTCTATCTTTTACCTTCTCCGGTGCTGAGACGGACTCCTCCCAGGAATTCGTTGCTCAACATGGCTTCTCTGTCCCACACGGTCAGCTCCAGACACATCTCCTCCAGCTGCTCCAAAGCCAGCTCCTTGTACACAAATGTGTGGTCATAGTGGGGGTTCAGGTTCTTCTTCACAACTGGAGTCTTCCTCTTTGTGGTCTTGGTCTTAGTTGGGAACAAGTACCTGCAGAATCAGAAACAGAGGGGAGCCTTGAAAGAGAAATGCTTGTATGGGGATGCAATGTGTCATTTTAAGACTGGAGACTTTATCACTAACCCTTTAACGAAGCTATCTGAGGTGTCTCCTGGTTTCATTGCCATCAAATTCTTTGCCTCTTTAATTAGGACCTGCAGTTCTCCTCCCTCAATCACCGACTTTTTGCCTGAGGAGAAGACAGACACTCTTAGAAAATCAAGACAAAGTGTATCAAACACAGTCAGAGCTTCTTATCATAGTCTTACCTTTGGTTTTCTCAGTTGTTGGCTTTTTAGGTGTGACATACTTCAAGGAGATCACCAACTCTCCTTTGTACTGAGCAAAAGCTGTAGATGGCACAGCAGGGGCTGACTGTAAGAAAAGTACATTATAGTATTATATTTAAGACACACAAGAAACCGACAAGAAAAAACAGGAAGAAAAATCTCATTAACAATACATACTAATAAAACACTTAACATAGACAAAAATATTTGCAAAAAGGTTCCTTTAATTTGATTAGTCATAAAAAAAGAAGAAGTGTGCAGATTAACAATTCACCCGCATCGGTTTTAAAAAGTGAGTTGACTAAATATGTAATGGATTCTCACTTTTTAAATGACCTCAAACACAATCTTAGTGTTTACACATCTGGCAACATATTGATAAAGTTATAGATATCTGTGAGAGCCAAGATCTATACAGGTCAGGCTCTACTCCTCACAGCCAATCAATAGCTTCACCTTGTTTTGATTTGCTTAGACTTTTGGGCTACTCATTTTGGGCCACTGATTTTAAACATGCTGAAGTGCCTTCCACCAACGTGTCAGTCCTTCGTGTCAGTAACACCTCGGTTAGTTTCAGCTAATGACCGCTGCTCCTCCTTGTTGATGCACTTTGCCATGATTTGAGACTGCCCCCCTTAATATTCTTTTACTTCAGTTTTTATATCCATGCTATATGCAATTTTAGCACACACGATTTTGCCTTTTGGAGCACTTTTTGCTCTCTTTTGTTTGACAACTCACTTGATTGCCAGACTTTTGTTTTCTCTGACAAACGGTATTCAACATAGCATTAAACATATTCATAGCAAAAGTATTTATAATTGATACAAATGAGGTTTAAAGAGGTACCCGATGCTTTTTTTTTTTTTTACGTCTAGTAGTGCTATGCAGCAATATTTTACTTGTGGGTCCCCTTTTTGTATAATCTCATGGTTGCATGTGCATGCGGGTGACGAGGTTCACATCCCTGCCAATGGTTTCACACTCTTCCACAGATCTACATATGACAGTAATGCACTATGAAAAACCAGCAAAGACAAGGAAGAAGAAGACAGCTAGCAAGTAAACATGTATGCAAACAACGCAGGTTTCAAACTTTTAAGAAAAATTGGTTTTATGAGGAAGGTAATGCAAATAGTGCAGTTCGTTAGATCTCATGATCTCAAACACTGAATGTAAACAGAAACTTTGATTACAAGATTTTTATTTTATATTTTTTTTATTTAACCTTTATTTATTCAGGGAAGGTTCACTGAGAGGCAGCCTCTCTTTTGCAGGAACGCCCTGATCACATTCACACAGTTGCATACATTCATACCTGGAAGCTGCCCAGTACAACCACAGTCTGATCTGCTGGCCACTGAGCAGCTCCGCTGGAGCAGTTGGAGGTTAAGGGCCTTGCTCAAGGGCACTTCAGTGGTGGTAATGAGGCAGGGACAAGTGCTGCTCTTTCACTTTCCCCACCTAGATTTGATCATGTCTGTCTGGGGATTGAACCGACAACCTCCCGGTCACAAGCCCGTCTCTAACCTTTAGGTCACTACTGACCAGAAAACGGACAAATGACACCTTTCAGTCCCATTTCCTTGAGGGGTTTACATTATTTTGTCTAGACTACACAATATGGATCAACGGACACAAAAGCAAACAAATCCATCCTCCACAAGAGGTATTCTGTGGAGTTTTTAACCAAGTACAAGAAAACTCCACAGGGTACCTTTAACAAAGAGGTCATCATGGTACGCTAAAGAAAACCACATCCAGTTTGTCTGATCTACCTTCGCCATGAGAGCCATGAGGTCCTCGTACGGGGAGTCGAGGTCTCTGGTGTCCAGAGGGATCTCCACCTCTCCAAGGAAAGCGTTGCGGCTGAAGCGACCATGATGCCAGACTGATATCAACATGGAGCGGGTGAACAGCTGAGAGCGGCTGATAGAGTACTGGTAGTGGGAGATGGGGGGAAAAGACTGGATGGATCAAAGGCCTGTCTCAATACTGAAATATATATAGAATTCTAATGCTCTGGTGCTGAGGGGGGTTTTAAATAAATCATGGAACAGAGATTAAAGCAGAAGATGAATTCAGATCTTATCAGAAGTTGCATCTAACATCTTCTAAATAATTACATCCTCTTTAATAAGCATATCCAAAAGTCATAGTTTTGTATGAACTGACTCATCCAGATGCTGCCCTTTCAGCAGCTTTGTTTGTCATTGTATTTAAACCAATTTTACATTGAACTAAAATCAATATTTGACAACAGCTATTCTAATCTACAATGTCAATATCAATCTTCAAGTCTCTGTAGGCGTGGTCATTATTTGCAGGCGGTATGGCACAAGGTCACTAATCAGGGAGTGTCATTAAATCAACAGAATAAGGTTAACAGTTGCGGTATAGTTAGAGAGGTGCCAGCTCTAAACCATCACCTTCAGTGTTTCTTTGTAAACAGGGTTGACCGTGTTTCTCTTTATGCTGGTCTTCCTTTTGCTCTGGCGAGATTTGTCAGGGAGTAGATAACATTTGACGTAACTGAAACACAAAAACAGAAAGACATTTCAAACAGTGTTTCTCCCGGACATGGCTAGTGGTTCTTTTGCTGCATTTCCTAAAAGCTATAAAAAAAAAATATCTGTTGACATTGAGTTTCCTGTGAAGCTCAGTAATCACCTGTGGTATGTGACTATCACGACTTTTGTAAACACCGCAACTTCTTATCTAAACTGATCAAAGCTGTGTTAACAACACTGAGGGGTGTGTGTGCTGTAGAAAATGTCAAAGCCACAATCTGCACTCTGAAGGGCAAAGTTTGAGCAAACTGTGCTTGAAATGATGCGTTTTGCCTCGTGAAGCTTCACATTACAGCTACGCCTGGAAAACAGGAAAGTTTTTCATATATTTACGGGTGGGAAAGCTGCCGTGAGGCATCTCCGTAGGCCAGCCCAAGGCACTCCTTGATGAAGACGTGGAGGTTTTGGGTGTGCTCGTCGTAGCTCATAGAGAAGATGAGGTCTCCGCTCACCTCCACACTGTTAAAGTCTCCTGCTTCACTGTAAATACTCATCATGCTGCCCAGTGTGCTCTGGGGAAACATACATACAAGTTTCATTGACATTAAATATTGACATTTAGATATTATTTGGACAGGCATGCTCTAAAGGCTTAATGCTGCATATCACAGTTTAAAAAGATATAAATTAGAAATAACATAAAACAAAAGTCATATATAACACATACATGCTGGAGTGTTAACAGAAAGGGACAAACAAATAAGCAAAGATCAGGATGTTTTTGTTGATATCTAAATCGAGAGTGGCAGTGTATATGCTGCTCCCAGCTGTGCTTTTCCTTGAAGCTTTGGTAACTATAGACACATTTTGGTAGACTTTACATATCAATTTCACACTGCCTAACTTGCTGGAGGATATCCTGAGGTTATAGATGCTCGTTCAGATTATCCAACATCAGTTCCGTTCTGACAGACATAATGAGCTGCTCTTCAGAGAGCCTTTAGAGGACCAATGCGAGCTGTGAAAAATGTCAATACTTTACCCTTGAACTGTGCAGGCTGTAGGAGCTTGAAGCCATTGTCTTTTTATGAAAGCTAACCAAGCTGTCAATATCTTCCTCTTCCTCTCCATCTTCCTGTGGCAACATAATACACGTTTAGAAGGCTGATCATAGACAAACAGTGGGATTTTTACCCTCATTAGATTTGTTAGATAATGAGGTTTTGTTTTGAACAAGAGGTTTGACTGGCACTTTTTCTCCGCTGAAGACCTTGTGCTCTGTCGCTCTTACTATCACTCCTGCTTGGTAGCTATATCTAACATCATTCTTGGGAATGTGGAAACCCTCTACCTAAAGTGTTACCTGAAGTAGTGTTGGGGATGCTGAAAAATTACATCACAAATAGAAGGATCAATTGTGTGTCCCTACACCTGAGGCTTCCTTATTGTGGTGCTCTCAGAATGAAGAAAAAAAAAAGTGTTTTACTAATATGGCAAAAAACTAAATCCACCTCCAGTCAATTAAGTTGATGGAAACATTTTTTTAAACCCTTTATTAAACATTAGACATAACAGATTCATGAGAAAACTGTATGAGAGTATCAAAACTTATATTTGTACCTGTATGTCAAGGCCTGGTACAGAATGGCTCCTGTTGACCAGTGAGACCTTTGATGTGTCACGTCCGTCACGCAGGTCCAGTGTCGATACATACTCTGTTATAAACACACAGACCAGCAATTAAGCTGCGATACACACGTTTGATTGAAGAAGAAGAAGAAGAAGAATAAAAAGAACAACAACAACAACAAAATTGCACTTGATAATGTTAAGATGCTAACCCGGAGGGTTTGGAGATCGTTTGACACTCTTCTTAAAGAGTCTATCAACATCCATCTCCGGGGTCGGACTGACCAGATGTACATGCGCTGCCTGTAATGACAGGGCATCACAGGGCATCACAGTCACAGAAAAAAAACTAAAACATAAAATAGTTTGAGATAGAAACATGACCATGTCACTTTAAAGAGTCGTACAGTTCGTACAACTTCCGAGTTAGCATTGTCAACGGTAACGATATCTGCTTTGACTGGAGCGGTCAGACTGGAAACAGTGGATCCTGCTGGGCTGGACTGAACTGAGCGGTTCTCTCTCCTGTGTGATGATACAAATCATTATTAATTACAGCTACAACTTCTTACATTTAAAATAACTTCAAATTGTGTGTAAACTAGCGTCTACATGTCTACACTCTCATCCCAATTGGCCTGAAACTGGCATTCAGGACATCTTGGCAAGTTTTGTTTGCCATCTGTGGGTTTTACTTGAACCGCAAATAAAAATGAACAGGACGGCACTTTAAGTTATTTATTTATTAATGCTGATCCCTCAGCACACAGTCTCCACTATAACACTTCTGTCTTATTTTAGTGGAAACTATGACGTTTAGAATTGCAGGCCAACTAATCCAAATGTATAGTGAAAAAAAAGTATTGCGATTTCTCTTATTTATCTGATCATTGGAGGATTTTTTAACAAACTACAATGCAGTTTGTATTTAAAAATGAACTGACCAAGGCTTGGCTGTCTCAAGACTAGACAACTTTAGACTGATCATCTATGGGGGAGGAGGGTCAAACACTACACTTCCTGCCTAAAATGTTGCCCTAAAGTTACAGTGTAGTGTTTGTACCTTCAAGAATAACTATAGGTTGAGTTTACCTTTGTTTCTCAGGGGTCACATGACCAGACTCAGTGTCTGTTTTACTGCTACTTATACTGTTGTTTTCTGCAGACTCTATGTCACTGTGTGTTGGTTTTGACCACACTTCTGCCTTTGAAGCAATTGATCCTGAATTCTCGTTTGAATGACTGTAAGAAAAAAAAAAAAATTACGACAAAAGGTTGAGATGTTCTTAATGTGAGAATACGTTAACGTTAACATTTCTAAAACTGATCTGTGAAGAATGATGACGCACCCTTTGTTATCGGTTATTGGATTTTTCTGCCTGACCCGCGGCATAGGAGTGGGAAGATCAGGGTTTATTTCAGTACTTCTCAACAGCAGTTCTCCTGTTGTCTCACGCTTCTTTGCTAGAACACAGAACAAAAGATAAATCACACATCCACACCAGTAAAACAAAATGCTATCATGTTACTGCAGTTTTTTAACAAATCTCTCCTCCTACTGTTGCACTGAGACTACATTCCAGAGACTGTGGGTATTTCATTTGGCCCAGTCTGAGAGCTGTTTACATTCCTGGTTAAACAGTCAATAATACCCACTTCCTCTTCCTGTACTCACACTGAGGTTTCTTTTTCAGGGAGACTCTCACTAGGTCGTGTCCAGGCGTCGTGGAGAACCGGTTGACCCTTTGATCGTAGAACCAGTCACCTGTCCTTTTCTTTAGATCCCTAGAATCCAATATGAATACTTTTTAAAAGGTCTAAATTGAACAGAATTTACACTCATTTATCAGTTAAATAACAGATTTGAATGGGTTGTTTAATGGTTACCCATCATGTGAGCTCAATAATATGTTGTGTGTTATGTGTTAGATAAATAGTGCTGTAGATGTCTGGGGTCCGTTTCAGAAAGCAGGTTTAGTGGAAACTGAGTTTGTTAACCCTGAGATGAGGGAAACTCTGGGTTTTCTGTTTCAGAAAGAGAGGTAACTTAACCTCAGAGTCAGTTACTATGGTAACCGAGCCTGTGAACCTAACCTGGTCGGGAGCAGGTTTTCTTCAAGAAACCTCGAGTTTCTCTCAGACTCCTCCCTCTGACACAGCGCTCTTTCATTTCCTCATTCATTCATTCATTGTCTGTATCAGGCGCATTTTAGCGCAGTTTGTTATATCGGCATGAATAAAAAAAACATTGTTGGTTTATTAACTGTTAGGCAGACTTTAAAACATTGTTTTTTCTCAAAACATGGCATTTCCTTTTGTCGACGATCCTGTTGATGAAGAAGCTGTATTACTTGTTGTTAGTTAAACATACGTCGGGAGATGATATCTTTTTTTTTTTTAAATTTCCAGATAACTTCCTATTTGAGTGGTATCGTTTTTCTTTCCAGTCAGTTATGAAGGCTACATAACCTTATCCGTCTTCATATCACTAACGTCACCCATCGTGGACATGCTCTACATCCCAGCACATTATTTGTGTCACATGCGATGTGTCACAGGCGATGCGGAGCATTTTAGTAAAGCCAATGTAGCAAAGTGCCGTCAGAAGAGATCACTCTGAAACGTGCTTTAAACATTTTTAGTGTTCCCTGGACACAAACCAGTAAGAGACATTAAAAAGGAGTTCCACAGTATAGCAGGTGAATTATGTAAACCCTTTGAAATAAAAGATTATGAATTATAATTCTGTTAACGATGGTGCTGCAGCCTCAGAATGGGATTAGTAGGCCTAGGACTTTTTCGCCCGCAGTATTGCACCTAAATGAAATAGATTTTCAATACCATTTCACCAGTAATATTAGCTATACTTATGATTAAATATGATATACATTATATTGGAATATACGCATTTACTCTAGCAGCAATTTTCTCCCACGCAAATTCTCTCTCTGTTGCAGCAGCCGCTGTGTTGCTTTTTAACAAAATACATGTTCAAACTTGCATATGTGCGCATGAATATTTCCGCTGACCTGTTTGTTTGTGGTTGTTGCCATAGTGAATCGTAGTATCATGGCTCCACATGCTGCCTTTTTAATATGGTGGTGCACGCACGTGAACCTAGGCTACTCCGAGTTGATTGAACCAACTCATATCAGCTGTTCTGGAACCAAAAACTTAGTTTCCCATCTCAGGGTAAATCAACTCAAACATCAGGGTTAGACTCAGAGTTTGATAAACCTCCTTCCTGAAACGGACCCCTGGTTCAATGTTTGTGTTGTGGATTATTTGTCAATATGCCTGTACTGTACAACAAATTGCCTCTCGGGACAAGAACGTTTTCTAAGTCTAAATCTAAGTCTAAGTAAGTCTAAGTCTAATATGTTGCAACATATTGTGCACTGCTGTTAGGATTTATACATACATTGGTAAAAATAACAGCTCTGGCTTTTCAGAGATAAATCTATTGCAGTCAGCAACACATGCTACTGCTGGTAATTGAGAGGGACATTTGCACATTTTGAATATTTGTTGACCCAACACAAATTTCAATTATTCTGTCAAGTTAATGGAGAGTATAAACAAAACAATGTCTTACAACTCTTTGGCACACACGCTGCACAGCCATGATCCTTTGGAGTGGACTGTTCGGCAGTTGTTGCACACATGGTGATTGCAAATCTTACACTGGCTGGATAACACTGTCAGTCGACTCAGAGGCTCCTGGCATCTGCCACAACTACGCTGACTGTATCTTCCACTGCCACGTTTGGCCCCTTTCCTCTTCACATCCAACAACTCTGTCTTCAAACTCCTGACACACAACAACAAGAATGTTAAAGAACAAGAGAAGTTGTCCTATGAGAAACTTCTTGAGTGGTCTAGTGTCTATAAGATATTTTAAATATTTCAACTTTTTGTACTTTTCCCTGTATCACACATGACGACACTTAGATAAATGACATAAACCTCATTCATTTTTGGGTTTTACATTACATTAACAGAAGATTTATTGGGGAAGTCATTTTTTATGCTGCTTTTCATCATCTGTTTGATAATAAATTGAGATTTTTAGTCTTTGGATTTTAGACTGTTGGTCAAACAAAAATTGCAATTTGAAGATGTCACTTTGGGCTCTCGGACACTGTTATGGACATTTTATAGAACAAACAATTTATAGACAAAATAGTTGACAGATAAATTGATGATTTACTTTTTTTTTTGTTAATCGTTAATTGCAGTCCTAATAAATATCATGAAATGACAAATGCTTTCAGCAATCAAGGTAGTACACATTGCAACACAAACATCTGTATATTCAGATAAGATATGAGATCTTTGTAGTCCACTACATGGCCTCTAGTGTAAATGTGTCTTTGGCACCCAACAACTAGGGCTGGGTAATGTTTTTTTTTAACTGGTGCCAAATTATATTTATATACACTTACTAGTATAAGTATTAAAAACAAAGTGTATAGTGAATAATTTTACAAAATACACTTAAAAAAAACATTCAATGGAGGGTAAGTTAGGTTATACTTGAACTGAATGACTTAGCTTGAATTAGTGATACCTTGAATTGAATGGATTGGTACCTTTATCAATGATAAGTGAAGGAAACTGAAGTAAGTAAGTTAACCATGAAGTACTATTAACATGTAGTGCGTTCTTCTCACCGCACACGCTGCTCCTCAGCCTGCCTCAGCTCCCCGTCCCGTTGCAGCACCTCCAGAATCAGCTCCCGCTCAGAGTCAGACAGGAAGCCTAGGTTGATCATTTCAGCAGCCTGGGGCATTGTGCCTTGAACCATGAACCGTTAGTGCAGGTTAACTGGCTCAGCTCAGTCGCATCTAGAAGATCTCCTGAAGACAAAACAAAACATCAGGAATAAACTCTGTGTTACTGCTAAAATATTTCATTAAATACTGGCAAAAAAAAAAAAAAAAAAAATACTGACAGATTTACCAGCACAAAAAAAAAGCACTCTTGACTTTACTACTGGAAGGAAAAGAGGAAAAGAAGGAACTTAGTGACTTGATGTCCTGCAATGGTGAAGATACAGACAGAGAGAAACAGCTGCCTGTCTGTCTGTCTATTTAGTAATTTAAATGACTAAATAAATAAGCAACATGTCTTTCTTCCTGTTGGCCTTCATACCGTGAAGCCTTAGTACAGCAACTCTAGTTTTAAAGTACAAGAGTTGTAGCCTCTTTCTTGTAGCCTATTTAAAAAAGCTTAATGTCCATCAGTCAAAAAGGATTACCCATGAGATCTAAATACTGACCCTTCGGCATGTTTTTTATTTCATGAGAGGAAAGGAATTAGTCTACAACTTTAGCATTCCACAAAAATGATAAACGACTAAAAAGGAACCAGGATGCAGGAGGATTTAAAATCCCACAGAAAGCCTCTGCCCGGGTGAAAGGTTGTTTTGAGTGTGAAAGGGAAAACCAACATGAACTATGTAAGGTTCCCACCCTCTAAGGATACAAGGAACCGGGTGGAGTTCAGTGGCTAAAGTTACCATTTGTTAATCCCAACATCAAGCTTGTCATCTGTCATGTAATGGAACTTTACCCTCCATTTGTTTTTTTGCATCAAAGGAAATTAAAGTGAGGAGGAACTGTGTGGGCTAACTAATCAGTGGGAATGCTTCAATTCTAAATTTGACACCTTTCCCCCCCCCCATCATTGTTTGAATGCCTGGAGCAAACTAACTCTAGTACATACCTGCAGGGCAACTTGTCAAGGCAAAGTTTAACATTCAAGGAAATGGCGCATGCGTCTGTATGACAGAGAGAGTGAACAAACTGGAATAATCCTAAACATTAAATTTAACCAAATAGGGAATTTGTTTAAAACAAACATTGAGAAGGAAAAGTGTAGTAGCATGTTTTGTAAACTGTAAATGGCATTAACAGAATGAATATAACAAACATGAAACACCAAGACAACAAATCATGTGTCTCGTTTTTGTAGATCACCAATCTGATAAAACTATGTGGAAATTCAGATGTCAAGAAGAAGAACTTTGACGAGCTGCTAACGGCTGCGACTCAACGGTCGAACCTTTCCGTAGGCTAGGCTACGTTACGTTATCAATTGAGAATAAAATCATGCTAACGTTACTGCATATTCACCTTATGATGTCTTTATTAAAGTTTGCTTTTATCCGACTGTGAAGGCTGAAGATTTGGGGAAAAGATTCGATTATTTCACTACGTGGATAAATCTGAAATCGATAAATAATGCTAAATAGAGCTATGTTAATTAAATAAAATGACACACACACCTGTTGTTAAAAGTCGACTTTACCACCGCTACACGGCTTGCGTCACTACGGGCGACAGCGAGATATTCCTGACAGAAAACACAACAAAAACGGTTAAAAGTAGCACGCATACAGCGCATTTAAAATGATTGAATTTACGTGTGCCTATAAGTTATAGCTTATAGTATAAGCTGCATGGTTTACTCACTTTGCTTGTCGGCTATATCCCTGCCTTTCCAACTCCTTCTTCTTGCCTCCCGTGTCCAAAAACAGTTGACTTTGTGCGCTAGAGGAGTCCCGACACTACCGGAAGATAAGGAAAGTTTGCAGCAGACAGCCAGGAGCGCCTCTCCACATTTTCCATGACAGGTACATTTCCTTAGCTCAATTTACCACAGGAGGGCTGGATGTGGAAAAGTTGACCCATTTTAAACAGTCCATTAATTTGCTCTTCTCCCTTTACCCTCCATAACATTAACGTAACAGTTTCGGTAAGTGCAGAGCTTACTTTTGAAGAAAACAAAAATTGACCGTATCAGATAATAAATGTGAGAAATGCTAACAAAAAAGGCACTACAGATGGTGTGTCTGTATAGTTCCCTACAATCCACTATGCCATTATTTATTGTCAGGGCGTATGCAAAGTAATGGTAGAATAGAACACACATTGTTAAGCTAATGATTACTCCGCCTATAAAAGCTGCCTGCAAATGTCTCACCCAGACTTCACAACAAATATCTAGCATCCAAGAGGTCAGTATGAGATATTTTCTCTTCCAAAAAGGATAACATGAATAACCTTTTCCATAGGGTCTCTCGTCCCCTTTGTAAATATATTATAAAATATGATATAGTTTATGGCTGAAACATCTGATTGGCTGATGATTATTAGCAGGTTGACTATAGATAATCACTGCTGCTTTTAGTCCCATCAAATTAAATGTGCACAGGTGCCTCCATGTATTTATAGACTGCAGTGGTCCAGCTTTACTGCGATTGGGCAGAGGTGACCTTGGCCTGGATATTTATGCTGCCTTGTATTTGATATCATTAATTTTACAAACTTATATAGGCTCTACTAAGACAATCCAACCATGTCTATCGAATATGGCTCTATTGGCAAGTAGTGCAAAGACATATTGTGTGCTTTCACCCCCTGCTACCTCAACAGCAGATGCGCATTAACTGTCTTAGTAATGTGTTGGTCCACCACGAACCGCCAGATCATCTTCGGTGCTATCTACTGGAAGGATCAACACCACTCATCCAGTAGACATTCCCTTATTTGGGTCCAAAATCTCCTGTTCAATTGGGGTCAGACCTGCTGACTGTGAAGGCAATATCATATGATTCACATAATTTCCATGCTCATGAAACCATTCAGTGACACCCAGGTACGTACGCATTGGCATTCTGTTTCTCCACTCATTTATTCAGGTTTCTTCTTTAATTTGTATGGCTCAGAAGTGAAATTGTCAAGTAGAGTTGAATTAATTCATTAGTGCAGATTAAACTGGCTGCTGCCTTCTGAAGTTCCAAAGATATATTGACAAAGCAGAGCAGTAATCGTAGGGGGAGGGGGGGGGGGGAGGTAATAGGTTTGAGTGTTTCTGTAATGCCAGCACACTGATGCGAGTCATGCCTCAGTCTAAAGCTTTCCATTTTAGCCAACCACAAGAAATTTAGGGATCAAACACCAAAGGGGGAGTATAACACAACAGGGAGGTTCCCTTGAGCAAGGCACCTAAACCCACTAATGGTGTCCAACAGATAAGGCTGTGGATTTAGTATGGCTTGGCAGCTTCCAGATGGGATTATATTTGTATGAGTATGAGGCAGAGCCTTTCTAAAAAAACAAAACAAAAAAAAAAAACAGTATCTGTGCACAGTGACCCTGCCCTGGATAAATAAAGGTTTAAAAAAATAGTGCAGGTGATTATACCTGACAGATTAAATAATCATATAGACCAGCTGTTGTAGTGTTTGGTTGCACTGGAAACTTCTGAACTACACAGTTGCCTATTTCTTCTCTAGACTGCAGCGCATTCAAATGAAGAATGCCATAGGGTCCACATCTGTGTTTATCTCCTCAGCTCAGGATGGTCTGCACTCCAAGTCCAGCACAATATGGTGAACATGAGGTGCATATGACTTCACATGTTCTATGTGCTGGTTGTTTGTTATCCACCGTGTACCAGTGATGTCTTTTAAGAGAGAAGCGATGTGGTTTGCTGTGTCATCAGCCCAGGCCGGCCACACCTCTCTGTCAGCTTTCTTCCCAGAAACCCTCTGGGTGGCATCATTGATTGCTGGGATGGCTGCAGTGTTCGGTAACACTGAGGTAACGTTCTGGTGAATGTGCAAAATGCCACCAGTTGTTCTCTTCAGCAGTCGACAGGCAACAGGCCAGCCGTCCTCAGAGCTCGGTATGAGACCCAGGTTCACTCGGTCAGCAATGTCACACAGCTGGAGCTAAAAAATAAATAAAATACAAAGCTCTTTAATACTGTTAACTAAATTATTTCCCCAAAAATGTGTAGCTTATTTAGTTATTCTTGTAATAAAGCTGATTCAATTTTGAACAAAATATCTAAGAGCACATGCTTTTTACATATGATAAATTGAGGCCATGACTTAGTGATTTCACCTGTGAAATATTTGACATTCTGGAGGAGATGCAGATTAAAAGATGGCCAATGGGGTTTAAAAATAAATAAGAAACTTGTAAAGTGCAAAATTATACAATACATAATATTGAGATGCCTCTAATGTCTTGTAGAAAAGACCAATTCAAATGTTCAACTGCTGTGATACCACAAATGTTCTTGCAATTACACTGGAAGAGAAAAAAATAAGCAAACAAAACAGACTGCACTTGAAATAAGGTACAAGTTGTTGCTGTCCAACTTTCTAATAGTTAATAGTTATAGCATGAAATAGCAAGTGTCAAACATTTCAGAAATCTTGAATAACCCGTGGTTTTGTTTTGGGTCGATCTAGAGTTCAAGTTTCATAACATAAAATCTAATTTTAAAGGGGTTATCAGTCCCTCCAGAAAAACACAGAGTTTTTTTGTGATTGTTGCGGGCAAAAATCCTTGATTATGCGGCACGTTTTCTTAAAAAATGCGATGGAATATGCGGGATATTTATGCCATTTTATGCGATGAAAATGCGGGAACTTGCAAAAATTGCGGGAACTTGCGGGAACTTGCAAAAACTGCGGTTTGATGAAAAAGAGAAAAGAAGTGATTCCCCCAACACAGTGTTCTCAGTAGGTGAAATTACGTCACTTCATAACGTTCCCATGGCAACAGGGGAAAATGGCTGCTCTTGTGTGAAGTAAACGCAACATTTTTCAACTTTCTGCTGAGATATATGTGACTTTTTTGCAACGAAAATGTGGTGATTATGAAATCACGCAAGCCCCGCATATTTTGCGCGGAAATCGGCAATTTATGCGGCGATGGTTATGAAAAGTGCAAGCTCCTGGCAGAGGATAGAACTGAGATATAGTTGAAATCAGTTTAGTTTAAAAACAACAGAAAGAAACAAAACGGTTCAATTATATCACACTGAGTTGCAAGGTAACAAGTGTGATGTCAAAAATATAACATTGCATAAATAATTGTGTTGTTTTGAAATCAAATTAGCTTATCAATTTAAATGAAAACACTATCATCACAATATATTTCCACTGAAAAATATATAACATACAGTGATAGACACAGTGGAATAGTTGAGTTTCACCCCCAGAAATAGCCCGAATTCTAAAATGATTTAATTTAAAGATGGTTGGTGATGGCGCAGTAGATACGACTCATGCCTTTGGTGTGGGAGATCCGGGTTCGATTCCCACTGCGATACATCAACCAATGTGTCCGTGAGCAAGACACTTAACCCCTAGTTGCGTGCAACCTCTGATATATATAGCAATTGTAAGTCGCTTTGGATAAAAGCGTCAGCTAAATGACATGTAATGTAAAGACAACACAGAGATGTGAAATAGTACAGCCACTAGAGGGCGTAAGTCAACACTTTCACCCTGTGGTGAAGTACTGTACAATTAAGACCGAGCTAATACTGTAACTTGTGTGAAAACAATACATGTCACAAAGCAGTATGGGATGCCTATGAAAACACATTACTTGTCGGTTGTCTCCTTGGTGAACAGTGCAGCGGTCAGACACACCGTTTGCCACAAGGTTTTTCTGTAACGTTTCAACTGCATCAGGGTTCCACTCACAGGCGTGAACATGACTGGCCCCCGCATGGACCAGATATGGGAGCGTGAAGTATCCAATGCCTGACACAAGATACAGTTGTGATAGTTAATAATTCAAATTGTGTTAAATTACTACTCAAGTGTACAATGGTTGGACACAATTAAAGTAACACAATGGGACAGTTTTCTGGGCAGGCATTACACCTAAACCTGGACTTAAAGACACAGTGCATCCTCAGTATGGATTGCATGATATAGGACATATGTTTTATTGTATAAAAAACAACCTAATTACTTGCACTGAGACAAATGCGTTGGCCCACTGATCTACAGCTAGGAGGGTGATAAGCCCTATTTCAACAAACGGTGGCGTATTCCTTTAAGGAAAAAATAATTATACTATATTAATATTTCTTAATCAATGTAAAAACATGTCACACATTGACACAGTTCTCCCACCTGCATACAAATCCACCACAGTCTCCCCTCTGCAGTCAAATCCAGCCACCCGCAGCTTCTCTGTTATGTTTCCAGCTGAGAACATGCACTGGGTTATATCAAACTCATACCTGAAACAAAGATGAAGATATAAGTTTAGACATGTTTTATTCATTGTCAAAGTTTTTCATTCATGTCCCCAAGACCTTCTTAGTGAGCAAATCAACAGCAAATAAATATCTGATTAGGACTGAGACTTACCTAATCCGATTGTCCACATGTTTGACCCAGCTGTGCTCTCCTAACAGCATGGTCACCATGGGAGACCTAAATCCATCCCTGGATATTTGACTCATCTTTGCCAGCCGCTTTGCCCCCAGTCCTTTGGCCACTGCACTCCATAGCTGTGGCTCTACAAAAGTAAAAAGCAATCTATAAATGTCCTCATTCCTTATTTTGTACACATAGTAATAAAGAAAAGTGTGGGTAAATTTGAGAACAGTACCCATTTTCTTCCATAATGGCAGAGAGAAGCAGTTGTCTCCCAACATGAGCAGGTCTTCATGCCTCTGGAAGCTGCGAGGGAGGTCCCCCCTCAGCTCCTCTGTCCATCTTTCACCATGAGATTCCAACAGCTCCTGGAGGATATGCTCCAGTTTATTACCACTTGTTCTTCCTCTCTTCTTCTTTGACGGCAGAGGAGACTGTGGTAAAAAAAAAAGCACAGACAACAGGAGAAACATAAAAAATACTTTAAAGTTGCACTAAAGTACTGCCTGCTGCTAATAGTGAAGCTTAGCTTTAATTACCTGACTCCTAACTATTTCACAAGCACCGTCTGAAGCCACCATGGTTCTGAGAGATTGCAGATCAAGTTGTGAAAGGCAGGATGGTAAAATGGGCAAGAGGACTGTCCCATCTGAGGCTTTCAGTAAACACAAACTCGGATCAAGAGCGCCTTTGGACTGAAGACATGTCCTGTGAAATAAGACGTTTAACGCGATATTACACTTATTATTAAAATTAGTACAGAAAACACATTTAACTTGTTAATCAAACAATCGTTCTGTCCACATCTGTGTATCTGATTCCCATGCTTACTGATTGCTAACTTAGCTTAGGCAGCTATTCACTCAATAACGTTAGATGGCTGATTACCTGAACTGCTGTGCATGACACTGCGACACACGAAGGCAAGGCACACCTTCCATTCGTGAGCAAACAAACAAACCCACTGTATTTATGTTTGACGGTTAAAACGCGCTACTCTAATTTATATAAACGACATTTACAGATAAACGGTAGGCGATTATTTTTCAATGGATGTATTAAGAGAACCAGAATGGTCACTCTACTCTGCCTCTGATTGGCTTTCCCTGACATGTTTACTCTTACCCTAACCAATCACACTCCGCTTGCTTATACCTAACCAATCCAACCAACGAAAGTAACGAGTACTAGCCAATCAGAGGGAGAGTAGGGCGGGTCTACACAACGCATGTTTCTAGTCGGAGTGTTATGCAGGACGGACGTTTCAAAATACTAAACTTTATTGCAAAAACGCCAAGGTTTAAGCTTTTCTGCTGCTGAAAAATCGCAACTTCTTATTAAAAGATGATGGATACGTCTTTATTTATTTTGTATGTTTCTTAGAGAACGACAGCTAACGTTATTGTAATTTAACAAGAAGCAATATATCATTAACGTTAGCAGTTTGGACAAGTTGCTCGTCGATGTCGATAGATGGAGACAAACGGCCTGAAGCACAGCACAGGAGGGTGATGGAGGTAAAGCTGCAGTGGGTAGAATGCAAAAAAACGCCAAAAGAATTCAAAAGAATTTGAGTGATACCTCTTTCTGTAGCTCTCCCTTTCCCCTCTTTATCGCACGGACAATGCATGCGCTGAAAACCATATAGGAACCTCTCGCTTTTTCTGCAGTGGCCTGTGGTCAGAGTCTACCGTCATGGGTTATATTTCTAAAGCCTGAAAACAGAGCTGAATCTTGAATTACAATATACTGAAAGATTATGTGATTTTCGCCCACTGACGCCACAAATAAAATGCCTACCAAACATGTGCTAGCTATAAATCAATGTTGCACGCCTGTGAGAAAAAGTAATCCTTGACCGTGTATGTAACAGTTTCTTTACTAAATAAAGCTGTCTATCAATAATTTTACATGGTCATGTAAGGTACAAGAAAACGTTTTGAATTATCGTTAGTCTCGAATGGGAAATATAAAAGTTATAGAGACACATAAGCCAAAGTAACATCTCTCATAAGGAAGAACATTTATTTATTTCAGGATTTGCTACTATTATATTAAAATCATTACTAGATCATTATGCTGTTCTCTTTTTTTGTGCCAGAAATTTCATTAAAGGGTCACGCTAGCAATTTGGTATTGCAGATTTAAAAAAGTAGTAGTAATAGTAATAATCGATACAACAGAGGCCAATCCTGTTTTAGAAAATGCTGGATTAGATCAAATACGTCAACTTTTCTTAGTGAGATTTCATGAGCTTTGAAATGATTGGTGGTTTCATGATGAACCCATTATGCTAGACTAGTAGACTTGTTAATGTTCTATGTGATACTTGATGCAGTTTTGTCTCATCATTTCCTGTTTTAATTGGTCTTCTTCTTAGAATGAATGATTGAATTATTAATTGATTGACTCTGGGCTACACTATGATTTGATTGATTAGTTTGTATTGTAGAAGTGGTATTGGTATATATTTCAAATCGAGCCATTTTTGGGGATAAAGCTATTTATCTATGTGCTTTTTAACACATTAGATCAGTCATTCCCTTACACTTTCTGCTTGCAGTAAGATCAAACTACCCCATCCTCCCTGATGTCTTATGTAATGAAAAGTGGCACCAGATTTGAAATGAGCTACGAGTCATGAGTACATTTGAGTTTGCAGGTTGGAACATGGACAGGTTTTGTATTAATAATGTCTTCCTCTGGTGAAGTTGTAAAACAGCAGGGATCCTGACTGATGGAAACCTATTTCATACAGTTCAAGATGGAGGCGTACAGTAGCCTAGCTTTTCTACCTCTGGTCCTTACCTTCAGGGCAGACCGAGAATGAAGGATGTTTGGTTCACTCTCCGGGTCGTTTATGGTCCAGCCCTCCCCTGTGCGTCTGATAAAGGGCCATCTTCTTGCTTCCATGTATAGCAACAAGGAGGCTATAATGGCTGTATGATTGAGCTGAGCCAATATTGACCATCATAATATCCCTTTTAATGTCTTTACCCAAAGAGACTTTTATACAACTTGTCTGGTCAGAATGTAATTAATATTACTAACCACAAACACATAACCACACAGAATTAAAATTATGAGCTCATGCAGAGTTTACAGTTATAACCGTTACCAAAAAAAAAGGCTAAGGCTGTGATAAGTGTTGACTTTGGCTTCTGAATGAGACACAACACAAGGGACTTACTGTTTAAGACTATATATCATTAATACAAGATCAATAGTTATAACCTTCTGTTATTATATCAACTTGGAAATATTTATTAACTGGCTACTTTTGACAACCCCCCCACATTTCTATTAAAAGGGCTTTGAGAGTTGCACAGCTTTTGACAGAATTTTGTAGTCAATTATTGATTTTAGTCTTCTATTTGTAAATACTGATATTATCCACACCTGATTAAATGTCTCCTTTAATTTTATTGCACGTTTTGCTTCTTACAGTATTGGCCATGAACACAAGAGTACTCCGTAAAAATATTCTGCAATTTGCATTCAAATTAAAACAATGACATAGATGTGAGGAAAGGAATCTGTGGTGCTTTATTTTCACTTTAATGTTTTATTCACGTTTTCACCTGTAGATGCCATTTTGGTTTCACACATGAAAACTAGTTTCAAACAATTAAGAAGTAAAATGTAATTTTAGCATGAGTTCACTCACTATGTTTTAGAATCAGAATTAGCTCTTATTTAACATTATTTTTATGGAATATGAGGAACATTTTAGGGAACTAAAAGGATCTCTGCTGAGATCAATTAATACATCAGGAGCAACACTACTCACTCCTCTGTTATGTTTTCAAAATATATTGGTTTAGTTTGAATTTATCCTGACATAGAACAACATGCAACATACTTCAACAATATACAATTCACCACGAGATATTCAAAACAAAGAATAGGCTACAGTTTAAATAAAGTTGGATATTGGATATGAAAAACACTAAATTGATTAATTTGATGTATACCGGTATGTTATGAATGGCATTGAAAAAAGTGAACATCTCTTAGCGGCTTTAGTGGGAAGTGATTTTCTCTGAGGACCTCTGCAGTGTTCCCCCCTGCTCTCTGGAGCCTTTAAACTACACATGGAGCAACACTAATAAATTAATGCAACTGGTGGCTACTGCTAATTATCCTCATGAATAGGCCTACACTCCTTCACAGTCTCCTCCCTTGGGTAATTCTACAGGCGAGTAATACAGCATATTAATGTGATCTAAATAGGACCTTCAGCTGTGTCCTTTGTTCCTTTTTGTTTTACCTGTCCTGCCCCTTTAAGGTTAGACATTCAATCTAGGCGTGTTTCCTGCTGCCATTGACTAAAACCGAGAGCTGGAATCCTGCGGGGGGAAAGCATCAAACAGCTTTTACACGTTTGCGTCCATACAGGCGGTTATTTCTTATTTCTAAAAGATTTTTATTTTGTTTATATCCGAAGGCATACTGATCATATGAACTAATGTCTGTGTACGCCTGTACGATCATTTATGATTTATCGAGATGATATAAAGGTGAATCGGTCAAGGTCCGCGCTCCCAATGCAACAGCCACGGCTGGATTTTCAAGCTTCTGGTCGGAAACATCTGCCCCAAGCATTTGGATGAATTTCTAATATTTCTTTTTAATTTTAATATTGGCTGGTGAGATGATTGCGATTGTCGGTGTTTGAGCAGTGTTGGAGCCTCACTGTGGGAATGACATGCTGCAGTAAAGACGGGAAACTGGAAATAATGGATTAGGACACAATGGATTGATGTGACTGCGACACTTTAAACGAAAAAAAAAAAATGCTTTACAATCTTCGCATTGTGCTGAAATCTTTAATGTGACTCAGTAAGTCGTTTGTTTTTTTTGCCAGTGGACTGTGTCAAATTGACCGAACAGTATTTGTGAAACCCATCAGCTTATTATCTGAACCGTTTCACAGTATAACAGCTGACATTAACCCAAAGAAGGACTGAGGACCGATCTGAAGAGAGGACACCATGTCGGCGGTGATGATAACCCGAAAGGTGCGAAAATGGGAGAAGCTCCCGGGAAAAAACACTTTCTGTTGCGACGGACGGGTGATGATGGCCCGGCAGAAGGGAGTCTTCTACCTGACCCTGTTCCTCATCATCGGGACCTGCTCTCTCTTCTTTGCTTTCGAGTAAGTCCATTTCCTGTCTCTGCCTCCTAATGAAATGATAGGCTACATTCTGATTTGTTCCAGGAAATGCTCACAAGTCATTTTAAGGCTCCTGTGCCTCTTCCCAATGCCCAAATTTCCAATATTTCTATAGTAGGCTAGCTGACAGTATGTTCTACCGAGTAACCTTTTCCAACATTGTCCAACTTTAATGCTGCAACAATCTGTCAATTAATCGATAAGTTGATTGACAGAAAATTAATTGGAAGCTATATATGTATGTGTGTGTGTGTGTGTATATATATATATATATATATATATATATATATATATATATATATAGATAGATTGATTGATTGATTGATTGATTGATTGATTGATTGATGTTTCCAGTCAGTTTTTGAGAAAGGATATCTAAAAACTCTTTTCGAGGTTTTCAAGTGTGAATATTCTATGGTTTCTTTTGTCCTCTATGATCGCAAACCAAATATCCTTTTGGGTTTTGGACAAAATGAAACATCTGTAGATGTCACCTTTGGGCTCTGGGAACTGGTGACAGATATTGTTCAGCATTTTATAGACCAAAGATTAATTGTTTAATCAAGGGAATGTAGGATTAATCATGTTATTTTCAGGGCTGCAACTAACTATTATTATTCTTTTAATTATTTGATCATTTGCTCGATTAATCAACACATTTTGTCAATGAAATGCCATAAACTATACTATCCCAGAACACAAGGTGATGCATTGAAATTCCTTACTTATCCAAATATCTTCAGGTTACTTACAGTACTATTGTATATTAGACTGGGTAAACAACGCCCAATCTGCCGGCGATTTGATTTTGCCCTGCAGCTCAGGCTGGAAACCTGCACGTTTTATCTCATGGACCAACAGATCCAGTTGCTCTGGGCGGAGACCAGTGAAGGCTATTAGAAGCACTTCTCCGGTGATGGCTGAGCGTTACTGAGCGTTACTGAGCGTTACTGCAAACTGAGTTTGCCGACGTAGATGTGACGTGAGCAACGTGTCTGAAAGTTGTAAGTCTTCTGGTAGCTGTGCAAGAGAAATCTGAATCATTCCCAATCTTGCAGAGACGGAGAGCGTAGGTATATGTAAGGAGATAACATAGGCACAGGCTAATTATTGCTAACTAAAATGCTAGTTAACATTAGCAATTAAAGTAAACAGCTAATGTAAGTCCAAACTGCCTGCGAGCTTCTCCTGTACTGTACGGTAATTCCTCTACTATGCGACAGTGAGTCGCGTGGTTATGACACAATCGTTAGCCTATTTTTACAAAAACGTCTGCTACAGAGCCATAAGTGAGGTACAAGGTAATGGAGCCTTTTATACATTGTCGTGTTTCTTTAGAAATAAACAACGGACAAATAAAGTCTTCAAACGCTTCAGATGTAAAGTTATTGGCTGTCAAAGTGACGCCAAAATGAATGGCAGTCAATGGAATGCTAACGGGGGGTGATGGTTCGGTAGCATAAAAATGGCGCCATAGCGGCTTCACTCTGTGGAGAGAAGCTTTCCCCCTTGGGAATTTTGCGGGAACAAATGACTAACTGGCTTATCCACCTGGCGCACTATTGGCGGGTTTAACACGATGACGATAGAGAAGCGACCAAGCAGCTTTTTGTTTACATTCAACAAGCCGGCCACCAAAGCGCAGCACTCCTTGGCAGTAACCCGTTGATGCCGCTGTCGCTGCTACGTCACCCGGATCGTTGCTCTGATTGGTTGAAGGACTATCCAATTGCGTACAGAGTCATTTGAACTATGCCCGTTGATCACGCCTCTTGTGCAGAGAAAATACAGAGCAGACTCCCCAGACCAAGCTCAATCTTAAAAGATTGAGCATCGGTCTGGTGATAGCCAGACTAATTGTATATGACAAAGAAAATGGTGAAACCCTCTTGAAATAAGCTTGAACCAGCAAATATTTGGTATTTTTGCGTGAAAAAAAATCTGAAATAATTCTTCAGTTATCTAAATAGTTGGTTATAGTTTTTCAAACTCCAATTTTTGGTCTCATCTCAACCATTCTTATCGTATATATCTATCATATATAGCCTATATTTGACAGACAATAGTTTTATATGAGCATTGGACATTTGTAAGCTTCTAAAATGTACTTAAAGGTAATGTGATTCTTTGGATCAGTTCTTTCTTGTCTCAGTCTCGCTGTAAGCTGATCTGTAGCCCCATGTAAGGCCTTCATTTGTAACAAGCAAGAATTTTTGTTTTGATAAGCTCCCAGATCTACTGTGGATCCACATTGCTCAGAAATTTAGTCCCTGGCAGAAAGAAGGTTTATGATTGACCACATACTGAAGTGTTAAATATTTAATAGCCCTAGCTGTCCAGCTTCTCCTCTGGTTTAAGAAAGGAAAGCTGACTTTTTTTGTTGTCTCAGCAGTTCTGTCTCAAACCACTACTCGCACAAATCCAGTGGACTCATTAGCGCTGCAAACACTGGCTCGGATGCAGCATGTGAACCCAAATCCTGTCAGCTAAAGCTGCATAGAGGATTGTTTTTAAAATGAAGTACATGAGTTTGAATGATGATTGTAAAGCACCGCTGCTTCTCATTTAGATTGCATTCTGTTTTTGTCCCGCTTGTTTCCTCTTTTGTCTCTCTTTTATTGACAGTTTTTAAACTGACAAATCAGGCACAATGATTTAGCACAAAATCCTGCTCTGTAACACAGTAACCCTTCGCGACTGTTGCCGTGTATGCAGCTACCAGGCCAAATGGATTTGGAGCATAGAGCAGAGAAGAGAAGAAGCTGCTCTTACATAGTGCCAGGCCCTTCCCATCTCTATCGGCTCTGCACTTGAATGGCCTCCTGCTTTCCTTTTGAGTCCGGACAGAAGGAGCTCGGAGCAAAAAGAGAGAGATGATACTTCTCACACCGAACATCCAGAGCCCAGAGGAGGCATTGTGGTGAATAATGGCTGGAGGGTTGTTAGCATGCTATGTTCATATTACAGTTGAACATAATTATCTCTCATGGGGGGCATGGATAATAACACAGAGATTGGACCCAGACAACATGGGGGTAATTTTCCAACTCGCCATTAGACGGCATGTTGATAAGTATCTGATTTAAACCTCTGACAGAGTAATAGCCTCCTGCAAAAAGCCTCTGAGGTTTAATGCATTCACAAACTGCCCATTTGCAACTACTTTTAATAGAAACATTGAAACTACAAGTCCAGTCTTTCTTAGTATGAATGTTGTAGAGTGGATTCAGCTAGTATTAGTTCTGCAATCTGCTGATTCTCATTAGAT